>CM042324.1:24386643-24741643 GCA_023566125.1 Zingel zingel | reverse complement strand
GGCATTGTACGATATTTTTCTTTGGGCCTATATCTATCACAGTAGACTCAGTAAGTCATGTATTTGATACATGCATTTATATTTTTTAATGTGAACATAAACTGTGTAATCTGTCAATGTTGTAGTTTTAAGTTGTGATATACCTGTGTGAGAACTGTATAGTTAAAGTTATAGAGCTTTATAGTACTGCATATAATTTTACATGCTAAAAGAGAACATAAGAAATGTATTAATCATGTAGGCCTAATATTTCTGATATACAGGCACTGATCTCTGCCAGTTTATTTAGTTTTAATAGGTGATGGTGTTGTTTCTGAGAGTTGTGTAGCCTGTTGTCACAGTACAGCTACAGCCACACTGGTGCTCCCATTGGCTGAAACATTGGCCTTTCTCAGGTGCGTTTGATGCGTCTGATAGTTGATGAGCAGCTCTCACAGTTCAGCTGGAGAAGGGTCTTGGAAATAAACTGTGTGAGAGAAGACACTCACTGATTAGGTAAGCGACAGAGCAATGTATAATTAGTTTTTTTGAGATACTATAACTGTATGATATGTGCAATGGTTGTTTGTGCTTACATTGGAGATAGCCTCAAAAATCACATCTTCATTTTCCCCATTCTGGGATAATACATACGCTTTTAGGTCAATGGCCACTATATGGGTATCTGTAGAAATGAAGGTGCAAATTAAAATTTATTTTACAATTTAAACTTAACTTCAGAACTAAAGTACAGAAATCCATATGATGGTGGAATCTGTTTTTGTTGGAAAATCCAGATTTGCTCCCACCTGCTGGTGAAGATGTGACACTAGTGGTATCCAGAGTTGTACTGGTGTCTGTCAGTGTTGTCCCTGCTATGAGGACAAGGAAACTATTATTAAGCAAAGCCAAAGGAGAATGAATCTCTAACTGACCCTGAAGCAAACAAAAAAAATGACAAAAAGATTGCCAATGCCAATTTTCAGCAGTGACATACATAATTAACATATTTCTTAATAAATGAATGAATTAATAAATATGAATTTTGGAAATGGCTTCAGCAGAAATCATAATGACCAACATGTAGCTGCTGAGTTTGAGGATGTGAGTCCATCTGATTGCGTAGATGTAGTACTGCTGCTGTCTTGGCTGGTTGGCATAACAGCAGACATTATGGAGGCTGAGTCTGTGCTCTCAGCTGATTCAGTAGTGCTTGTCGTACTGTGCTCGGTTGTTGAAGACACTGCAGATGATGGATATGGGAGGATATCTGTGGGTGTAGATGTACTGCTTGTACTTGTTGTGCTTTGTGGTGTTGTGTCAGAAGCTTTGGGTGCTGAAGTTATGCTGATATTTACAAGTGCAGATGTGGTACTGCTGTTTGTTGTGCTGGGATTTGGAGAAATAGAGTCTGTAGATGAAGTTGTGCTGTTATCTGCTGGGGAGACTGGTAAAGGTGTACTGTTATCTGCTGGGGAGACTGGTAAAGGTGTGCTGTTATCTGCTGGGGAGACTGGTAAAGGTGTGCTGTTATCTGCTGGGGAAACTGGTAAAGGTGTGCTGTTATCTGCTGGGGAGACTGGTAAAGGTGTGCTGTTATCTGCTGGGGAGACTGGTAAAGGTGTGCTGTTATCTGCTGGTGAGACCGGTAAAGTTGTGCTGTTATCTGCTGGGGGGACTGGTAAAGTTGTGCTGTTATCTGCTGGGGAGACTGGTAAATGTGTGCTGTTATCTGCTGGGGAGACTGGTAAAGGTGTGCTGTTATCTGCTGGGGAGACTGGTAAAGGTGTGCTGTTATCTGCTGGGGAGACTGGTAAAGGTGTGCTGTTATCTGCTGGGGAGACTGGTAAAGTTGTGCTATTATCTGCTGGGGAGACTGGTAAAGGTGTGCTGTTATCTGCTGGTGAGACTGGTAAAGGTGTGCTGTTATCTGCTGGTGAGACTGGTAAAGGTGTACTGTTATCTGCTGGGGAGACTGGTATAGTTGTGCTGTTATCTGCTGAGGAGACTGGTATAGTTGTGCTGTTATCTGCTGGGGAGACTGGTAAAGGTGTGCTTTTATCTGCTGGTGAGATTGGTAAAGGTGTGCTGTTATCTGCTGGGGAGACTGGTAAAGGTGTGCTTTTATCTGCTGGTGAGATTGGTAAAGTTGTGCTGTTATCTGCTGGTGAGATTGGTAAAGGTGTACTGTTATCTGCTGGGGAGACTGGTATAGTTGTGCTGTTATCTGCTGGGGAGACTGGTATAGTTGTGCTGTTATCTGGGGAGACTGGTAATGGTGTGCTGTTATCTGCTGGTGAGACTGGTGAAGTTGTGCTGTTATCTGCTGGGGAGACTGGTAAAGGTGTGCTGTTATCTGCTGGTGAGACTGGTAAAGGTGTGCTGTTATCTGCTGGTGAGACTGGTAAAGGTGTGCTGTTATCTGCTGGTGAGACTGGTAAAGGTGTACTGTTATCTGCTGGGGAGACTGGTATAGTTGTGCTGTTATCTGCTGGGGAGACTGGTATAGTTGTGCTGTTATCTGCTGGGGGGACTGGTAAAGGTGTGCTTTTATCTGCTGGTGAGATTGGTAAAGGTGTGCTGTTATCTGCTGGGGAGACTGGTAAAGGTGTGCTTTTATCTGCTGGTGAGATTGGTAAAGTTGTGCTGTTATCTGCTGGTGAGATTGGTAAAGGTGTACTGTTATCTGGTGGGGAGACTGGTAATGGTGTGCTGTTATCTGCTGGTGAGACTGGTGAAGTTGTGCTGTTATCTGCTGGGGAGACTGGTAAAGGTGTGCTGTTATCTGCTGGGGAGACTGGTAAAGGTGTGCTGTTATCTGCTGGGGAGACTGGTAAAGGTGTGCTGTTATCTGCTGGGGAGACTGGTAAAGGTGTGCTGTTATCTGCTGGGGAGACTGGTAAAGGTGTGCTGTTATCTGCTGGGGAGACTGGTAAAGGTGTGCTGTTATCTGCTGGGGAGACTGGTAAAGGTGTGCTGTTATCTGCTGGGGAGACTGGTAAAGGTGTGCTGTTATCTGCTGGGGAGACTGGTAAAGGTGTGCTGTTATCTGCTGGGGAGACGGGTAAAGGTGTGCTGTTATCTGCTGGGGAGACTGGTAAAGGTGTGCTGTTATCTGCTGGTGAGATTGGTAAAGGTGTGCTGTTATCTGCTGGTGAGATTGGTAAAGTTGTGCTGTTATCTGCTGGGGAGACTGGTAAAGGTGTGCTGTTATCTGCTGGTGAGATTGGTAAAGGTGTGCTGTTATCTGCTGGTGAGATTGGTAAAGTTGTGCTGTTATCTGCTGGTGAGACTGGTAAAGTTGTGCTGTTATCTGCTGGGGAGACTGGTAAAGTTGTGCTGTTATCTGCTGGGGAGACTGGTAAAGGTGTGCTGTTATCTGCTGGGGAGACTGGTAAAGGTGTGCTGTTATCTGCTGGGGAGACTGGTATAGTTGTGCTGTTATCTGCTGGGGAGACTGGTAAAGGTGTGCTGTTATCTGCTGGGGAGACTGGTAAAGGTGTGCTGTTATCTGCTGGGGAGACTGGTAAAGGTGTACTGTTATCTGCTGGTGAGACTGGTAAAGGTGTGCTGTTATCTGCTGGTGAGACTGGTAAAGGTGTGCTGTTATCTGCTGGGGAGACTGGTATAGTTGTGCTGTTATCTGGGGAGACTGGTAATGGTGTGCTGTTATCTGCTGGTGAGACTGGTGAAGTTGTGCTGTTATCTGCTGGGGAGACTGGTAAAGGTGTGCTGTTATCTGCTGGGGAGACTGGTAAAGGTGTGCTGTTATCTGCTGGGGAGACTGGTAAAGGTGTGCTGTTATCTGCTGGGGAGACTGGTAAAGGTGTGCTGTTATCTGCTGGGGAGACTGGTAAAGGTGTGCTGTTATCTGCTGGGGAGACTGGTAAAGGTGTGCTGTTATCTGCTGGGGAGACTGGTAAAGGTGTGCTGTTATCTGCTGGGGAGACTGGTAAAGGTGTGCTGTTATCTGCTGGGGAGACGGGTAAAGGTGTGCTGTTATCTGCTGGGGAGACTGGTAAAGGTGTGCTGTTATCTGCTGGTGAGATTGGTAAAGGTGTGCTGTTATCTGCTGGTGAGACTGGTAAAGGTGTGCTGTTATCTGCTGGTGAGACTGGTAAAGGTGTGCTGTTATCTGCTGGTGAGACTGGTAAAGGTGTACTGTTATCTGCTGGGGAGACTGGTATAGTTGTGCTGTTATCTGCTGGGGAGACTGGTAAAGGTGTGCTTTTATCTGCTGGTGAGATTGGTAAAGGTGTGCTGTTATCTGCTGGGGAGACTGGTAAATGTGTGCTTTTATCTGCTGGGGAGATTGGTAAAGTTGTGCTGTTATCTGCTGGTGAGATTGGTAAAGGTGTACTGTTATCTGCTGGGGAGACTGGTATAGTTGTGCTGTTATCTGCTGGGGAGACTGGTATAGTTGTGCTGTTATCTGGGGAGACTGGTAATGGTGTGCTGTTATCTGCTGGTGAGACTGGTGAAGTTGTGCTGTTATCTGCTGGGGAGACTGGTAAAGGTGTGCTGTTATCTGCTGGGGAGACTGGTAAAGGTGTGCTGTTATCTGCTGGTGAGACTGGTAAAGGTGTGCTGTTATCTGCTGGTGAGACTGGTAAAGGTGTACTGTTATCTGCTGGGGAGACTGGTATAGTTGTGCTGTTATCTGCTGGGGAGACTGGTATAGTTGTGCTGTTATCTGCTGGGGGGACTGGTAAAGGTGTGCTTTTATCTGCTGGTGAGATTGGTAAAGGTGTGCTGTTATCTGCTGGGGAGACTGGTAAAGGTGTGCTTTTATCTGCTGGTGAGATTGGTAAAGTTGTGCTGTTATCTGCTGGTGAGATTGGTAAAGGTGTACTGTTATCTGCTGGGGAGACTGGTATAGTTGTGCTGTTATCTGCTGGGGAGACTGGTATAGTTGTGCTGTTATCTGCTGGGGAGACTGGTAATGGTGTGCTGTTATCTGCTGGTGAGACTGGTGAAGTTGTGCTGTTATCTGCTGGGGAGACTGGTAAAGGTGTGCTGTTATCTGCTGGGGAGACTGGTAAAGGTGTGCTTTTATCTGCTGGTGAGATTGGTAAAGTTGTGCTGTTATCTGCTGGTGAGATTGGTAAAGGTGTACTGTTATCTGCTGGGGAGACTGGTATAGTTGTGCTGTTATCTGCTGGGGAGACTGGTATAGTTGTGCTGTTATCTGCTGGGGAGACTGGTAATGGTGTGCTGTTATCTGCTGGTGAGACTGGTGAAGTTGTGCTGTTATCTGCTGGGGAGACTGGTAAAGGTGTGCTGTTATCTGCTGGGGAGACTGGTAAAGGTGTGCTGTTATCTGCTGGGGAGACTGGTAAAGGTGTGCTGTTATCTGCTGGGGAGACTGGTAAAGGTGTGCTGTTATCTGCTGGGGAGACTGGTAAAGGTGTGCTGTTATCTGCTGGGGAGACTGGTAAAGGTGTGCTGTTATCTGCTGGGGAGACTGGTAAAGGTGTGCTGTTATCTGCTGGGGAGACTGGTAAAGGTGTGCTGTTATCTGCTGGGGAGACTGGTAAAGGTGTGCTGTTATCTGCTGGGGAGACTGGTAAAGGTGTGCTGTTATCTGCTGGGGAGACTGGTAAAGGTGTGCTGTTATCTGCTGGGGAGACTGGTAAAGGTGTGCTGTTATCTGCTGGGGAGACTGGTAAAGGTGTGCTGTTATCTGCTGGGGAGACGGGTAAAGGTGTGCTGTTATCTGCTGGGGAGACTGGTAAAGGTGTGCTGTTATCTGCTGGTGAGATTGGTAAAGTTGTGCTGTTATCTGCTGGGGAGACTGGTAAAGGTGTGCTGTTATCTGCTGGTGAGATTGGTAAAGGTGTGCTGTTATCTGCTGGTGAGACTGGTAAAGTTGTGCTGTTATCTGCTGGGGAGACTGGTAATGGTGTGCTGTTATCTGCTGGGGAGACTGGTGAAGTTGTGCTGTTATCTGCTGGGGAGACTGGTAAAGGTGTGCTGTTATCTGCTGGGGAGACTGGTAAAGGTGTGCTGTTATCTGCTGGGGAGACTGGTAAAGGTGTGCTGTTATCTGCTGGGGAGACTGGTAAAGGTGTGCTGTTATCTGCTGGGGAGACTGGTAAAGGTGTGCTGTTATCTGCTGGGGAGACTGGTAAAGGTGTGCTGTTATCTGCTGGGGAGACTGGTAAAGGTGTGCTGTTATCTGCTGGGGAGACTGGTAAAGGTGTGCTGTTATCTGCTGGTGAGACTGGTAAAGGTGTGCTGTTATCTGCTGGGGAGACTGGTATAGTTGTGCTGTTATCTGCTGGGGAGACTGGTAAAGGTGTGCTTTTATCTGCTGGTGAGATTGGTAAAGGTGTGCGGTTATCTGCTGGGGAGATTGGTAAAGTTGTGCTGTTATCTGCTGGTGAGATTGGTAAAGTTGTGCTGTTATCTGCTGGTGAGATTGGTAAAGGTGTACTGTTATCTGCTGGGGAGACTGGTATAGTTGTGCTGTTATCTGCTGGGGAGACTGGTATAGTTGTGCTGTTATCTGGGGAGACTGGTAATGGTGTGCTGTTATCTGCTGGGGAGACTGGTGAAGTTGTGCTGTTATCTGCTGGGGAGACTGGTAAAGGTGTGCTGTTATCTGCTGGTGAGACTGGTAAAGGTGTGCTGTTATCTGCTGGTGAGACTGGTAAAGGTGTACTGTTATCTGCTGGGGAGACTGGTATAGTTGTGCTGTTATCTGCTGGGGAGACTGGTATAGTTGTGCTGTTATCTGCTGGGGGGACTGGTAAAGGTGTGCTTTTATCTGCTGGTGAGATTGGTAAAGGTGTGCTGTTATCTGCTGGGGAGACTGGTAAAGGTGTGCTTTTATCTGCTGGTGAGATTGGTAAAGTTGTGCTGTTATCTGCTGGTGAGATTGGTATAGTTGTGCTGTTATCTGCTGGGGAGACTGGTAATGGTGTGCTGTTATCTGCTGGTGAGACTGGTGAAGTTGTGCTGTTATCTGCTGGGGAGACTGGTAAAGTTGTGCTGTTATCTGCTGGGGAGACTGGTAAAGGTGTGCTGTTATCTGCTGGGGAGACTGGTAAAGGTGTGCTGTTATCTGCTGGGGAGACTGGTAAAGGTGTGCTGTTATCTGCTGGGGAGACTGGTAAAGGTGTGCTGTTATCTGCTGGGGAGACTGGTAAAGGTGTGCTGTTATCTGCTGGGGAGACTGGTAAAGGTGTGCTGTTATCTGCTGGGGAGACTGGTAAAGGTGTGCTGTTATCTGCTGGGGAGACTGGTAAATGTGTGCTGTTATCTGCTGGGGAGACTGGTAAAGGTGTGCTGTTATCTGCTGGGGAGACTGGTAAAGGTGTGCTGTTATCTGCTGGGGAGACTGGTAAAGGTGTGCTGTTATCTGCTGGGGAGACTGGTAAAGGTGTGCTGTTATCTGCTGGGGAGACTGGTAAAGGTGTGCTGTTATCTGCTGGGGAGACTGGTAAAGGTGTGCTGTTATCTGCTGGGGAGACTGGTAAAGGTGTGCTGTTATCTGCTGGGGAGACTGGTAAAGGTGTGCTGTTATCTGCTGGGGAGACTGGTAAAGGTGTGCTGTTATCTGCTGGGGAGACTGGTAAAGGTGTGCTGTTATCTGCTGGGGAGACTGGTAAAGGTGTGCTGTTATCTGCTGGGGAGACGGGTAAAGGTGTGCTGTTATCTGCTGGGGAGACTGGTAAAGGTGTGCTGTTATCTGCTGGTGAGATTGGTAAAGTTGTGCTGTTATCTGCTGGTGAGACTGGTAAAGTTGTGCTGTTATCTGCTGGTGAGACTGGTAAAGTTGTGCTGTTATCTGCTGGGGAGACTGGTAAAGGTGTGCTGTTATCTGCTGGGGAGACTGGTAAAGGTGTACTGTTATCTGCTGGTGAGACTGGTAAAGGTGTGCTGTTATCTGCTGGTGAGATTGGTAAAGTTGTGCTGTTATCTGCTGGTGAGATTGGTAAAGGTGTACTGTTATCTGCTGGGGAGACTGGTATAGTTGTGCTGTTATCTGGGGAGACTGGTAATGGTGTGCTGTTATCTGCTGGGGAGACTGGTGAAGTTGTGCTGTTATCTGCTGGGGAGACTGGTAAAGGTGTGCTGTTATCTGCTGGGGAGACTGGTAAAGGTGTGCTGTTATCTGCTGGGGAGACTGGTAAAGGTGTGCTGTTATCTGCTGGGGAGACTGGTAAAGGTGTGCTGTTATCTGCTGGGGAGACTGGTAAAGGTGTGCTGTTATCTGCTGGGGAGACTGGTAAAGGTGTGCTGTTATCTGCTGGGGAGACTGGTAAAGGTGTGCTGTTATCTGCTGGGGAGACGGGTAAAGGTGTGCTGTTATCTGCTGGGGAGACTGGTAAAGGTGTGCTGTTATCTGCTGGTGAGATTGGTAAAGGTGTGCTGTTATCTGCTGGTGAGACTGGTAAAGGTGTGCTGTTATCTGCTGGTGAGACTGGTAAAGGTGTGCTGTTATCTGCTGGTGAGACTGGTAAAGGTGTGCTGTTATCTGCTGGGGAGACTGGTAAAGGTGTACTGTTATCTGCTGGTGAGACTGGTAAAGTTGTGCTGTTATCTGCTGGTGAGACTGGTAAAGTTGTGCTGTTATCTGCTGGGGAGACTGGTAAAGTTGTGCTGTTATCTGCTGGTGAGACTGGTAAAGGTGTGCTGTTATCTGCTGGGGAGACTGGTAAAGGTGTGCTGTTATCTGCTGGGGAGACTGGTATAGTTGTGCTGTTATCTGCTGGTGAGACTGGTAAAGGTGTGCTGTTATCTGCTGGTGAGACTGGTAAAGGTGTGCTGTTATCTGCTGGTGAGACTGGTAAAGGTGTGCTGTTATCTGCTGGCGAGACTGGTAAAGGTGTGCTGTTATCTGCTGGCGAGACTGGTAAAGGTGTGCTGTTATCTGCTGGTGAGACTGGTAAAGGTGTGCTGTTTTCTGCTGGGGAGACTGGTAAAGGTGTGCTGTTATCTGCTGGGGAGACTGGTATAGTTGTGCTGTTATCTGCTGGGGAGACTGGTAAAGGTGTGCTGTTATCTGCTGGGGAGACTGGTAAAGTTGTGCTGTTATATGCTGGGGAGACTGGTAAAGTTGTGCTGTTATCTGCTGGGGAGACTGGTAAAGTTGTGCTGTTATCTGCTGGGGAGACTGGTAAAGGGGTGCTGTTATCTGCTGGCGAGACTGGTATAGTTGTGCTGTTATCTGCTGGGGAGACTGGTAATGGTGTGCTGTTATCTGCTGGGGAGACTGGTAATGGTGTGCTGTTATCTGCTGGGGAGACTGGTAATGGTGTGCTGTTATCTGCTGGGGAGACTGGTAAAGGTGTGCTGTTATCTGCTGGGGAGACTGGTAAAGGTGTGCTGTTATCTGCTGGTGAGACTGGTAAAGGTGTGCTGTTATCTGCTGGTGAGACTGGTAAAGGTGTGCTGTTATATGCTGGGGAGACTGGTAAAGGTGTGCTGTTATCTGCTGGGGAGACTGGTAAAGGTGTGCTGTTATCTGCTGGGGAGA
This sequence comes from Zingel zingel, assembly GCA_023566125.1. Lineage (NCBI taxonomy): Eukaryota > Metazoa > Chordata > Actinopteri > Perciformes > Percidae > Zingel > Zingel zingel. The sequence goes on along the minus strand of CM042324.1, from coordinate 24,732,180 downwards.
CTGGTAAAGGTGTGCTGTTATCTGCTGGGGAGACTGGTATAGTTGTGCTGTTATCTGCTGGGGAGACTGGTAAAGGTGTGCTTTTATCTGCTGGTGAGATTGGTAAAGTTGTGCTGTTATCTGCTGGTGAGATTGGTAAAGTTGTGCTGTTATCTGCTGGTGAGATTGGTAAAGTTGTGCTGTTATCTGCTGGTGAGACTGGTAAAGGTGTGCTGTTATCTGCTGGTGAGACTGGTAAAGGTGTGCTGTTATCTGCTGGTGAGACTGGTAAAGGTGTGCTGTTATCTGCTGGGGAGACTGGTATAGTTTTGCTGTTATCTGCTGGGGAGACTGGTATAGTTTTGCTGTTATCTGCTGGGGAGACTGGTAAAGGTGTGCTGTTATCTGCTGGGGAGACTGGTAAAGTTGTGCTGTTATCTGCTGGGGAGACTGGTAAAGTTGTGCTGTTATCTGCTGGGGAGACTGGTAAAGGTGTGCTGTTATCTGCTGGCGAGACTGGTAAAGGTGTGCTTTTATCTGCTGGCGAGACTGGTAAAGGTGTGCTGTTATCTGCTGGCGAGACTGGTAAAGGTGTGCTGTTATCTGCTGGGGAGACTGGTAAAGGTGTACTGTTTTCTGCTGGGGAGACTGGTATAGTTGTGCTGTTATCTGCTGGGGAGACTGGTATAGTTGTGCTGTTATCTGCTGGGGAGACTGGTATAGTTGTGCTGTTATCTGCTGGGGAGACTGGTGAAGTTGTGCTGTTATCTGCTGGTGAGACTGGTAAAGTTGTGCTGTTATCTGCTGGTGAGACTGGTAAAGTTGTGCTGTTATCTGCTGGGGAGACTGGTAAAGTTGTGCTGTTATCTGCTGGGGAGACTGGTAAAGTTGTGCTGTTATCTGCTGGCGAGACTGGTAAAGGTGTGCTGTTATCTGCTGGCGAGACTGGTAAAGGTGTGCTGTTATCTGCTGGTGAGACTGGTAAAGGTGTGCTGTTATCTGCTAGTGAGACTGGTAAAGGTGTACTGTTTTCTGCTGGGGAGACTGGTATAGTTGTGCTGTTATCTGCTTGGGAGACTGGTATAGTTGTGCTGTTATCTGCTGGGGAGACTGGTAAAGTTGTGCTGTTATCTGCTGGGGAGTCTGGTAAAGTTGTGCTGTTATCTGCTGGGGAGACTGGTAATGGTGTGCTGTTATCTGCTGGGGAGACTGGTAAAGGTGAGCTGTTATCTGCTGGGGAGACTGGTAAAGGTGTGCTGTTATCTGCTGGGGAGACTGGTAAAGGTGTGCTGTTATCTGCTGGGGAGACTGGTAAAGGTGTGCTGTTATCTGCTGGGGAGACTGGTAATGGTGTGCTTTTATCTGCTGGTGAGACTGGTGAAGTTGTGCTGTTATCTGCTGGGGAGACTGGTAATGGTGTGCTGTTATCTGCTGGTGAGACTGTTAAAGGTGTGCTGTTATCTGCCGGGGAGACTGGTAAAGGTGTGCTGTTTTCTGCCGGGGAGACTGGTAAAGGTGTGCTGCTATCTGCCGGGGAGACTGGTAAAGGTGTGCTGTTATATGCTGGGGAGACTGGTAAAGGTGTGCTGTTATCTGCTGGGGAGACTGGTAAAGGTGTGCTGTTATCTGCTGGGGAGACTGGTAAAGGTGTGCTGTTATCTGCTGGGGAGACTGGTATAGTTGTGCTGTTATCTGCTGGGGAGACTGGTAAAGGTGTGCTTTTATCTGCTGGTGAGATTGGTAAAGTTGTGCTGTTATCTGCTGGTGAGATTGGTAAAGTTGTGCTGTTATCTGCTGGCGAGACTGGTAAAGGTGTGCTTTTATCTGCTGGCGAGACTGGTAAAGGTGTGCTTTTATCTGCTGGCGAGACTGGTAAAGGTGTGCTGTTATCTGCTGGCGAGACTGGTAAAGGTGTGCTGTTATCTGCTGGCGAGACTGGTAAAGGTGTGCTGTTATCTGCTGGTGAGCCTGGTAAAGGTGTACTGCTTTCTGCTGGGGAGACTGGTATAGTTGTGCTGTTATCTGCTGGGGAGACTGGTATAGTTGTGCTGTTATCTGCTGGGGAGACTGGTGAAGTTGTGCTGTTATCTGCTGGGGAGACTGGTAAAGTTGTGCTGTTATCTGCTGGGGAGACTGGTAAAGTTGTGCTGTTATCTGCTGGGGAGACTGGTAAAGTTGTGCTGTTATCTGCTGGCGAGACTGGTAAAGGTGTGCTGTTATCTGCTGGCGAGACTGGTAAAGGTGTGCTGTTATCTGCTGGTGAGACTGGTAAAGGTGTGCGGTTATCTGCTGGTGAGACTGGTAAAGGTGTGCTGTTATCTGCTGGTGAGACTGGTAAATGTGTGCTGTTATCTGCTGGTGAGACTGGTAAAGGTGTGCTGTTATCTGCTAGTGAGACTGGTAAAGGTGTACTGTTTTCTGCTGGGGAGACTGGTATAGTTGTGCTGTTATCTGCTTGGGAGACTGGTAAAGGTGTGCTGTTTTCTGCCGGGGAGACTGGTAAAGGTGTGCTGCTATCTGCCGGGGAGACTGGTAAAGGTGTGCTGCTATCTGCCGTGGAGACTGGTAATGGTGTGCTGCTATCTGCCGGGGAGACTGGTATAGTTGTGCTGCTATCTGCCGGGGAGACTGGTATAGTTGTGCTTTTATCTACCGGTGAGATTGGTAAAGGTGTGCTGTTATCTGCCGGTGAGATTGGTAAAGTTGTGCTGTTATCTGCCGGTGAGATTGGTAAAGTTGTGCTGTTATCTGCCGGTGAGACTGGTAAAGGTGTGCTGTTATCTGCCGGGGGGACTGGTAAAGTTGTGCTGTTATCTGCCGGGGGGACTGGTATAGTTGTGCTGTTATCTGCCGGGGGGACTGGTAAAGGTGTGCTGTTATCTGCCGAGGAGGCTGGTAAAGGTGTGCTGTTATCTGCCGAGGAGGCTGGTAAAGTTGTGCTGGTATCTGCCGAGGAGGCTGGTAAAGTTGTGCTGTTATCTGCCGAGGAGGCTGGTAAAGTTGTGCTGTTATCTGCCGGGGCGACTGGTAAAGGTGTGCTGTTATCTGCCGGGGAGACTGGTAAAGGTGTGTTCTTATCTGCCAGGGAGACTGGTGAAGGTGTGCTGTTATCTGCCGGGGAGACTGGTAAAGTTGTGCTGTTATCTGCTGGTGTAGGTGAGCTGCTGTTTGTTTGGCTGGTTACTGTAGTAGCAGGGACTGTAGATGCTGACGTTGTACTCCCTTCCATCAGTGTAGATGTTGTATTGGGTGCTGACGAGATAGTAAAGAAGTTGTGACGTTATTTACCAGTGTAGATTAAGGTTGCATGGTATTAACAAAATGTGATATTGCGATATTGATTATGAATATTGCGATATTGATATTAATTTTGATATTTTTAAACATATGTAAAATTACAAAAGTCACGTGAAAACGCATTAACAATAGATTCATAACAAATAAAACAAGTTTTCTGACAACACAAGGTTCATTTCAACTGACTGTCATATTTGACTGGTACAACATGAATACATAAATAAGGACCATGTCTACAGAACAGGACATGTTTTACTGGTTGTATAATATAAAATAAATAAATAAAGACACAACTTTTCTTTCGCTTCTCTGATTCGTTCTGTTTTGTTGTCTCTATCTATTTCTTCACTTACACTGTCACTCTGTTGAAATATGCACACACGTGGTACGCTCCATAGGGTTTGTCACATAGTGTACCCGTGCGCTGACGTGCACTAACGTGCAAGTGGCACGGTAACTGGCCAATGAAATGATGATCATTATAGCGTTTCAAGCGGGCTCTAAATCAAACACAACTAAGCCACACAGCCAACGTACGGGACGCGGCGCTCCACAAAATAAAAAAAAATATTGCGTACTTATCGTGACACTTTCGATATAATATTGCGCAACGTGATATCGAGATAACGATATTGAGTCGATATGTCAATCACCCCTAGTGTAGATGTAGTACTGCTGCTTGTTGTGATGGGTGTGCTCGGCGGCGCAGTGGTAAAAGCTATAATCAAGAATAAAGATTTGCACTATTAAATCTTAAACCTCATCTCAAATCCTAAACTGACATGGTGTAAATTAGGGGTGCACTGATCCGATATTAAGATATCAGTCACGATATTGACTAAATAGCTGATCGGGGATCGGAAAAATGATCAGATCCAGTTTTGTTAGTTTTTGTGTCACATGCTGGAAGAGTTGAGTGTACAAATAAATAAGAATTCAATAAATTACATCTATGTTATTTTGTCTTAGTTAGGAAAGGACATCCCACCTAAGGTAGAAGGTATACAATGTATTATTAATTCAACAACGGTATCGGATCGGTATCTGGTATCGACAGATACACAAAGCCCAGGCATCGGTATTGGACTGAAAAAGTCAGAACGGTGCATCCCTAGTGTAAATTCCAACTTTTTGTGTTTACCCTCACTCACGTTGCGTGCAGGTGGACTTGTAGTCAGGACAGCAGTCGCCAAATTTCAAGCAGGCGTTATCACAGAAACATTGCCTGAAGCAGGAGTCGTTTCGACCAGGACAACACAGCAGGGGTGGACCTGCACAGCCTGAAGCACACACAGAACAGCTGTATACAAGATCACCACTGTAATCATTGATTACTGTAATGTAATGCATTATTTCAAGATCACGAGATCATGAGACATTTCTAAAAACTTTCTAAAATACACATCACGTCAGTCAGTCTGTTTAGCTGGAAACAGTTATGACGTAGTCACTGTCAGCGGCACCGTATTAACAAAAGAACACTGGTTAAAAAACAAATGAATAAAAAATATTGATTGTAGGGAAAAGAATAATTTAAAAAAATCGACGCAAACAAAATTGCCATTGAGCTTAGGAGAAGGTTGGAAAGGATCACTCCATGTTTGAATGAAAAGGGGTGAACATGTTTTATGCATCTTGGATGGATGCAGCTGAGAAACATGAAAGAGATGTTGCTGATCATTGGGGGGTTGAGATGGAGGCAGAATATGTTGCACTGGAGGAATGGTAGCAGGAAGTACAGTGTATGAGGTGGTGTTGTGGGTTTTACCTGTTGGAGCTGCTGGTTGAGCTAGAAAATGAAAAAGGACAATGACATTTCATTTCATTTGAATGCAGGAATAACAAACGTTTAACCCTTGTGTTGTCTTCGTTTCATCCTTGAAAAAAACACTTTTTCTGACATTTTGACGCCTTTTTTCACAATTTGTTTTTGCTTTTTCCAACGTTTTAAATTTTTAAAGTTTTTCTTATACACATTTTCATTTATATTTCTACATTCAATATTTTCTGATATAAAACAAAAATATAAAACGGGCCAATGTGAAGTCAACACAAGGGTTAAGTTGAACAATTGCTTGAGATGTGATGGTGGAATCTCTGTTTTTGTTGAAAAATCGGGATTTGCTCCCACCTGCTGGTAAAGATGTGACACTAGTGGTATCCAAAGTTGTATTGTGTTGTATTGGTGGGAAACTATTAGTAAGCATGCCAAAGGAGGTGAATCTCTAACTGACCCTGATGCAAAAAAAAAAAAAAAAAAAAAAAAAAAAAAATCTTTGACAAAAGATTGCCAATACATTTTCAGCAGTGACCTACAGAATTAATATCTATCTATAAATTGCAGGAACGTCTGTCTATCTGTGTGTTATTCTTATATCTCTCGAACCGTTAGTCCGATGGATTTCAAATTTGACACGTGTCTTGCTATGGGCATGAGTAAGTGCAGTTCCCAATTTGACGTTGTTTGGATAAGAAATGCAAAAGATATCGTCAGTAAAAGAAGCAGACATTGGCTTTTGCCGCTCTAGCCGCTGACCACTCCCCCTCTCACACTGCACACAACAGGACCAGACACAGAGAGGGTCGAAGAAAGCAGCAGAGCTTTGGCAGCTATAATGTGAAATACACCTCAGACCCACAAAAATGTGCAAAGTAGCACTACTTTGGACTGTCTTTGACTTTGAATAAACAAACGACAATTCACGAATTTAAGAACGTTTCAGAATCCCACACATGCAAAGCACAACCAGCTACAGACAACGCTTTACAACAGCGGGGGAGGGGGTGTTACAGCCTTTGACTCTTTTCCTGCTATTGTTTTAAATTGCTGTGAGCTGGTAGAACATCATGTAATCTTGGAGATTATTTCTTCACAGCTCTGTGCAATGTGAGAAAATCTCAGCCACTAAACCTGTATGGAAATAAGCACCTCTGCTGAAATGTTAATTTGTTAACGATCATACAATACAAGACAACATCTCTCTCTCTCTCTCTCTCTCTCTCTCTCTCTCTCTCTCTCTCTCTCTCTCTCTCTCTCTCTCTCTCTCCCGCGCAGACACACACACACACACACACACACACACACAAAAACAGTCCGGTTCTGGTGGTTGTTGAATGCAGATATGTGCTGATTAGCTCTTATAACGGACCAGGTGGGTAGCGCACTGCCATGAGTCCGTGACGCTAATGTCTGATTACTCCACATTTTCATTGTGATATTTTGTGATTACATTCTGAATCTGCCCCGTTCTCTGTCAGGTAAATACAGTAGTAGGTAGGCCTAAAATGTCTTCCTCTGATGTAGACGTAGCCTACACTGTAAGTCAGTAGTAGGCTATACAGGGGAGTAAGTGGTTTGGTTAGGTTAGGTTACTTTATTGGTACCCGTAGGTAAACTAGTTTTACAGTCTAAGAGAGGCGGGACATCCTTAACATAACATGCAACACACAAACATTAAAACATATAAAAACAGGTAATAAAACATGATAAAAAGAAATAGAAAACAGTACATGGCCAAAGTGCTTGTGCATTTTGTGCAAATAGTTTTACCGTTTGTTTAACATAGTAATTGCCGCTGGTACAAAACTGTTTTTAAATCTTGTAGTTCTGTAACCAGGAACTCTCAGCCTCCGTCCAGAGGGGAGATACTGGAAGTCCCTATTCAGAGGGTGTAGGCTATCTTCTTTGATAGCCGTAGCTATCCGCTGTAGTTGTTTAGTATACAGGGATGTGGGATGCAGCTGGGACTCCCCAGTCAGCTTACTTGACCATTTTACAATTTGATTTAGGCGAATCTTGTGCTTGACTGGAACACACCTAAACCAAGCCACTAAGGAGAAAGATATGATGGTTTCAATAAAAGCCTTGTAGAATAATGTCATTATGGTTTTATCTATATTAAAATGGTACAATTTTCTCAAACAGTATAGACGCTGTTGTCCTTTTTTACAGACAGCCTCACAATTCTCCTGGAAATTTAATTTAGAGTCAATAATTGTCCCTAGGCATCTATAGGATTGTACTTGACCATTTATAGTTATAGCCTCATATCCTGGAGTTTTTCCAAAATCAATGTACATATCCTTTGTTTTGGATATGTTCAATTGAAGGTGTGACTCCTCACACCATTGGACAAAGTCTTCAATTATTGGACCATGACCTCTGTCATTTTTATGAAGCAAACTCACTATGACGGAGTCGTCGGCATATTTAATAATGGTCCTATTTGCATATTTGCTCTGACACATGTTTGTGTATAGAATGAACAAAAGGGGTGAAAGTACGCACCCCTGTGGTGAACCTGTAGAAGAGCAAAGCTGACCAGACAGCTCCATTCACCTTTACTCTCTGTGTCCTATTTGTTAAAAAATCCAGAATCCAACCAACAAGATTAGGAGAAAAATCAAATTGCTCAACAAGACGGTTGGCTGAAATATACGGTTGAATTGTATTAAAAGCAGATGAAAAATCAATAAAAAGAATTTGTGCATGGGACTGACTTCCCTCCAGATGTTTGAGGAGCAAATGAAGCAGAGTGAGAGTGGCATCTTCTACACCCCTGCGTGGCCTGTAGGCAAATTGCATGGGATCCAAGGCATGTTCAGTTATCTTTAAAATATGTGACCTTATACATTTTTCAAAGTTTTTCATAAAAATTGAGGTGAGAGCAACAGGTCTAAAATCATTGAGAGTTTTAGAACTACTACATTTTGGAACTGGGACTACTACCGCTTCCTTCCAGATTTTTGGTACATGTTGCGTCTGCAGGGATTTATTAAAAATATATTGGAATATGTGACTCAGCTCTCTTGTACATGTTTTGATAACACGCCCACAGATGTTATCAGGTCCTTGACATTTATTAATCTTTGTCCTACTAAAAATATTTTCAACATCTTTATATATGATGTTGAAATGTTGATTATCCTTGAGTTGGTGTTGGAGTCCTTGGACCTCCTGGATATAAGTCCAGGAGGAAGATATAAGTCTAAACGTTTTCAAGTTTAGACTTATATCTTTGTTTTGCTTTATATATCTCACATTTAAGCACCTTGGTGGCTACATGTAGATCTGAGGCAGTTCCCTGCTTATGAGCATGCCTTTTTTTCTGTATACTATCTTTTATAGACCTATTCACCCATGGTTTATTATTAGGGTGTATCTTTACTTGTTTGCAGGGTATAATCATATCTCTACAAAAGGCAACATATGAGCAAACAGCATCATTCATTTCATCCAAGTCCTTGCCGGATTCTTAAAAATATCCCAGTCTGTGCACTCATAACACTCCTGGAGGCACATAACTGATTGCTCAGTTCATTCTTGTACTGCCTTGGTTTGCATTTTTCCCCTTCTCAGGACAGTACGATAAGTGGGGAGAAGTTGTATACAATTATGGTCTGCGGAGCCCAGTGGTGGGAGTGGCATTGATTTATAAGTGTCCTTTACTGTGCCATAGCAAAGGTCCAGCAAAGCCACCTCTCTCACTGCCAGTTGCATGCGTACACATGCGCCATCCATCCAGACTGAGATAGAGAGAGAGTTTGGGGTCCTTCTGTAAGTCATTTTGGGGTACAATTTGGTTTTGAAGAATTCCACAAGCAGCAATACCACAGGCCAAGCAATCTCCCGTTCCAAACAGGCACATTTTCAACGGGCTCTGTACTAGTATTTCTTTAAATATGAATTTTGGAAATGGCTTGAACAGAAATCATAATGACCAACCTGGAGCTGCGGAGACTGTGGATGCTGAAGTTGTGAGTCCATCTAATTGCGTAGATGTAGTACTGCTGTCTTGGCTGGTTGGCGTAGCAGTAGACATCATGGAGGCTGAGTTTGTGCTCCCATCTGATGATGCAGTAGTGCTGCTGTTTGTTGTGCTGGGATTTGGAGAAACAGAGTCTGTAGATGATGTTGTGCTGTTATCTGCTGGTGAGACTGGTAAAGGTGTACTGTTATCTGCTGGGGAGACTGGTATAGTTGTGCTGTTATCTGCTGGGGAGACTGGTAAAGGTGTGCTGTTATCTGCTGGGGAGACTGGTAAAGGTGTGCTGTTATCTGCTGGGGAGACTGGTAAAGGTGTGCTGTTATCTGCTGGTGAGACTGGTAAAGGTGTGCTGTTATCTGCTGGTGAGACTGTTAAAGGTGTGCTGTTATCTGCTGGGGAGACTGGTAATGGTGTGCTGTTATCCGCTGGGGAGACTGGTAATGGTGTACTGTTATCTGCTGGGGAGACTGGTAAAGGTGTGCTGTTATCTGCTGGGGAGACTGGTAAAGGTGTGCTGTTATCTGCTGGGGAGACTGGTAAAGGTGTGCTGTTATCTGCTGGGGAGACTGGTAATGGTGTGCTGTTATCTGCTGGTGAGACTGTTAAAGGTGTACTGTTATCTGCTGGTGAGACTGGTAAAGGTGTACTGTTATCTGCTGGGGAGACTGGTAAAGTTGTGCTGTTATCTGCTGGGGAGACTGGTAATGGTGTACTGTTATCTGCTGGGGAGACTGGTAAAATTGTGTTGTTATCTGCTGGTGAGATTGGAGAAGTTGTGCTGTTATCTGCTGGGGAGACTGGTAAAGGTGTGCTGTTATCTGCTGGGGAGACTGGTAAAGGTGTGCTGTTATCTGCTGGGGAGGCTGGTAAAGTTGTGCTGTTATCTGCTGGGAATACTGGTAAAGGTGTGCTTTTATCCGCTGGGGAGACTGGTAATGGTGTGCTGTTATCTGCTGGGGAGACTGGTAATGGTGTGCTGTTATCTGCTGGGGAGACTGGTAATGGTGTGCTGTTATCTGCTGGGGAGACTGGTGAAGTTGTGCTGTTATCTGCTGGGGAGACTGGTAATGGTGTACTGTTATATGCTTGGGAGACTGGTAAAATTGTGCTGTTATCTGCTGGTGAGACTGGTAAATGTGTGCTGTTATCTGCTGGTGAGATTGGTAAAGTTGTGCTGTTATCTGCTGGGGAGACTGGTAAAGGTGTGCTGTTATCTGCTGGGGAGACTGGTAAAGGTGTGCTGTTATCTGCTGGGGAGACTGGTAAAGGTGTGCTGTTATCTGCTGGGGAGACTGGTAAAGGTGTACTGTTATCTGCTGGGGAGACTGGTATAGTTGTGCTGTTATCTGCTGGGGAGACTGGTAAAGGTGTGCTGTTATCTGCTGGTGAGACTGTTAAAGGTGTACTGTTAACTGCTGGTGAGACTGTTAAAGGTGTACTGTTAACTGCTGGTGAGACTGGTAATGGTGTACTGTTATCTGCTGGGGAGACTGGTAATGGTGTGCTGTTATCTGCTGGGGAGACTGGTAATGGTGTGCTGTTATCTGCTGGGGAGACTGGTAAAGATGTGCTGTTATCTGCTGGGGAGACTGGTAATGGTGTACTGTTATCTGCTGGGGAGACTGGTAAAGGTGTGCTGTTATCTGCTGGGGAGACTGGTAAAGGTGTGCTGTTATCTGCTGGGGAGACTGGTAAAGTTGTGATGTTATCTGCTGGGAATACTGGTAAAGGTGTGCTGTTATCTGCTGGGAATACTGGTAAAGGTGTGCTGTTATCTGCTGGGGAGACTGGTAATGGTGTACTGTTATCCGCTGGGGAGACTGGTAATGGTGTGCTGTTATCCGCTGGGGAGACTGGTAATGGTGTGCTGTTATCCGCTGGGGAGACTGGTAATGGTGTGCTGTTATCTGCTGGGGAGGCTGGTAAAGTTGTGCTGTTATCTGCTGGGGAGACTGGTAATGGTGTGCTGTTATCTGCTGGGGAGACTGGTAAAGTTGTGCTGTTATCTGCTGGGGAGACTGGTAATGGTGTACTGTTATCTGCTGGGGAGACTGGTAAAATTGTGCTGTTATCTGCTGGTGAGATTGGAGAAGTTGTGCTGTTATCTGCTGGGGAGACTGGTAAAGTTGTGCTGTTATCTGCTGGGGAGACTGGTAAAGCTGTGCTGTTATCTGCTGGGGAGACTGGTAAAGTTGTGCTGTTATCTGCTGGGGAGACTGGTAAAATTGTGCTGTTATCTGCTGGTGAGATTGGAGAAGTTGTGCTGTTATCTGCTGGGGAGACTGGTAAAGTTGTGCTGTTATCTGCTGGGGAGACTGGTAAAGGTGTGCTGTTATCTGCTGGGGAGACTGGTAATGGTGTACTGTTATCTGCTGGGGAGACTGGTAAAATTGTGCTGTTATCTGCTGGTGAGATTGGAGAAGTTGTGCTGTTATCTGCTGGGGAGACTGGTAAAGTTGTGCTGTTATCTGCTGGGGAGACTGGCAAAGTTGTGCTGTTATCTGCTGGGGAGACTGGCAAAGTTGTGCTGTTATCTGCTGGGGAGACTGGTAAAGTTGTGCTGTTATCTGCTGGGGAGACTGGCAAAGTTGTGCTGTTATCTGCTGGGGAGACTGGTAAAGGTGTGCTGTTATCTGCTGGGGAGGCTGGTAAAGTTGTGATGTTATCTGCTGGGAATACTGGTAAAGGTGTGCTGTTATCTGCTGGGGAGACTGGTAATGGTGTACTGTTATCCGCTGGGGAGACTGGTAATGGTGTACTGTTATCCGCTGGGGAGACTGGTAATGGTGTGCTGTTATCCGCTGGGGAGACTGGTAATGGTGTGCTGTTATCTGCTGGGGAGGCTGGTAAAGTTGTGCTGTTATCTGCTGGGGAGACTGGTAATGGTGTGCTGTTATCTGCTGGGGAGACTGGTAAAGTTGTGCTGTTATCTGCTGGGGAGACTGGTAATGGTGTACTGTTATCTGCTGGGGAGACTGGTAAAATTGTGCTGTTATCTGCTGGTGAGATTGGAGAAGTTGTGCTGTTATCTGCTGGGGAGACTGGTAAAGTTGTGCTGTTATCTGCTGGGGAGACTGGTAAAGTTGTGCTGTTATCTGCTGGGGAGACTGGTAAAGGTGTGCTGTTATCTGCTGGGGAGACTGGTAATGGTGTACTGTTATCTGCTGGGGAGACTGGTAAAATGGTGCTGTTATCTGCTGGTGAGATTGGAGAAGTTGTGCTGTTATCTGCTGGGGAGACTGGTAAAGTTGTGCTGTTATCTGCTGGGGAGACTGGTAAAGTTGTGCTGTTATCTGCTGGGGAGACTGGCAAAGTTGTGCTGTTATCTGCTGGGGAGACTGGTAAAGGTGTGCTGTTATCTGCTGGGGAGACTGGTAATGGTGTGCTGTTATCTGCTGGGGAGACTGGTAAAGTTGTGCTGTTTTCTGCTGGTGAGACTGGTAAAGGTGTGCTGTTATCTGCTGGGGAGGCTGGTAAAGTTGTGCTGTTATCTGCTGGGGAGACTGGTAATGGTGTACTGTTATCTGCTGGGGAGACTGGTAAAGTTGTGCTGTTATCTGCTGGGGAGACTGGTAAAGGTGTGCTGTTATCTGCTGGTGAGATTGGTAAAGTTGTGCTGTTATCTGCTGGGGAGACTGGTAAAGGTGTGCTGTTATCTGCTGGGGAGACTGGTAAAGGTGTGCTGTTATCTGCTGGGAAGACTGGTAAAGGTGTGCTGTTATCTGCTGGGAAGACTGGTAAAGGTGTGCTGTTATCTGCTGGGGAGACTGGTAAAGGTGTGCTGTTATCTGCTGGGGAGACTGGTAAAGGTGTGCTGTTATCTGCTGGTGAGACTGGTAAAGGTGTGCTGTTATCTGCTGGTGAGACTGGTAAAGGTGTGCTGTTATCTGCTGGTGAGACTGGTAAAGGTGTGCTGTTATCTGCTGGTGAGACTGTTAAAGGTGTACTGTTAACTGCTGGTGAGACTGGTAAAGGTGTGCTGTTATCTGCTGGGGAGACTGGTAATGGTGTGCTGTTATCTGCTGGGGAGACTGGTAATGGTGTGCTGTTATCTGCTGGGGAGACTGGTAATGGTGTGCTGTTATCTGCTGGGGAGACTGGTAAAGATGTGCTGTTATCTGCTGGGGAGACTGGTAAAGTTGTGCTGTTATCTGCTGGGAATACTGGTAAAGGTGTGCTGTTATCTGCTGGGGAGACTGGTAATGGTGTACTGTTATCCGCTGGGGAGACTGGTAATGGTGTACTGTTATCCGCTGGGGAGACTGGTAATGGTGTGCTGTTATCCGCTGGGGAGACTGGTAATGGTGTGCTGTTATCCGCTGGGGAGACTGGTAATGGTGTACTGTTATCCGCTGGGGAGACTGGTAATGGTGTGCTGTTATCCGCTGGGGAGACTGGTAAAGGTGTGCTGTTATCTGCTGGGGAGACTGGTAAAGTTGTGCTGTTATCTGCTGGGGAGACTGGTAAAATTGTGCTGTTATCTGCTGGTGAGATTGGAGAAGTTGTGCTGTTATCTGCTGGGGAGACTGGTAATGGTGTGCTGTTATCTGCTGGGGAGACTGGTAAAGTTGTGCTGTTTTCTGCTGGTGAGACTGGTAAAGGTGTGCTGTTATCTGCTGGGGAGGCTGGTAAAGTTGTGATGTTATCTGCTGGGGAGACTGGTAATGGTGTACTGTTATCTGCTGGGGAGACTGGTAAAGTTGTGCTGTTATCTGCTGGTGAGATTGGTAAAATTGTGCTGTTATCTGCTGGTGAGATTGGAGAAGTTGTGCTGTTATCTGCTGGGAATACTGGTAAAGGTGTTCTGTTATCTGCTGGGGAGACTGGTAATGGTGTACTGTTTTCCGCTGGGGAGACTGGTAATGGTGTACTGTTATCCGCTGGGGAGACTGGTAATGGTGTGCTGTTATCCGCTGGGGAGACTGGTAATGGTGTGCTGTTATCTGCTGGGGAGACTGGTAAAGTTGTGCTGTTATCTGCTGGGGAGACTGGTAATGGTGTACTGTTATCTGCTGGGGAGACTGGTAATGGTGTACTGTTATCTGCTGGGGAGACTGGTAAAATTGTGCTGTTATCTGCTGGTGAGATTGGAGAAGTTGTGCTGTTATCTGCTGGGGAGACTGGTAATGGTGTGCTGTTATCTGCTGGGGAGACTGGTAAAGTTGTGCTTTTTTCTGCTGGTGAGATTGGTAAAATTGTGCTGTTATCTGCTGGTGAGATTGGAGTAGTTGTGCTGTTATCTGCTGGGGAGACTGGTAAAGGTGTGCTGTTATCTGCTAGGGAGACTGGTAAAGGTGTGCTGTTATATGCTGGTGAGACTGGTAAAGGTGTGCTGCCATCTGCTGGGGAGAATGGTAATGGTGTGCTGTTATCTGCTGGGGAGACTGGTAAAGATGTGCTGTTATCTGCTGGGGAGACTGGTAAAGTTGTGCTGTTATCTGCTGGTGAGATTGGTAAAGTTGTGCTGTTATCTGCTGGTGTATGTGAGCTGCTGTTTGTTTGGCTGGTTGCAGGAACTGTGGATGCTGACGTTGTACTCCCTTCCATCAGTGTAGATGTTGTGTTGGGTGCTGATGAGACAGTGGATGAAGAAGTTGTGACGTAATTTGCCAGTGTAGATTAGGGTTGCACAATAGTAACAAAATGTGATATTGCGATATTGATTACAAATAGTGCGATATCTATATTAATTTTGATATTTTTAAACGTATTTAAAATTACAAAATTTACAGGAAAACACATCAAAATAGATTAATAACAAATAATGTCAGTGTTCTCCCTGCTATGAGGACAAGGAAACTATTAGTAAGCATGCCAAAGGAGGTGAATCTCTAACTGAACCTGATACAAATAGAAAAATTCAGATTTGACAAACGATTGCCAATACATGTATGCTGGCTTTAGCAGGAATCATAATGACCAACCTGTAGTCGCAGAGACTGTGGATGCTGTAGTTGTGAGGCCATCTAATTGCGTATATGTAGAACTGTTGCTGTCTTGGCTGGTTGGCGTAGCAGCAGACATCATGGAGGCTGAGTTTGTGCTCACATCTGATGATGATGCAGTAGTGCTGCTTGTACTGGGTAATGTTGAAGACACTGCAGATGACGGAGATGGGGGGGTATCTGTGGTTGTAGACGTACTTGTGTTTGGTGGTGTTGTGTCAGAAGCTTCGGGTGCTGAAGTTGTGCTGGTATTAACAAGTGTAGAGGAGGTACTGCTGTTTGTTGTGCTGGGTCCTGGAGAAATATAGTCTGTGGATGATGTTGTGCTGTCATCTGCTGGGGAGACAGTGGTAAAAGCTATACTCAAGAAGATGTTGGGGGGACTGGTAAAGTTGTGCTGTTATCTGCTGGGAGACTGGTAAAGTTGGGGATGTTGCTGATCATTGTGGGGTTGAGATGGAGGAAGAATCTGTTGCACGAGGAATGGGAGCAGGAAGTACAGTGTATGAGGTGGTGTTGTGGGTTTTACCTGTTGGAGCTGCCGGTTGAGCTAGAAAATGAAAAAGAACAATGACATTTCATTTGAATGCAGGAAAAATAAACGTATGCATTTGCTCGAGATCAAAGAGAAGGAGACTGGCTTGGATGTCACAGTAAAGTCGTACAGCAAAATTGGGCATTGGTGTTGTTAATCTTCCCTGTAAGATGGTTTTCAGACACAAGGATTCAGTCTCATTTACCCTGCTACAGGTAGAGAACGGTCCAATTCCAGGTGCTAGGCCTGTAACAATTATGAAATAATTGTCTAACCGTAATGTTTTTACATAATCATTCAAAACATTAGAGCATTTTTTAATGAGATTGGTCACACTATTGTTTGTTTGCGTAGCGTCACCTAACAGTAACGTTAGCTAGCCTATGATACTATGGATTCCTACCAGAGGACGCCCCACCCGCAGGTGTAAGTTCAGTCGGCTTTCGAACATTAAAAATCCACCCAAGCACCTAAGGTCCTAAGGCGTATGACTGTTGATGGTAATTGTTGATTCTGTTTAGATGTGCCAAATTGTAATTATATAAGTGATTATTGGTCGGACTGTTTAGCTAAGGCTATGCTAGTGGCAGATGTCACTTGTTGCCATAGCAACTTCTAACATCCGTCTAAAGCTAAAGCCAGAGAAATTAAACACGTTTTTTTGTTTATGATTAAGGCTTTGTTTTTTATTGATAGGAATAAAGGTTTTATTTTCAATTTTTTGTTAATTTAATATTGTTAATATTTTTTTGGATAATAAAGATGGGTGGTTTATGTAGTAGACTGTGGACCTGCATATCTGGGTCATATAACAGTGATGTATAACATAAGATGCATCCTGGGATCCATGTAAACTTTTGTTTGAAAAAGTAAAGAATAAATAAATGTATTATTTTACTAAAATAGCCAATTATAATTTGAATTGCAATTATTTCTGAGACAATTAATTGTCCAGCAAAATTTGGAATTGTTACAGGCCTAACACATGCTTCAAAATGCTAACACTTGATTAGGGATTCCTCCTTTGTCTAGACAACATTGCATTTATTTAGGCTAAATGTCAGTTTTAGAGATACACAAGTACAATAAATGTATTTAAAAGGATATAATTGACTTTTTTTTTTGCCAATTTTCTCCACATTGTCTCAGGTTTTTCCCAAGTAACTCATTTTTTTACCGTTCATCACGCTCTCACTGCTTTTCTCTTTATACATCCATGGCTTTTCCCCTGTCCAACGCAGGAACAAAGCTGTTGCTGTTTGTCTAGAATAGTGTTGTGTAACCTGTTGAGAGCCACTTTTTTTGTTTCCATTTACTGAGCCAGCACTGTGTATGAACTAGGGATAGGAACCGGTACTTTGGTACCAAGTCCGTACCAAAATTCTGAAAACGTGATGGTACTCGTTTTTTTTTTTTTTTTTTACAGTACCGTACAGGGGCAGTATAGGCCTACAAGTGTTCTACTCTCCCGCTAAATGCTGAAGAAAGCCAACCGGCACAGAAAAATAGAATAGTGCCTCATCTCTGTGCGCGGTGCTCACTGACGGCTTGACCCGACCTCAGTCAGCCTCTGGCTTTACCGTAACACTACATCTACAGCAACGGCTTTCGCGACTTCACCTGGAGCTCCCAACCAGAAAGTAAATGTGTTTCTCTCTGGTGTTGTCTGTCACAGCTTAACGTTACCTCCGATAGCTGACATTAGTATAAAAGCAAGAACCCAATGGACAATGACCAAATCCAGCAGGGGCATATTTTTTATGTTGCCTACTTGCACTTGTGAGGCACTTTTATAATTTACCATTATATTTAGCAATAATACAATTGGCTGAGACATTTAGTATCAAAACTAATTGTTTGGAAATAAATTAGCTTTTTACAATCAGGTCAAAAAACTATAAAATAATGCTAGCTAGTAAAATGGTTTATCAACTTCATTGTAACTGTGTCCTCAATTTTCAGTTAAACACATTTTTGAGATAAGTATGCCGGGACTTAAAGTCACGGCTTCTAAGTCAAACTGGACAACACCCTGGTCGAATGTGACGTTTCACTCACCATCATAAAGTAGGAAGCCCAACAGGAGACCGAAGTAAAAAGTAAACCGATCCATGACTCTGTTTGGCTGCTGAGTGCTGCAAAGGCTTTTTCGTACAGTTACACAGGTTTTTTTTGTGCAATGATTAAAACAGAGAATGTAGCCTATATATGTTAAGAATGCAGTTACCTATACTTAAGACTGGAATAACTGGACTGATGTCGACACAAGTGTAACCAGAGTGCATGTTAGGTAGAACAGTGAACTTAAGATTCACTAACGGACTGGCTTTCAAATACACATCATGACAAGTGCAAGGAACATTTTGTATAACCATTTATTGCACAATTTCTTTCCAACAGTAATCAGATAGTGATGAATAATCCATTTGTAGTCCTGCATAATCATAATTTTTTATACAGTATATGCACATCTGTAAGAATATCACCTTAGAATAAAAAGTATGCTGTTGGCAATGACACACACAGTAAAGTCTGACATATAGTACAAAGATTACTTGAGAAAGTTACAATTTAAGAGATTTTTTTTAAAATAGTAGCAGATTCATGAAACTCCCGAAATACTGCAGGTGCAGTAGGGAAATATTTTTACTATGATATACTTTGTGTATAAAGCAACAGCTTGTCATTTTAATGGTAATTTACATTTTTGGTTTAATTAATGGTTAATTACAGGTTTGCTGTTCTATTGCTTTACATTTCACAGTTTCTGCCTCCAGCACAAATGTTTCACAGTAGATGATGTGTTAGTGCTCCTTGACCTTTGAATTCCACAAGTGTCTATTCCCTGAAAATCAGAACTGGTTCAGACCCCCGCACCCCCACTCCTTCAAACTCAAACTCGTTGTTCATTCTCTCCTAAAGAACTGAACTTTCTTTGCGCAAAGAATACATTCTTAAAAGACTTTGTTGAGTGAAGCCTTATTTCAGATTTCACCATAATAATTTCCACTACATCATCTTCCTGTATTTATTGTCATGAAGAGCTGGAGTTAAAGAAAGCTTGTGTTCATGCCAAATCATATTTGGTAGTTCATGTTTAGGCTAGGATACCTTGTCTAAGGAAAATATTAAATCAGCAATATTTCTCTCTGTTTTTATTTTATAACGTGATATATATTATCACTGTGGAGTTTTCTTGTAAACAGGGATGTTTATACTAGTGGACAGAACCTCCACAGGTTTTTTTTTTAAGATTATTTTTTGGGGCTTTTCCCTTTATTTAATAGTGACAGTAGATAGACCGGAAAAGGGGGGAGAGAAGGTGATGGGATGACACGCAGCAAAGGGCCGCAGGTTAGTTGGATTCGAACACAGGCCGCTGCAAAGGACTCAGCCTACATGGGGCCCACACTCTACTGAGTGAGCTAGAGTCCACCCCTCCCTACAGCATATTTTTAAGTGCCATGTCTCACCTTTACATCCATCTGATATTCACACTTAACAGCTCTCTTGAAATTCTTGAACACTCCGGGCCCTGGTACCATCTGGTTTCATCCAGTCATTGTGTCTGTAACCATCAAAGTTCCCACTAAGAGGCCAAAGTCGGTCTTCAGGTAGATGCGAGAGGAATGCTCTCAGATGTTTAGACCAGCAGTCGGTGAGGCGGGAGTATTAGTTCTCCTTCCATCCACCTGGAGGGAGACCGAGAGGGGATGTGTTAATCTAGTATTCATTCTTCTATGATTATGCACGTTGTTTGCAGGGATTCACAAAAGATCCATTTTAGCCATGCTACCACATGCACTCTTGGGATGGCTATTCAGACTAAAATATGTCGACAACTATTGGATGGATTGCCATGAAATTTGCTACAGACATTCATGGTCCACACAAGATGAATGTTACTGACTTTGGTGAGCCCCTGACTTTTCCTCTAGCGCCTCCATGAGGTTGCATTTCTTTACTTTTAGTTAAATGTCTCCACAACAATGAGATTAAAGCTCTAGTGCATAACTTTTTGATATAAATTAACTCCGTTACATTCACGCCATTGCCAAATGAGTTGATACAAAGCTAATTGTGACTTTCTCGCGCAGCAGCTCAAGTGATGCATTTTACGTCACCCACCGGTCGCTGAGAAAGTAAACAGCAGCGTTCGCCTTTGGAACGAAGACTGCTGCGACAACAGGTGAAGGCATGGCTGAAAACACGAAGAAGCGCCCACGAAATGTCAGTGATTGTACTGCTAAGAAAAGACCTACACGTTCAGCAGAAGGAATAAAAGCCAAAAAAGAAGGTGACCGACGGCAAAGACCAACATGGATAACTATCGGTATGGTTTTTACTAGTTGAAGAGTGCTGAAAAAAGAAAAAGGACATCCGTGTCTGACCTCAGTCAGACACGGATGTTGCCTTATTGCTCTTGAATAGGTCAGTAATGGTTTTTATTTCTATTTGACTTACTCACTCTAGCTAAATAATGTGTTATTGTCTTGGAGCGGTGATATTTTTCCATGTTATTTATTATGAATAGGGCTGTTGACTTTTCGGGGCTGAGTACATTGAGTGTTAACACTTTAGCTAACGAGCTTTATAGTACTGCATGCAATTTTACATGCTAAAATGGTACATAAGAAATGTATTAATCATGAAGGCTAATATCTCTGATATTCAGGCACTGAGCTCTACCAGTTTATTTAGTTTTAATAGGTGATGGTGTTGTTTCTGAGAGTTGTGTAGCCTGTTGTCACAGTACAGCTACAGCCACACTGGTGCTCCCATTGGCTGAAACATTGGCCTTTCTCAGGTGCGTTTGATGCGTCTGATAGTTGATGAGCAGCCCTCACAGTTCAGCTGGAGAAGGGTCTTGGAAATAAACTGTGTGAGGTAAGACACTCGCTGATTAAAAAAAAGTTGCAAAATGCAGTGGCATTTTCTATGTAACTAGTACTGTGCCTGTGTTTGGAACGGGCCGATTGTATGGCCTGTGGTATTGCTGCATGTAGCTTTCTTCAGAACCATTGTACCCCAAAATTACTTATAGAAGGACCCTGAACCATTTAATATGCAACTCTCTGAATAGCCTACTACTGACTTAGTTTCTTTCTACATCAGAAGAAGACATTGTACTACTACATATACCTAATGGATGAGAGAGAGAGAGAGAGAGAGAGAGAGGGAGAGATTTTTTTATTGAGTTTCCTCTTAGTGAAATGCTCTTAGTGAATTTAAGATGGGCTTTTCAAGGGAAGACACGGAAAAGCCAGCGTTATGGTAGTGCCTTTTTTTCTCAACCTTTTTTAACACAAAAGTTGCGAGGTTTCCTGTCAACTGTCCGCTCGTGGAAAGTGAAGAAAAGTTTGCTTGGTATGTCCAGCAATCATGTAACGTTGGAAGCAGCAAAAACAGTACCGCAGTCAAAGCCGGTTTTCTTTAGGCCTATATCTGTATAGACTGTGTAAGTCATGTATTTGATACATGAGTTTATACTTTTTAATGTGAACATAAACTGTTTAATCTGTCAGTGTTGTAGTATGAAGTTGTGATATGTACCTGTGTGAGCTTTATAGGACTACATATCAGTTTACATGCTAAAAGGGTACATAAGTCTGCCAGTTTATTTAGTTTTAATAGGTGATGGTGTTGTTTCTGAGAGTTGTGTAGCCTGTTGTCACAGTACAGCTACAGCCACACTGGTGCTCCCATTGGCTGAAACATTGGCCTTTCTCAGGTGCGTTTGATGCGTCTGATAGTTGATGAGCAGCGCTCACAGTTCAGCTGGAGAAGGGTCTGGGAAATAAACTGTGTGAGGTAAGACACTCGCTGATTAGTTGTGCGACAGAGCTATGTATGTTTTTTAGTGATACTGTAACTGCACAATGTATATGTGAAGGTTATTTGTGCTTACATTGGATAAAGCCTCAAAATCCACATCTTCATTGTCCTCATTCTGGGATAAAACAGAAGCTTTCAGGTAAATAGTCACTGTATGGGCATCTGAGGAGATAAAGGTGCAAATAAAAATGTATTTAACAATTTTAAACTTAAAGCTATAGTGCGTAGTTTCTGCTGTCTCCATGAGAAATTCAAAGTTATGACAACAAAACTGCCCCCCCCCCCCTTCTTAACATAGCCATACTGAGAAATACAGAGAGAGTTGTGTGGAGCTGATAGTCTTAATTAGCTCTGTAGCAACTCATTTGGCAATGGCTTGAATGTAACGGATGTTCATTAATATCAAATAGTTACGCACTAGAGCTTTAACTAGAGTACAGAAGTCCATGTGATGGTGGAATCTGTGTTTTTGTTGGAAAATCCAGATTTGCTCCCACCTGCTGGTGAAGATGTGACACTACTAGTATCCAAAGTTGTCCTGGTGTTTGTCAGTGTTGTCCCTGCTATGAGGACAAGGAAACTATTAGTTAGCATGCCAAAGGAGGTGAATCTCTAACTGACCCTGATGCAAACAAAACATTATTTTTTACTGAAATCAAATTTGACAAAAGATTGCCAATACATTTTCAGCAGTGACAATTAATGTATTTCTTCAAATATACATTTTTTGACATGACTTCAGCAGAAATCATGACGACCAACCTGTAGCTGCGGAGACTGTGGATGCTGAAGTTGTGAGTCCATCTAATTGCGTAGATGTAGTACTGCTGCTGTCTTGGCTGGTTGGCGTAGCAGCAGACATCATGGAGGATGAGTTTGTGCTCCCATCTGATGATGATGATGACGATGATGCAGTAGTGCTGCTTATTGTGCTGTGTTCTGTTGTTGAAGACACTGCATATGGTGGAGATGGGGGATATCTGTGGGTGTAGATGTACTGCTTGTATTTGTTGTGTTTTGTGGTGTTGTGTCAGAAGCTTTGGGTGTTGAAGTTATGCTGATATTTACAAGTATAGATGTGGTACTGATGTTTGTTGTGCTGGGATTTGGAGAAATAGAGTCTGTAGATGGTGTGCTGTTATCTGCTAGTGAGACTGGTAAAGTTGTGCTTTTATCGGCTAGTGAGACTGGTAAAGTTGTGCTGTTATTATTGTAATAATAATAATAACGAGACAGTGGATGAAGAAGTAAATGTAGCACTGCTGCTTATTCTGCTGTGTTTGGCGGTGCAGTGGTAAAAACTGTAATCAAGAATAAAGATTTGCACTATTAAACATTTATTTTTTTGGCTTTTCCGCCTTTTAATTGTTAGGACAGCTAGGTGAGAAAGAGGGGGAAAACATGCTGGAAATCGTCACAGGTTGGTTTCGAACCCTGGACTTCAGCGTCGAGGCATAAACCTCTCACTATATGTGCACCTGCTCTACCCACTGAGCCAACTTGCCCACTGCACTATTAAATCTTAAACCTCATCTCAAATCCTAAACTGACATAACATGATGACCAACCTGTAGCTGCGGAGACTGAGGATGTTGTGAGGCCATCCAATTGCATAGATGTAGTACTGCTGCTGTTTTGGCTGGTTGGCGTAGCAGCAGACATCATAGAGGCTGAGTTTGTGCTCACATCTGATGATGATGATGATGATGCAGTAGTGCTGCTTGTTGTGCTGTGTTCTATGGTTGAAGACACTGCAGATGGAGATGGGGGATAACTGTGGGTGTAGATGTACTGCTTGTAATTGTTGTTCTTGGTGGTGTTGTGTCAGAAGCTGTGGGTGTTGAAGTTGTACTGGTATTTATAAGTGTAGAGGTAGTACTGCTGTTTGTTGTGCTGTGATTTGGATAAATAGTCTGTAGATGATGTTGTCCTGTTATCTGCTGGTGAGACTGGTAAAGTTGTGCTGTTGTCTGCTGGTGAGACTGGTAAAGTTGTGATGTTATCTGCTGGTGAGACTGGTAAAGGTGTGCTGTTATCTGCTGGTGAGACTGGTATAGTTGTGCTGTTATCTGCTGGTGAGACTGGTAAAGTTGTGATGTTATCTGCTGGTGAGACTGGTAAAGGTGTGCTGTTATCTGCTGGTGAGACTGGTAAAGGTGTGCTGTTATCTGCTGGGGAGACTGGTAAAGTTATATATAGTATATACAAGATCGCCACTGTACTCATTTATTAATAAATGTACTCATTTATTTCAACTCGTTATGTCAAAATCACGAGATCATTTCTAAAAACTAATTGTTTCCAAAAAAGATTACACATCATTTCCGGTTGGACGATGAGCGGATAGCACGCACGGGTCGGTAGCTCCTGCTTAGTTGTGTTTAAAATTACATTCTAAACAAAGTCCGACTAACCTAGCAAAGAATTAACTTTACTTGTATCAAAAATACTTTAACAAAAATAAATAGGGTGTAAGAAACAAAAAATGCCGACTACACAAGCTGCTAAGATGGGGACAGAGGAGGCAGGCCCCGATGAAGCCGCGGGGGAGAGTTTGGAGAGGAACCCCGACATGAGTGTGCAGACCGCGAACAACCAGGAGGTCTTGACCGCCATAGGAACTTTGCACACGGAACTCTCCCGGGTAAAAGCCGAAATATGCAATAAAATAGGGGAGAAAATTGCCAACGTAACAACTACTCTAAGAGGGGAAATGGCTGCATTAAAAGCTCGACTCGGCCATTAACACAGTAAAAGTCAGAATCACAAACTGAAGAAGATAGGGGCGTCTGCCTCCCACACAAAGTTAAACGCCTCACTAACCAAGTACAGCAACTGTCTGATAAATGTGTGGATTTGGAGGGACGATCGAAGAGGCAGAACCTCCGAATCGCCTCAGCACTTCGGATCTTCAGGCATCTCAACTTGATGGCGACAACTGGCTGTGATTGTAAGCTCCAAATGTCGATAACTGACATCTGTTAAGAGGTGTAGTGTAAGGGCTTTTGGACATGCGGTAAACGGGAGCCTTTGTGGATGTGTACAGCTCTCATGTACATTAAATTCCTCTTTTATTGGTTACGTTACCACCAACCCCTCCCCCTCTGTAAATATTTTGTTCTTTGTTTATAATCTCGGTAGCACTGCATATTACGGTACAGTAATAAGATGGTAATAGTGGGGTAACAGTGAGATAATAAAGAGGTAATATGTGAGGCACAAGGCAAGGTTGCATGCTAAGCCCTTTATTGTTTGCTCTGGCTTTGGATCCACTAGCGGAGACCATTAGATGCCATCCTGATATACATGGATATAACACAGAGTACACAGCAAACAAAATATCCTCGTACGCTGATGATATTCTGTTATTTATTTCCCAACCGAAAGTTACTAAGCTAAATGTTTTATCAGTTAAGATATTTGGCACCTTCACTGGATATAGGATCAATTGGGGTAAAAGCGAACTGATGTCCTTGAAGCTAGCACATTATAATTGGCTCAGGTCCCTCCCTTTTAAGATAACATCAGAAAAATTCACCTATCTGGGAATGGTCATTGCTCTATATTCGAAGAAAATTTTCTTCCCCTTTTAGACAAACTCAAAAATAGAATTCAGTTCTGGAAGACTCTTCCATTATCCCTAGTGGTCAGGGTGAATACAATTAAGATGTTTTTTCTCCCACAACTACTTTACCTTCTCCAAAGCATACCAATATTTCTCTCAAAGTCATACTTTAAAAAGTTAGACTCAATAGTTCTTCCCTTTGTCTGTAATTATAAATTCCATAGAATAAAAAAGAACATTTGTGTAAGTCCAGATCACATGGAGGACTTGCACTTCCAAATTTTATAAATTAATTAGCTTTTTACAATCAGGTCAGTAATCTTTAAAATAAAGCAAGCTGGTAAAATAATTGTTTATCAACTTCATTGTAACTATCTTAAATTTTCTGTCAGTCACAATTTTTGTATTATGAGATAAGTATGCCTTGACTTTACTTTATTAAACTGTTCAATATTAAATGTGATAATGTTTCACTCACGATCATTAAGTAGAAACGCCAACAGGAGAGAGAAGTACAATGTAAACTGATCCATGACTCTGTGTGGCTACTGAGTGTTTTTTATACCGGCACACTCCTGATGAGAGTAATACTATTGTCTGCCAGGAAAAAAACTTGATTAACTTCTTCACAGAACATCATGTCACATAAGACCTGTCATATTTTTTCTTTGTATAATGCTTAACACAGTCAGACTGTAGATATGTCAAGAATGCAGTTACCCACACTTGAGACTGGTATGACTGGACTGATGGCAACACAAATCACTAATAAAAATGCATTGTGTAACCACAGTGCATATTAGAACAGTGAACTGAAGATTTAATAGAAAACCTACTAACACATTATGACAAGTGCAAGAAATATTTTGTGTAATCATGTATTGCTGTTTCTTTCCAACAGTTTTGGATAGTGATGAATAAGCCTGTCGTTTAAGCACATGTCCTCTATCTCATGCAATCATGCAGGTGCGTCATGATCTGTCAATCAAATAAAGCTAGAGGCAGAACTTGACCAGCGTATCTCTCTGAGTGGCCGATACCTCTCCACCCAATCAGATAAGCAAAACAACAAATAAACACATAGGCTATTTTAAATATTTTCTGTCACTCAGTTACACCAAATTGATTTTAAATATTAGGTTACAATGCAATACAACCATAAGAAATGCACTACGATCTTTGCAAAAAGAGAGAGAGAACAGGTGACAATGACCTGGTCCAGCAGCAGCATATATACCATATATATATATATATATATATATATATATATATATATATATATTTTTTTTTTTTTTTTTTTAAGATTATTTTTGGGGCATTTAGGCCTTTAATAAACAGGACAGCAGAAGACATGAAAGGGGAGAGAGAGGGAATGACACGCAGCAAAGGGCCACAGGTCGGAGTCGAACCTGCGACTGCTGCGTCGAGGAGTAAATCTTTTATATCTGGGCACCCAGCAGCAGCATATTTTTTAGCCTACTTGAACATGTGAAACAATTATATATTTCCCATTCGATTTTGGAATAAACCCATCAGCTGAGTCATGTAGTATTGAAATGATTGAATCGTTTTGAAATTATTAAATATTAATTAGCTTTTTACAATCAGGTCAGTAAACTTTAAAATAAAGCAAGATGGTAAAATAATTGTTTATCAACTTCATTGTAACTATCTTAAATTTTCTGTCAGTTAAACACAATTTTTGTATTATGAGATAAGTATGCCGTGACTTTACTTTATTAAACTGTTCAATATTAAATGTGATAATGTTTCACTCACGATCATTAAGTAGAAACGCCAACAGGAGAGAGAAGTACAATGTAAACTGATCCATGACTCTGTGTGGCTACTGAGTGTTTTTTATACCGGCACACTCCTGATGAGAGTAATACTATTGTCTGCCAGGAAAAAAACTTGATTAACTTCTTCACAGAACATCATGTCACATAAGACCTGTCATGTTTTTTCTTTGTATAATGCTTAACACAGTCAGACTGTAGATATGTCAAGAATGCAGTTACCCACACTTGAGACTGGTATGACTGGACTGATGGCAACACAAATCACTAATAAAAATGCATTGTGTAACCACAGTGCATATTAGAACAGTGAACTGAAGATTTAATAGAAAACCTACTAACACATTATGACAAGTGCAAGAAATATTTTGTGTAATCATGTATTGCTGTTTCTTTCCAACAGTTTTGGATAGTGATGAATAAGCCTGTCGTTTAAGCACATGTCCTCTATCTCATGCAATCATGCAGGTGCGTCATGATCTGTCAATCAAATAAAGCTAGAGGCAGAACTTGACCAGCGTATCTCTCTGAGTGGCCGATACCTCTCCACCCAATCAGATAAGCAAAACAACAAATAAATACATAGGCTATTTTAAATATTTTCTGTCACTCAGTTACATCAAATTGATTTTAAATATTAGGCTACAATGCAATACAACCATAAGAAACATACTACGATCTTTGCAAAAAAGTATTGTCAGTAAGTGACCAGATCACTTCACAGTAGGGCTGGGCAATATATCGATATTATATCGATATCATGATATGAAACTAGATATCGTCTTAGATTTTGGATATCTTAATATCGTGATATGACATAAGTGGTGTCTTTTACTGGTTTTACAGCCTGCATTACAGTAAAGTGATGTACTTTTCTGAACTTACTAGACTGTTCTAGCTGTTCTATTTGCCTTTTCCCCACTTAGACATTATGTCTAAAATCTAAGTGTGAAGATACTTTGTTAAAGCACCAATTGTCAACCCTAGAATATCGCCGAAATATCGATATCAAGGTATTTGGTCAAGAATATCGCCCAGCCCTACTTCACAGGGGAAGTACAAATGGTTTCATGTATAATCTATAATTTGAGTAAATTGAGTGTTTACATTAGTGAAATGTCCATCATTCAATTGCTCTTTACCACATAGGTATTTCAAATTACAGTACTCAATTTCACTTATGACCAGCTAAACATGTAAATACATTTTATAAAGTGTTCTTCTTGCAGAACTTTAAATAGTTTTTCACTTTACTTAAAGCAAATAATGACCACTTATAGTGACGTATAATCACATTATAATGCCTTATAGCAGTGATTATTAAGCATTATAAAATTATTATAATGTTTTAAATTATGAGAATTATAGTACACTATGATCCTGGAAACAATATGGAAGTTGGGGAGTGATGAGCAATTATAGAGTATTATGATACTTGACCTTATAAGCCATTATACAATTATTTATGTGTTATGATTATAGTTATAAAGCATTATGATTATTCATAAGTGCTTCTAACTATAATTATATAGCGTTATAAGCAGATTAAAACACAGCTGTTTTTAATGCATTATAGTGACAGGCTTGTTAAAGGAATTGTGATTCCTTGAGTTTTATTAATTATTTGAACATTTTCTGGATGCATTATGTTCAAAACTCTCACACTGTTCTCTGAGCTGTGTAATTGAGATGCAGTCAGAGTAGGGGTGTCACGATTCTCCAAATTCTTGATTTGATAACATTTTCAGTTTGATTCTCGATTTTTACGTCCTTTTTTTAAAAGCACAGCTTGCTATGCCATTTTTAGACTGTATGCAATATAATATCTGACCTTTGTTCGCAATGTACTACACTACATTGTCAAATTTAAAACATTTATTAACAACGTAATGTAACAATAACGATATGTATATGTTAGGGCTGTCAAACAATTTTTTTAATCGCGATTAATCGCCAAATTTCTATAGTTAATCACGATTAATCGCATGTTTTATCACATGAATACAATTCTATTATTGTGTATTTCAGAACAGTTTTTAAGTAAATATTAACAATGAAAAGCCATTCTTACCAGTGTATCTTGATTGGAAATGAAATGAATGCAAAGAAAGTTACTTTATGAATTTGATTTTAAGATTTGTAATTGTTTATTATTTATTTAAACAAAATAAAAATGTGTGAATCTGTCATTATTGCACAATTCCTACAAGTACCTAACCTAACTGAGATGTAACACTAACACTTTGCTTATACAGAACAAACAAAATGGTCTAAAAACCGGACGCCACAGCAGGACATTTGTAACCTTTACACTTTTTCTAATAAGGAATGTAACAATTCTCCTGGACAGAAAAGGGAGTGGACAATGTCCCAAATGACAAAAACAGTCCAAAAAAACTATACAAACAACACAGTCCTAAAACCGTATGCTGATATACATAGTCAATATAGTGTGCAGTAACTTCTAAATAATTTTGATTACTCACTGACGTCCAGTGATCACCGGTTAATGAGACAGCGTTTGCAGCACTTTGCAGCAGTTCCAGTGTGGCTGCTTTCTCCGTGTTGTACAGGCTGTGTATGCGTGAAACTACTGTCCCCCTCGACAACTTTTTAAAAGTAAACTTTCCATTCAGAATCTTATTGGCACCATTTCGGCGTCTCGCGCTCGCCATCCACTCAAAACGTAATGTTAGCCTACTACTCTTTGGCCGGCTCGCCAGCCCAAACAAGTGTGTGTGCATGGTGTGCGGCGTGCCTGTTTTGTTTTCGGTCTGACTAGATCCGGTGTGGTGTTGTAGTTTTTCTAATGTTACTAGTTGTTGCAACAGCATGTGAAAAAAACTACAAAGTTTGCTAGGCCAAAAAGAACGTTAATCTTGCGATTAAAAAAATGTACGCCGTTAAAATGGGTTTGCGTTAACGCTGTTAATTATGCGTTTAACTGATAGCACTAGTACATGTATATCTTCAGTCAATTGGAAACTTGACAATTTGTCAAAGGAAATAGGAAAAAAAAGTTTGCCGACAATGCTGAGTGCAGACGCTTTGCAGCAGCTATTTGGTGTTTTAAGCCCCCAACCTCGTCTCAGCGCTGCCTGGAAGGCACTAGGATTAGGTAATGGTTATGGTTAGGTGCCTTAAAAACGACGGTTGCAGCGCTGCCTTGAAGGCTTGGTTGGGGGCTTAAAACACCATCGAGCCAGTACAGCGGTCTTAGCAGTAGGCCTGGCAAACTCGATTCCTTTTAAGGATTCGGGTTATTCTGAGTCACTCTATAAACTGATCCGGGTTGTGCGAATCACTTGAGTCACTTGAGTCAGTATTGTATGCTACATCCGAGGCGAGCTTTTGATTTGGATAAACGCCATGTTTTCATTTAGAATCTTTTCTATCCATAAATGTAAATGGACTGAAAGAAAACCGAATATTCATTTAAAAATGACATGGAATTATATTTTGAAACTTTAAAAGGACTGACGAATAAGAAAGCCATCTGGACCTTGAACATTTACAATGACTAACAACCTCTTTAATGTAAATTTCATGTGCCCCTTTTTCATGTATGTATGTATGTATGTATGTATGTATGCATTTAATATATAATTTTTTGAAGACAAAAAAGAAAAACTCATGAGTTGTCGCCGAGGCAAGCTTGTAACGTTTTGGACTGTCTGCTCGACCTAATTGCATTTTAATATACTACATTTATACACCAAACCTACAGTAGGCCTAGCTAGGCAACGTGCAGAACATTGTATGTTATTTCAGAAATGAAAGAATGGCTTTTGTTGTTGATTTGCTTTACCCTGAGCTCAAGGAGAGGCTGCACTCGCTTGTCTGAATCAGATCCACTCATGACAACGTAGCCGGCTGATTTGCGCGAGAACTCATCAGTCATCAACAACTCATGAGTCATCGAGGACTCGTGAGTTGTCGACAACTCATGAGTTGTCTGCGAGCCGAGGCGAGCTTGCCATGTTTCGGACTGTCTACTCGACCTAATTGCATTTTAATATACTACATTTATACACCAAACCTACAGTAGGCCTAGCTAGGCTATGTGCCGAACATTGTATGCTATTTCAGAAGTGAAATAATGGCTTTTGTTGTGGATTTGCTTTATCCTGAGCTCGAGGAGAGTCTGCACTCGCTCGTCTGAATCAGATCCACTCATAGCCGGCTGAGACGCGTGATTGACTGACTCATACGAGAACTAATGAATCACCGACAACTCACGAGTCATCGACAACTCACGAGTCATCGACAACTCACGAGTCATCGAAGACTTGTGAGTTCTCGAGTGAATCCCATGGTCTGCGAGCTTCTGGCTTTTAGGCTGTGGTTTGGGAAGTTCCTATAACCTGTCTCGGACTGTCTCTCAGCTCTCTCAGTCGCTTGAGTTGACTAGTGGAGTTGTTGTTGCCTACGAAATTGTACGAAAGCTGCCAAAAGTATACAGCTTTTGGCAGCTAAGATGGCTAGGACTAGTAGTAGCTAATGTTGCAAGAGGTTTGTGTGCAGCGCCGTTATCATTTTAGATTAAATTGTAGTAGGACTTAACTGAACCGGGTTAATGATACTAAAGACTCGCGCTTCGTGAGTCAATTTAAAGACTCGGGTTAAAGATCCGAGTGAATCACGACTCAAACAGGTTTACTTAGCAGACAGAGAGCAGAGAGGGCGACTTGACAGTCCGCTAACTTGTTGCTCTCTCTAATATAACCAATATAAGCTGCTCTGTTTAGGCTACAAAATGTGCATGCATGCTGAAATTCAACCGTGTGGTTTGGTTGGGATTAAGCTATAAACAGAGGAAAACTCCGCTAGCTCCCTCTTTCACAGTGAAAGAGGAGGGGGTTCAAGTTCTGTCGAGGAGGTTGACTTGCAGCAATTCAACATGTGTTTTTTTTCCGCTTGACAAGCCGTTTTGCTCCATTTTTTTATTCGAAATTCGAGATTATAACTTAATTTTGGTCGATTTAAAATTGAAATCGTGACACCCTTAAGTCAAAGGCCCATGTACTGCAGAGGTTTTTCTTACTATGACAGGTGCATTCATAGCTATAGGCTTGGCACCTTTATAGAAATCACTGATGAAGTAGACAGTAAGTCTGAATAACAATTAAAGGTAAAGCCAAATATGTGAAATTGTATGGAGACATGCAAAAGCTTTCCATTGGTTACTGAGCACGGTTGTTGTAAAGGAATCTTTCCATGGGTTTAGGAAAAATATTAATTTGTCTGCTTTCCAATGAGCATATACTTCTGTAACAAGTACACAATTCTTATGTATCCCCAGTGCTCGAAGTGGGCCGGTACTCACCGTCCAAGTCCAACCACAAACATCAGGTACGATTCATGAGCTTCAAACTAACGTTAACGTTGATGCGAGCGGAACAGCTAGCGTTAATGAGGAGTCTGCAGCTACCAACCTTAACGTTACCTTAGTCAATGACACCAACGTCAACAATAATGTGAGTAACGAAACACATGGATAGCCTGACTGCTGGTCAAGGGACCAAATGATGTATTTTTGCTCCTTGAACAGCTGGCTCGTTTCATTAAAGATAACAAACTGGGCTGCAAAACATGTAGCAGCATCCCGTCACTTGCTGGCCAGACAGAGAGGGGACTAAAACTGTCAAGAGAATCTCTCTCACACACACACACACACACACACACACACACACACACACACACACACACACACACACACACACAACTTGTTTAAATAAATACATACATTTATGTTGTTAATAAATAACAATAAATTGTTGTTGTACCAGCAATATCTCCAAGTTTTGTTTTTCATTGTAGAAATCTCAAATGTGAGTACCGGCACTTTTTTTTTCTTTCCACTTCAAGCACTGTGTATCTCTATGTTCTTTGGGAGCTGCTGGGGAAAACTGAACTGATAAGAGCTTGTTACTTTTCCCTGGTAACTTCCCTGTGATTAATCAGATAAACCATTTATACGCAATATATCACCTTGACCATCTCGGTGTTTCTCTGTGCTTTGTGTTTGATAATTGAGGTCAGTAAATCTCCATAACAGGCTTCATTAATTAATTTTTTTAAATGTATTTCTTCATTGAAGTTTTCTTTAAAATAGTGTTAAAATCTCGTCTCCTCTCGAACTCTCGTGAACCCAATCTCTCGTCTCGCCTCGTGAGCTGGGTGTTTCATCACTACTCTATTATATACTAAGAACACGTCTTTAAGTTCAAGACGTGTTAATACATAAGCAACAGCTCTACTGGCACTACCTCAGGATGCTAAAGGAAAGATAGCTCACCTTGATGAAATACTAAACTTAAGTAACTCTTGTTAAACTCTTGACTCCAGAGAAACTCTACCATTCTGGTTTGACAAGGAAGTACTACTTCAACGAGTTGTTTTTTTCCATAGTTGTGATTGTACAGATGTCAAACTGGCAAAGACTGCTGACAGTTCTACACCGACTTTACTTGGCTTGCGTCAGAAGGCTAATTACCTCCTGAGGTGTGATCTGAAGAAGGCCCAGTCATCATAGTAGGAGTGGAGCCACTTTGCCTTGTCCAATCAAAAACATCAGTAACAAGTTGACTCCACTGACATAGATCTTGTTCAAAATTGCAGTCGAGGTGGCATACTGAAAACAAATATCAGACATAAATTTAGTTAACTGAAAATCACAAAAACTCCACGTGGAAATAATGAATTATGGAACTCTGAACACCAGGGGAGTACAAGTGCTGCAGCTGTACCTGAATGTGGTGGTGATCTGTTATCTGGATCCTCAGTAACATTGTCCTTATCAATTAAGTTGGTTGTTGCTTCCACTACAGGGGGGGTATGGTGACATTTGCTACAGCGGGCTGTTCACACTGTTGTTAAACTTTGATAAAGTAAGCAGTAGTTACAATTTGAAAGTATTATAACTTAAAGCTATAAATTAGTTTCCGACAGGATTTATTTTTGTTAGATGTATCATTATAAACAAGATGGTATGCCATGACACTGACTTATTATTGAATGATTTATTCAAGTGTTCAGAATAAAATGCAGTGATGTTTTAGAGAGGCAGCAAACCTATCAGGAGCACAAAGTAAACCAAT
This sequence comes from Zingel zingel, assembly GCA_023566125.1. NCBI lineage: Eukaryota > Metazoa > Chordata > Actinopteri > Perciformes > Percidae > Zingel > Zingel zingel. The sequence goes on along the minus strand of CM042324.1, from coordinate 24,698,357 downwards.
CCATGACTGATTGGCGAGGGTGTGGACAACATTAGCCCACACTGCTGACAACAATGATTTTATTGTCTGCCAAAAATAAACTATGATGTTGTTAGAGTTCTTTGATGTTTTCTTTTTGTGATGATTTTTTCCTGTTACTGACAGACATCGAGTTACACGACAGCCTGTCGATAATTATGAAGTGTTTTTGCAGCTACACTACAGGACAATGACTAATGTTGCCACTGTGTTACCATTTCAAAGTAGAAAATCTCCAAAGTACAAACATTCTAACGCACATAACGAAATGTCAGCAATATTTGAATAACCAATAATTGCACATTATAGTTTTTTCTACCAACATTATTAGATATAGACACATATTCAATTTGTAGTCATGATGTCATGTGTATGCCCAAGCAAGCACTCATTTATGCACAGTAAGAGTACAGCATTTTAATAAACAGTATCCATATTAATATCTATTATACACATACAGTTTTTGAGTAAAACAAAATGACACTGCAGCTGATTGGACGAACGCGTCACGTGGGTCTGGCTTCTCCGGTATTTCAAAGCCAGACCATCATGGCGGCTTGTTCAAAATACGATCTCATATTTTACGAAAAAAGTTCACCGAAATGTGTTTCTGAGAACATTTTAAGCGAGAAATAGGCCATGCAGTTGTTGAATCTGTCTTCATTTCAGATCGATAAAGGTCATTTTAAAAGATTTTCGTCAGATTTTGAGATACTCTAGTCACACTCATCCCGCTCGTCGGTTAGCACTCCACCAATCAGATTGGTCATTGAGTCCGACTGCCCGCCTTCCGATTCAACATGTCAAATCAGCCCAAATGAAGGCCGACGGCTCCTCCTACTGACGACGGCACGGAACACACCAAACAGACTCGAGTCACTGACCTTGCCATACTGTCAGACAGCCGATAATCGGGTTGGTGTGTCAGGGCATTAATGCTTTTGCAGTTAACGTTAGCTGACGATTGAGAGAGGAAATGAGGAGTTCTGTCGACAGACAAACAAAATGACCATCACAGCAACACGTGCAGTGGGACATTCATATGTATACATGGAGAATGACCACTTCACATCCAATGAAGAGGGGAGAAGGACCTCAACATTAAATAAATTAAGTCAAATAACTCCCCTAATTGTCTAACGTTACCTGTCTTTGCTTGCTGGTATCTTTAACTGTTACCTGATAGTTAAATGTCTCTGCAGCTTTCTGTATTTAAATCCTTGTGTAGTTGTTGAATTTTACATATCTTTGACTCTGAAGCTGTTGCTGATGTGTACTTGTTGATGTGTGGTGGTTATATTCTGTATTTGGCCTTGCTTGCTGCTACAGGGCCACTTGTATTCATTCTTTTTTGTCTTTAAGCTGTGCTGTAAAATGAGTCATAAGCTTTAATAAGTAAATGCCTAATCTAGGCATTGTACGATATTTTTCTTTGGGCCTATATCTATCACAGTAGACCCAGTAAGTCATGTATTTGATACATGCATTTATATTTTTTAATGTGAACATAAACTGTTTAATCTGTCAATGTTGTAGTTTTAAGTTGTGATATACCTGTGTGAGAACTGTATAGTTAAAGTTATAGAGCTTTATAGTACTGCATATCATTTTACATGCTAAAAGAGAACATAAGAAATGTATTAATCATGTAGGCCTAATATTTCTGATATACAGGCACTGATCTCTGCCAGTTTATTTAGTTTTAATAGGTGATGGTGTTGTTTCTGAGAATTGTGTAGCCTGTTGTCACAGTACAGCTACAGCCACACTGGTGCTCCCATTGGCTGAAACATTGGCCTTTCTCAGGTGTGTTTGATGCGTCTGATAGTTGGTGAGCAGCCCTCACAGTTCAGCTGGAGAAGGGTCTTGGAAATAAACTGTGTGAGAGAAGACACTCACTGATTAGGTAAGCGACAGAGCTATATATAATTAGTTTTCTTTTGTGATGGTTGTTTGTGCTTACATTGGAGATAGCCTCAAAAATCACATCTTCATTTTCCCCATTCTGGGATAATACATACGCTTTTAGGTCAATGGCCACTATATGGGTATCTGTAGAAATGAAGGTGCAAATTAAAATTTATTTTACAATTTAAACTTAACTTCAGAACTGAAGTACAGAAATCCATATGATGGTGGAATCTGTTTTATTAGGAAAATCGAGATTTGCCGGTGAAAATGTGACACTAGTGGTATCCAGAGTTGTACTGGTGTCTGTCAGTGTTGTCCCTGCTATGAGGACAGGGAAACTGTTATTAAGCATGCCAAAGGAGGTGAATCTCTAACTGACCCTGATGCAAACAAAAAAAATTCAGATTTGACAAAAGACTGCCAATACATTTTCAGCAGTGGCATACAGAATTGATATATTTCTTTAAATATGAATTTTAGAAATGGCTTGAGCAGAAATCATAATAACCAACCTGGAGCTGCAGAGACTGCGGATGCTGAAGTTGTGAGTCCATCTAATTGCGTAGATGTGGATGCGGATGGTGAAGATGGGGGGATATCTGTGGGTGTAGATGTACTGCTTGTACTTGTTGTGTTTTGTGGTGTTGTGTCAGAAGCTGTGGGTGTTGAAGTTATGCTGATATTTACAAGTACAGATGTGGTACTGCTGTTTGTTGTGCTGGGATTTGGAGAAATAGAGTCTGTAGATGATGTTGTGCTGTTATCTGCTGCTGAGACTGGTAAAGTTGTGCTCTTATCTGCTGGGGAGACTGGTAAAGTTGTGCTGTTATCTGCTGGTGAGACTGGTAAAGTTGTGCTGTTATCTGCTGGTGAGACTGGTAAAGTTGTGCTGTTATCTGCTGGTGAGACTGGTAAAGTTGTGCTGTTATCTGCTGGTGAGACTGGTAAAGGTGTGCTCTTATCTGCTGGGGAGACAGGTAAAGGTGTGCTGTTATCTGCTGGTGAGACTGGTAAAGTTGTGCTGTTATCTGCTGGGGAGACTGGTATAGTTGTGCTGTTATCTGCTGGGGAGACTGGTAAAGTTGTGCTGTTATCTGCTGGGGAGACTGGTATAGTTGTGCTGTTATCTGCTGGTGTAGGTGAGCTGCTGTTTGTTTGGCTGGTTACTGTAGTAGCAGGGACCGTGGATGCTGACGTTGTACTCCCTTCCATCAGTGTAGTAGATGTTGTATTGGGTGCTGACGAGACAGTAAAGAAGTTGTGACGTCATTTACCAGTGTAGATTAAGGTTGCATGGTATTAACAAAATGTGATATTGCGATATTGATTATGAATAGTGCGATATCTATATTAATTTTGATATTTTTAAACATATGTAAAATTACAAACGTTATGGGAAAACGCATCAAAATAGATTCATAACAAACAAAACAAGTTTTCTTACAACACAAGGTTCATTTCAACTGACTGTCATATTTGACTGGTACAACATGAATACATAAATAAGGACCATGTCTACAGAACAGAACATGTTTTACTGGTTGTATAATATAAAATAAATAAATAAAGACAACTTTGCTTCTCTAATTCATTCTTTTTTGTTGTCTATCTATTTCTTCACTTACACTGTCACTCTGTTGAAATATGCACACACGTGGTACGCTCCATAGGGTTTTTCACATAGTGTACCCGTGCGCTGACGTGCACTAACGTGCAAGTGGCACGGTAACTGGCCAATGAAATTATGACCATTATAGCGTTTCAGGCGGGCTCTAAATCAAACACAACTAAGCCACACAGCCAACGTACGGGACGCGGCACTCCACAAAATAAAAAAAAATGATTGCATACTTATCGTGACACTTTCGATATAATATTGCACAACGTGATATTGAGATAACGATATTGAGTCGATATATCATGCACCCCTTGTGTAGATGTAGTACTCCTGCTTGTTGTGATTAGGGATACACCAATCCGACTTTTTCAGTCCCGATGCCTGGGCTTTGTGTATCTGTCGATACACGATACCGATCCAATACCGTTGTTGAATTAATAATACACTGTATATCTTCTACCTTCTGCCTTCCTTCCACCATGTGGAAGAGACTTAAGGCACCAGACTTTTCCTAACTAAGACAAAATAACATAGATGTAATGTATTGAATTCTTATTTATTTGTACACTCAATTCTTCAAGTATTCGACACACGTGCGACAGAGGGGGGAAAAAAACTAACAAAACTGGATCGGCACGTGGATCTGTTAATTTTTCCGATCGCCGATCAGCTATTTAGTCAATATCGTGACTGATATCCGATCTTAATATTGGATCGGTGCACCCCTAGTTGAGATGGGTGTGCTTGGCGGCACAGTGGTAAAAGCTATAATCAAGAATAAAGATTTGCACTATTAAATCTTAAACCTCATCTCAAATTCTAAACTGACATAGTGTAAATTAGGGGTGCACTGATCCGATATTAAGATATCAGTCACGATATTGACTAAATAGCTGATCGGGGATCGGAAAAATTAACAGATCCAGTTTTGTTAGTTTTTCTCCCCCTCTGTCGCACGTGTGTCACATGCTAGAAGAGTTGAGTGTACAAATAAATAAGAATTCGATACATTACATCTATGTTATTTTGTCTTAGTTAGGAAAGTAATGTTTAGTTAGGAAAGTTTGGTGCCTTTAGCCTCTTCCACATGGTGGAAGGAAGGTAGAAGGTATAGAGTGTATTATTAATTCAACAACAATTATGGGATCGGTATCGGGTATCGACAGGTACACAAAGCCCAGGCATCGGTATTGGACTGAAAAAGTCAGAACGGTGCATCCCTAGTGTAAATTCCAACTTTTTGTGTTTACCCTCACTCACGTTGCGTGCAGGTGGACTTGTAGTCAGGACAGCAGTCGCCAAATTTCAAGCAGGCGTTATCACAGAAACAGTGCCTGAAGCAGGAGTCGTTTCGACCAGGACAACACAGCAGGGGTGGACCTGCACAGCCTGAAGCACACACAGAACAGCTGTATACAAGATCACCACTGTAATCATTGATTACTGTAATGTAATGCATTATTTCAAGATCACGAGATCATGAGACATTTCTAAAAACTTTCTAAAATACACATCACATGTCAGTCAGTCTGTTTAGCTGGAAACAGTTATGACGTAGTCACTGTCAGCGGCACCGTATTAACAAAAGAACACTGGTTAAAAAACAAATGAATAAACAATACTGATTGTAGGGAAAAGAATCATTTTTAAAAATCGTCTCAAACAAAATTGCCATTGAGCTTAGGAGAAGGTTGGAAAGGATCACTCCATGTTTGAATGAAAAGGGGTGAACATGTTTTATGCATCTTGGATGGATGCAGCTGAGAAACATGAAAGAGATGTTGCTGATCATTGGGGGGTTGAGATGGAGGCAGAATATGTTGCACTGGAGGAATGGGAGCAGGAAGTACAGTGTATGAGGTGGTGTTGTGGGTATTACCTGTTGGAGCTGCTGGTTTAGCTAGAAAATGAAAAAGGACAATGACATTTCATTTCATTTGAATGCAGGAATAACAAACGTTTAAGTTGAGCAATTGCTTGAGATGTGATGGTGGAATCTGTGTTTTTTTAAAAAATCGGGATTTGCTCCCACCTGCTGGTAAAGATGTGACACTAGTGGTATCCAAAGTTGTATTGTGTTGTATTGGTGGGAAACTATTAGTAAGCATGCCAAAGGAGGTGAATCTCTAACTGAATCTGATGCAAACAGAAAAATTCAGATTCAACAATAGATTGCCAATACATGTGCTGGCTTTAGCAGGAATCATAATGACCAACCTGTGGCGGCAGAGACTGTGGATGCTGTAGTTGTGATCTGTGTGTAGTTGCCATCTAATTGCGTATATGTAGAACTGTTGCTGTCTTGGCTGGTTGGCGTAGCAGCAGACATCATGGAGGCTGAGTTTGTGCTCACATCTGATGATGCAGTAGTGCTGCTTGTACTGGGTAATGTTGAAGACACTGCAGATGACGGAGATGGGGGGGTATCTGTGGTTGTAGACGTACTTGTGCTTGGTGGTGTTGTGTCAGAAGCTTCGGGTGCTGAAGTTGTGCTGGTATTAACAAGTGTAGAGGAGGTACTGCTGTTTGTTGTGCTGGGTCCTGGAGAAATATAGTCTGTGGATGATGTTGTGCTGTCATCTGCTGGGGAGACAGTGGTAAAAGCTATACTCAAGAAGATGTTGGGGGGACTGGTAAAGTTGTGCTGTTATCTGCTGGGAGACTGGTAAAGTTGGGGATGTTGCTGATCATTGTGGGGTTGAGATGGAGGAAGAATCTGTTGCACGAGGAATGGGAGCAGGAAGTACAGTGTATGAGGTGGTGTTGTGGGTTTTACCTGTTGGAGCTGCTGGTTGAGCTAGAAAATGAAAAAGAACAATGACATTTCATTTGAATGCAGGAAAAATAAACGTATGCATTTGCTCGAGATGAAAGAGGAGGAGTCTGGCTTGGATGTCACAGTGAAGTCGTACAGCAAAATTGGGCATTGGTGTTGTTAATCTTCCCTGTAAGATGGTTTTCAGACACCTAGATTCAGTCACATTTATCCTGCTACAGGTAGAGAACGGTCCAATTCCAGGTTTGACAGAAGATCACAACTGGTGTTTCAAAATGCTAATTCTTGATTAGGAATTCCTCCTTTGTCTAGACAACACTGCATTCATATAGGCTAAATGTCAGTTTTAGAGATACACTAAAAGTACATTCAATTTATTTATAAGGACAGAATTGACATTTTTTTGCCAATTTGTTTACTTTTTTAAGGTGAAGACCCAAATAAAAACAGCCCTCCCATCAGTGCTCCTTATTTACCGTCTATCATGCTCCCACTGCCTTTCTCTTTATACATCCATGGCTTTTCCCCTCGCCTATGTAGGAACAAAGCTGTTGCTGTTTGTCTAGAATAGTGTTGTTTAACCTGGTGCAAGACACTTTTTTTTGTTTCCCATTTACAGAGCCAGCACTGTGTATACTTTGAACACCTGATTGTTTTTCAGCGCACATATAGAACAGTCAGCTAGCAGTCCATGAGGAGATACTGTATCTGCTGAATTTGACAAAACATGTATTGGATTAGAAATGCTGACTGCACTTTTGGGTTGTCACTGGATAAATAGAAGTTTTTACTAAAGGTGTCACTTATATCATCAGGACCTTACCAAAACGTTACATAAAACATTTACATGCAGGGTCATTCTTGGCTCAGAATGGGCCTTTGGAGGGACACATGAAGTGGGGGGTTTTGAAATTTTGAGAGTCAAAGACTTAATTTCGTGCATTCTGATACATTTTTAGGCACACATTTATGGTGAAAATTTCTTTACTTATGTCAAGAAAAATTCTCAAACTTTTTCTCAAGGAGCACATTTTGCTCCTAAGTTGAAAAATTTAGTGACTTACATAAGGTAACTGCTAATACTGTTGGATCTAATGTGTACAATAATACAATAGTGCTATGAATACAAAACATTATGACGTGTAATTTCTATTTTGAAATACATTCTATTGATCAATAAATTGTCAGTGACGTTGAATAGGCTATACAGTAGCGTAACGGACTTCCCCCATGGTTCGGCACGCATGTGAAACACGGATTTATTGCAAATTAAACCATCATAGTGTGAAATACAGTTTAACTGCCCCTGTTACGTGAACAGGTCTCAACAGAGAGACGGAGCGGGCCGCCGGCGCCTCTACAGCTTGTTCAGGGAGTCGGGGCAATGCCGATCAAGTGGTCCGAACTGTGGTTTTTATGCGTCGGCTACTTAGCACATCAGGTGTTAAAATCCTATCAACCAAAACACGGAATTGGACAATTATTTAGCGTGACTACGAGACTTTTTCACAGGTTATGAAACTATTTTAATACAGATAGACTGCAGCGCACCCTGCCGTGCGGACAGACTGCATTCGGAGCTTCGGTGAAAGGAAAACTACGCGCCCATCAGCAGCGGCTTCTCGGAGAGTCCGGTACAGCCTGACTCCAAACGAAGATCCCATTAGCGCTATACAGTGTAGCGTTCAGATCCAGTCAAATCAGCGTGAGCCGCATGTGTATATAGCAGCTGTGGATGAAAGGAGGCTGGCTGCTGAAAATCAGACGTTTTGGCACTCGTGATTTATTTTGGCGCTGGCCAAAACCGCTTTTGGGGGCGCCAAAACTTTCTCTATGCAGGAAAAACCCTGACCTCGTTAAGCCTCTTTTCTTAATTTAGATAACTGAATTAGTATTTATTATTCTTAGTGCCTATTTATAGGGGTAATGTTCACACTGTGTAATAACCAGTACAATAAGCAATGATATATGACCTCTTACTAACATGTAATATGAGAACAGGTGGCTCCGGTTCTACGACTTTAAATGCTTACGACTTATGAACCAAGTCAATCGGCTAAAACTAAAAGCAAGAACCCAATGGAGAATGACCTGGTCCAGCATGAGCATATTTTTTTATGGCGCCTACTTGCACTTGTGAGACAATTATATAATTTACCATTATATTTTGGAATAATCTAATCAGCTGAGTCATGTAGTATGGAACATTTTTAATCGTCAGAAATAAATTAGCTTTTTACAATCCAGTAACAAATCTATCAAATTAAGCTAGCTAGTAAAGTAATTGTTCATCAACTTCATTGTAACTGTGTGTCCTACGTTAAACACATTTTTGTATAATGAGATAAGTATGCTGTGACTTTACTTTATTAAACTATTTGATATTACATGTGATAATGTTTCACTCACCATCATAAAGAAGGAACGCCAGCAGGAGAGAGAAGAATAATGTAAACCGATCCATGACTCTGTGTGGCTGCTGAGTGTTGCAAAGGCTTTTTTTATACGGGCACACTCCTGATGAAAATAATACTATTGTCTGCCAGGACTATTGTCTACAGAAGTTCTGTAACATTTTTCTTTGTGTAATAATTGGAACATAGTCAGATGGTAGATATGTCAAGAATGCAGTTAACCTACACTTGAGACTGGAATGATTAGACTGTGTAACCACAGTGCATGTTTACTAGAACAATGAACTGAAGATTCAATAGAAAACCTACTAACGCACTGGCTTTCAAATACACATTATGACAAGTGCAAGAAACATTTTGTATAATCATTTATTGCATTTCTTTCCAACAGTATCGAATTGTGATGAATAATCCATTTGTAGTCATGCATAATCATTTTTCATGCAGTATATGCACATCTCTAAGACTATCACCTTAAAATAAATAGTATGCTGTTGGCGATAACACAAACACTAAAGTCTGACATATAGTACAAAGATTACTTGAGAAAGTTAGAGATTTCTTAAAAAGAGATATGAAAGCTGTTCATTATATTCATGAAACTCCCAGAATACAAGCCATGTCTCCATGTGACGCACTGTTGGCTTTGATGTAAAGATAGTGGCCATCTGGTATAGGGCAATAGAGTTAGGTAAGTTATAGCAAACATATACCGTTTTCTTGAATGTTATGTACTAGGAAAACTTTAAAAAAAAAAAAAAAAAAAAAAAAGTTGCAAAATGCAGTGGCATTTTCTATGTAACTAGTACTGTGCCTGTGTTTGGAACGGGCCGATTGTATGGCCTGTGGTATTGCTGCATGTAGCTTTCTTCAGAACCATTGTACCCCAAAATTACTTATAGAAGGACCCTGAACCATTTAATATGCAACTCTCTGAATAGCCTACTACTGACTTAGTTTCTTTCTACATCAGAAGAAGACATTGTACTACTACATATACCTAATGGATGAGAGAGAGAGAGAGAGAGGGAGAGATTTTTTTATTGAGTTTCCTCTTAGTGAAATGCTCTTAGTGAATTTAAGATGGGCTTTTCAAGGGAAGACACGGAAAAGCCAGCGTTATGGTAGTGCCTTTTTTTCTCAACCTTTTTTAACACAAAAGTTGCGAGGTTTCCTGTCAACTGTCCGCTCGTGGAAAGTGAAGAAAAGTTTGCTTGGTATGTCCAGCAATCATGTAACGTTGGAAGCAGCAAAAACTGTACCGCAGTCAAAGCCGGTTTTCTTTAGGCCTATATCTGTATAGACTGTGTAAGTCATGTATTTGATACATGAGTTTATACTTTTTAATGTGAACATAAACTGTTTAATCTGTCAGTGTTGTAGTATGAAGTTGTGATATGTACCTGTGTGAGCTTTATAGGACTACATATCAGTTTACATGCTAAAAGGGTACATAAGTCTGCCAGTTTATTTAGTTTTAATAGGTGATGGTGTTGTTTCTGAGAGTTGTGTAGCCTGTTGTCACAGTACAGCTACAGCCACACTGGTGCTCCCATTGGCTGAAACATTGGCCTTTCTCAGGTGCGTTTGATGCGTCTGATAGTTGATGAGCAGCTCTCACAGTTCAGCTGGAGAAGGTTCTGGGAAATAAACTGTGTGAGGTAAGACACTCGCTGATTAGTTGTGCGACAGAGCTATGTATGTTTTTTGTGATACTGTAACTGCACAATGTATATGTGAAGGTTATTTGTGCTTACATTGGATAAAGCCTCAAAAATCACATCTTCATTGTCCTCATTCTGGGATAAAACAGAAGCTTTCAGGTAAATAGTCACTGTATGGGCATCTGAGGAGATAAAGGTGCAAATAAAAATGTATTTAACAATTTTAAACTTAAAGCTATAGTGCGTAGTTTCTGCTGTCTCCATGAGAAATTCAAAGTAATGACAACAAAACTGTCCCCCCCCCCCCCCCCCCCCCTTCTTAACATAGCCATACTGAGAAATACAGAGAGTTGTGTGGAGCTGATAGTCTTAATTAGCTCTGTAGCAACTCATTTGGCAATGGCTTGAATGTAACGGATGTTCATTAATATCAAAAAGTTACGCACTAGAGCTTTAACTAGAGTACAGAAGTCCATGTGATGGTGGAATCTGTGTTTTTGTTGGAAAATCCAGATTTGCTCCCACCTGCTGGTGAAGATGTGACACTACTAGTATCCAAAGTTGTCCTGGTGTTTGTCAGTGTTGTCCCTGCTATGAGGACAAGGAAACTATTAGTTAGCATGCCAAAGGAGGTGAATCTCTAACTGACCCTGATGCAAACAAAACATTATTTTTTACTGAAATCAAATTTGACAAAAGATTGCCAATACATTTTCAGCAGTGACAATTAATGTATTTCTTCAAATATACATTTTTTGACATGACTTCAGCAGAAATCATGACGACCAACCTGTAGCTGCGGAGACTGTGGATGCTGAAGTTGTGAGTCCATCTGATTGCGTAGATGTAGTACTGCTGCTGTCTTGGCTGGTTGGCGTAGCAGCAGACATTATGGAGGCTGAGTTTGTGCTCCCATCTGATGATGATGATGATGATGATGCAATAGTACTGCTTGTTGTGCTGTGTTCTGTTGTTGAAGACACTGCGGATGGTGGAGATGGGTGGATATCTGTGGGTGTAGATGTACTGCTTGTAATTGTTGTTCTTGGTGGTGTTGTGTCAGACGTTGTGGGTGTTGAAGTTGTACTGGTATTTATAAGTGTAGAGGTAGTACTGCTGTTTGTTGTGCTGGGATTTGGAGAAATAGAGTCTGTAGATGATGTGCTATCTGCTGGTGAGACTGGTAAAGTTGTGCTGTTATGTGCTGGTTTAGGTGAGCTGCTGTTTGTTTGGCTGGTTGCTGTAGTAGCAGGGACTGTGGATGCTGAAGTTGGGCGGATATCTGTGGGTGTAGATGTACTGCTTGTACTTGTTCTTGGTGGTGTGTCAGAAGTTGTGGGTGTTGAAGTTGTACTGGTATTTATAAGTGTAGAGGTAGTACTGCTGTTTGTTGTGCTGGGATTTGGAGAAATAGAGTCTGTAGATGATGTTGTGCTGTTATCTGCTGGGGAGACTGGTAAAGTTGTGCTGTTATCTGCTGGTGTAGGCGAGCTGCTGTTTGTTTGGCTGGTTGCTGTAGTAGCAGGGACTGTGGATGCTGAAGTTGGGCGGATATCTGTGGGTGTAGATGTACTGCTTGTACTTGTTCTTGGTGGTGTTGTGTCAGAAGTTGTGGGTGTTGAAGTTGTACTGGTATTTATAAGTGTAGAGGTAGTACTGCTGTTTGTTGTGCTGGGATTTGGAGAAATAGAGTCTGTAGATGATGTTGTGCTGTTGTCTGCTGGGTAGACTGGTAAAGTTGTGCTGTTATGTGCTGGTGTAGGTGAGCTGCTGTTTGTTTGGCTGGTTGCAGGGACTGTGGATGCTGAAGTTGTACTCCCTTCCATCAGTGTAGATGTTTTATTGGGTGCTGACGAGACAGTGGATGAAGAAGTTGATGTAGTATTGCTGCTTGTTGTGCTGGGTGTGTTTGGTGGCGCAGTGGTTAAAGCTGTAATCAAGAATAAAGATTTTCACTATTAAATATTAAACCTCATCTCAAATCCTGAACTGACATAACATGATGATGATAATATTCAAGTTGTTTGTGTTCACTCTTACTCACGTTTCACACAGGTTGAAATGTAGTCAGGACAGCAGTCGCCAAATTGCAAGCAGGCGCTATCACAATAACATCCCCTGAAGCAGGAGTTGTTTCCACCAGGACAACACAGCAGGGGTGGACCTGCACAGCCTGAAGCACACACAGAACAGCTGTATACAAGATCACCACTGTACTCATTGATAACTGTAATTTCACTCGTTATTTCAAGATCATAAGATCATGAGACATTTCTAAAAACAAATTGTTTTCTTAAAAGAATATACATCACATGTCAGTAGGGTTGGGTATCGTTTGAATTTGAACGATTCCTCGTTTCGATTCCGTTCCTAACGATTCTCGATTCCGATTCTTTTAAGAGGCAGGGTCAAAAAAGTTTAGGATATTTTAAATGAGCTAGCTAACCAACGGTCTTTCTGAAGGAAATAGTCTGACCTTCTCCATCAATTTTAATTCTATGAACTTTTTACGAACTTTACTATGAATTTCTCACAGGGCTGTTTTCAACTACAATATAAATATCAAATCTATGAACTTGAATATAAATATTATAAATTATGAATATATTTTCACAGGGGTACACTTTCCTCAAGAGAGCTTTATTTTTGAAAACCCCATGAAAACACATTTACACGAGTGTATGATGCTGCAGGTACTTAAACATGTTACCGTGCTCCCACTGATGGGCTAACCTGGTGCAGAATAGCAAATAAACAATAAGAAACAACTTGTAAAACCCAGTCCAGATTAGCAGCAGGTACAGTATAAAATCAGAAACAGTTCTTGTTTAGGGAAATTATCATATCTGCCTTCTCAGGCAGGATGCGTGAGCGTTCTGGACAGATAGTATCTCCTGCTGTGGAGAAAACACGTTTGCTGGGTGTAGAAGAAGCTTAAACGCATAAATGGGAGAAAGCGAGATTTGACAGCAAAGGATAAGTTTTTTGTTGGTTCCACCACCATGCAGCAGGGTCCTCAGACATAAGGACCGGTGGAACTTCCTGGTATATCTGCAGCTCTCTCTCCACTCGTTTCTTGATGGACATGGAGCTCTGCTGTGACACTATGTTCTGTGCCTCTTCCTCAGCGAACAGCTCCTCCAGTGGAGTCTTGCTGGGCAGTTTGCAGGGAGGCGGTTGCTAAAAAACAAAACAAAAAGGTTCATCAGTATTATCACTAAAAAAAGGGAAAACCTCCATTAAAAGGCATGATCATTATTTAAATTGAAAACCTATATAATATCAGCTATCGTACACTTACACTCTCCTGCTCATCATCATTCTCAGACTGCATGGTGTCCCCATCAGCTCCACCGTCTTCCTCTGTTGACTACAAAGAACATAATTAGCATTTAGATCTTAGATTTTAATAGCTGAAAAGGACAGTTGTGCATGAATGACATTTAACCTCTTCAATCAGATTTCTCTGGATCTGGTCCCAGATGGTGTCATCATCCAATTTCTGTTTAAAGCGTGGATCCAACCTAGTGGCCACTTGGAGAAAGTTCCTGATCTCATCATTCTGCAAAACACATGCTCTTTAAATGTTTTAACAAGCCACAGGATATTTCTATTCTAGAACAATTTCTTTCCAGGTGCCCTGCCTCAGTCACTTATCTGGTAGCGCTTGGATAGGTTTGCCCAAACCTGTTTTTTAAGGTTTGACACAAAGACTGTGCCTCCCTCTTTTACAGCCAGGTGTGCCTCAAGCTTTTTGAGGATAGGCAGAATCTGTCCGCATGTGGGACTCTTTTCGGAGGACACGCAGAGTGTTGAGGTGTAGAGCACCTTCATCAGGTTGATTTAGTCTTCAGCTTTCCTAAAATCCTCCTCATTTAGCCGAGCAAGTCTGTATGAAAAATAATTAAGAACACATAGGTTGGAGTTAGAAATATTCTCTTTTTTAATTAACAAAACACCTAACATATGCACTGCCTACACTAGCACATTCACTCTAATACTGTTCTTTGAATTCGTATTTTGTGTGTACTGGTATTTTTTGTCTTAACTTGTCTATCTATCTCTACCTGTCCCTATCTATATTTTTTCTCAGCTGTTGATCCAAGCTGGCTGCTTGAATTGCCGGGTACTGCTCTGTGAATCTCTCCAGCATTAGGTACAGAGAGTTCCACCGTGTTCTCACATCAAGTATGAGTGAGTGTCGGGGCAGCTCTGACAAAAACAAGAACATCAATTTTAAGTCATATAACAGATGCTTTTCATCCTAGGAGACAAACAATACTTTTGTGAAATTGGATTCAAATACTGTAGTACTACTCTGCAGAGCTCATAAATAATAAGATAGATCAGACATATAAAGTAATTACGTGTCAATGCACAACAGTTAAATAAAGTGAACTTTGTGTGTCTTACGTAGAAGTTGTTGCTTCTCTTCGAGAACCACTTTGGCCATTGAGCACCTCTTCATCCGCACAACAATGGTTCGGACCTTGGCCACTCACTGAATTTAGAGAGTATAGACTTTGTGCTGCTAAATTAAGTGTGTGGGCGAAACAGCACAGTTTCAAAAATCGCAGGCGCTTAATAGCCACATCCATGTTGGCAGCATTATCTACAGTGACTGCTACAATTTTATCAGATATGCCAAACTCTGACAGAACATCACTAATTTCCTCTGCAACAAAACAACCGGTCTGTGCTTTGTACACAGCCTTTGTTTTTAGCACTTTTTGCTGCATTTTGCTCTCTTCTATGTTGTGTGCTGTGATGGTGAGGTAGTGGTCCTGTGTGATGCTACTCCAGCCATCACATGTGAGTGCAACAGTGCTGACTTCACTGAGCTCTGTAATAATGTTAGACTTCTCAACCTTGTACCACGATGGGATTAATGTGTTTGACAGGTAATCCCTGGAAGGTGGTGTGTATTTGGGGTTTAGAGTTTTCGCGATGTACCTGTAAACGTAAACAAACATGAAATGTTGCTGTTACTGTTTAGGGGAGCGTTTCCAAAAACCATAGTTGCTAACTAAGTTAGCAACTTTGTTGGTTGCAATGCAATTTCCCATTGCCAACCAACTAAGTTGCTAACAGGTTTGCAACTATGCTTTTGGGAAACGCACCCTAGCTCAGTATCAATTAGCTTAGCTCTATCGTTATTGCTTAACTAACCTAAATGTTGGTGATTCCACCTCTGAAAAGGGATGCAGGCTTTTTACGATGTGTGCAGTGACCTTTCTGTGGCACTCTTCCTTTTGTTGCACAGACATCTTCCCCCTTGCCGCTATGGTGAACGGAGTAGGCTCAGCACATCGCGGAGTCGTGGAGTCACCAGCCTGGCTAACGTTCGCAATCTCAGGTCGTAAATTGTCTATGAAAAAATACGTGGGCTAATTTGTTAGCTGCCTCAATGTTGGCGCAAGACATATTATTGATTGTATATGTATTGTTTTACTTACCGGATTCGGACTGCGGTGCAGTCACTGCGGTGCCAGGCAGGGGGTCGGAGCCAGAGCCAGAGCCAGAGGCAGCACAGGACGGTCGGCGCGTCAAAGACGGGGCACACATTTATTTCTACTCCAGGAACTCGGAGGTGCTTTATCATGTTCGACGTGCACCCTCCTATGCACGAAACAATCTTGTCGCAAATGTTGCATTTTGCCGAGATTTTGTTCTGTTTAGAAAAGTGAAGCCACACTTTAGACCGCCGACGCACGCTATCCATGTTCGACTAGCTCGGTTATGCCAACACTTCCAGTGGACGCTTCTTCGTTGGTGTTCAGCGGTTTCTTCTTCCGGTCGGCGGACTGTTAATCGAAACTAGGAATCGAAATTTTAACTTTTGAACTATTCCGGGAAAATCGCAAAGCTAGTCCCGGTTCCAATCGATACTCGATACCCAAGCCTACATGTCAGTCAGTCTGTTTTGCTGAAAACGTATACGACAGTCGCTGTCAGCAGTACCGTATTAACAGAAAATATTTAGGTCAGTCATTGATAATAAAAAAAAAAAAGCAAATAACAAATATTGATTCTAGGGAAAGTAATTAATTTTAAAATTGTCTCAAAAAAATCTAAATTTTTGATGAAAATGTTTTCTGCATCTTGGATGGATGCAGCTGAGAAACATGAAAGGGATGTTGCTGATCATTGGGGGGTTGAGATGGAGGCAGAATATGTTGCACTGGAGGAATGGTAGCAGGAAGTACAGTGTATGGGGTGGTGTTGTGGGTATTACCTGTTGGAGCTGCTGGTTGAGCTAGAAAATGAAAAAGGACAATGACATTTCATTTCATTTGAATGCAGGAAAAATAAACGTATGCATTTGCTCGAGATCAAAGAGAAGGAGTCTGGCTTGGATGTCACAGTAAAGTTGTTCAGCAAAAATTGGGCATTGGTGTTGTTAATCTTCCCTGTAAAATGGTTTTCAGACACCTAGATTAATTTTCATTTACCCTGCAACAGGTAGAGAACGGTCTAATTAAGGAATTCCTCCTTTGTCTAGACAACATTGCATATAGGCTAATTTTTCCATTTTTTCCACATTATTTTAGTTTTTTTCTTTAAAGGTGAGGACCCAAATAAATACAATACATCAGTGCTCCTTTTTTACCGTCCATCGCGCTCCCAATGCCTTTCTTTTTATATCACATCCATGGGTTTTCCCCTGACCTGTGCACAAACACAGCTGTTGCTCTGTTGTGTAACCTTGTGCAAACCACTTTTTTTGTTTGCCATTTACAGAGACAGGGCTGTGTATGAACACCGGATTTTTTTTCAGCTGGCAGTCCATGAGGAAATACTGTATCTGCTGAATTTGACAAAACATGTATTGGGTTAGAAGAGCTGACTGCACCTTTGGTTTGTCACTGGATAAATAGAAGTTTACCTACTAAAGGTGTCACTTACTGTCATCAAGACCTTTACGTAAAACATAAGAACTGAATTAGTAATTTATTATTCTTAGTGCCTATTTATAGGGGTAATGTTCACACTGTGTAATAACCAGTACAATAAACAATGATAAATGACCTCTAACATGTAATATGAGAACAGGTGGCTGCTGTTCTACGACTTTAAATTCTTACGACTTATGAACCAAGTCAATCGGCTAAAAATAAAAGCAAGAACCCAATGGAGAATGACCTGGTCCAGCATGAGCATATTTTTTTTATGGCGCCTACTTGCACTTGTGAGACAATTATATAATTTACCATTATATTTTGGAATAATCTAATCAGCTGAGTCATGTAGTATGGAACATTTTTAATCGTCAGAAATAAATTAGCTTTTTACAATCCAGTAACAAATCTATCAAATTAAGCTAGCTAGTAAAGTAATTGTTCACCAACTTCATTGTAACTGTGTATCCTAAGTTAAACACATTTTTGTATAATGAGATAAGTATGCTGTGACTTTACTTTATTAAACTATTTGATATTACATGTGATAATGTTTCACTCACCATCATAAAGAAGGAACGCCAGCAGGAGAGAGAAGAATAATGTAAACCGATCCATGACTCTGTGTGGCTGCTGAGTGTTGCAAAGGCTTTTTTTATACGGGCACACTCCTGATGAAAATAATACTATTGTCTGCCAGGAAAAAAAACAATTACCTTGTCTTACAGAATAATATCATGTTACAGAAGTTCTGTAACATTTTTCTTTGTGTAATAATTGGAACATAGTAAGACGGTAGATATGTCAAGAATGCAGTTACCTACACTTGAGACTGGAATGATTAGACTGATGGCGACACAAGTGTAACCACAGTGCATGTTTACTAGAACAATGAACTGAAGATTCAATAGAAAACCTACTAACGCACTGGCTTTCAAATACACATCATGACAAGTGCAAGAAACATTTTGTATAATCATTTATTTATTTCCAACAGTATCGACAGTGATGAATAATCCATTTGTAGTCCTGCATAATCATAATTTTTCATGCAGTATATGCACATCTGTAATAATATCACCTTAGAATAAAAAGTATGCTGTTGGCAATGACACAAACGGTAAAGTCTGATTATATATAGTACAAATATTTTTTGAGAAAGTTACGATGTTAGAGATTTCTTAAAAATAGTAGCAGATTCATCAAACTCCCAGAAAGCTTTATTTGCCACTGATTATGTTTATGCCAAGTCATGTTTGGTAGCTTAGGTTTAGGAGAGGATACCTTATCTAAAGGCTGGTTCACATGGCAGGATAATTAGGCCGATTTTAGCCCCGACGTCGGGACCGCTCCAATCTCAAATTGGGGATATCCAACATGTTGGATTGTTTTGGCCCGATTTCTCCTTGTGTGTGGTGTCCCCTGGGGACAAACGAGCACGCAGCCTGTGGACTGTGGCGTGTAGCATCAGAAAGCGAGGTGACGAGGCGGAGAGGAAAACACCGGGAAACAGAATCAAAACAGCGGGAGTCAAATCTGTTCAAGTGTGATGTGTTGATTTTGCCGTGTGCTGCACACCACACACTGTCTAACCAAAACTGTTAGACCCGTGATTTTTTATCGCCGTGTGTGGGGGGTCTCTCAGGATTGGAAAATCGGCCGACAATTTTAAAGCAGCTTAAGGAAAAAAATGAAATCAGCATTATTTTTGTCTGTTCTTATTTTATAGGTGATATATATCATCAATGTGGAGTTTTCTTGTAAACTGCCACAGTGATGTTTCTACTAGTGGTCAAAAATAGGTTATTTTTAAGTGCCATGTCTCATCTTTGCATCCATCTGATATTCACACTCTCCAGCTCTCTCCAAACTCTTGAACACTCTGGGCCCTGGTACCATCTGGTTTCATCCAGTCATTGTGTCTGTAACCATCAAAGTTACCACACAGACCCCCCACCTTCCTTTTATATATGCGTGGTAGAATGATCCCTGCAGAAACAACACAAACAACACAATGTTACTTAATTCAGCGTATAACTCTTCCCCCAGACAAATTAACTTAATTATTCACATGGGCTGGTATTATACATTGTGACAAAAGACTTGTTTAATGAGGTGAGGATTAGTTACCTGCTCTGCTGTGTCCATCAAACTCCACTGAGAGGCCAAAGTCGGTCTTCAGGTAGATGCGAGAGGAATGCTCCCAGATGTTTAGACCAGCAGTCGGTGAGGCGGGAGTATTAGTTCTCCTTCCATCCACCTGGAGGGAGACCGAGATGAGGATCTGTTAATCTGGTATGCATTCTTCTATGATTATGTATGTTGTGTGCAGGAATTCACAAAAGATGCATTTTGGCCATGCTACCACGTGCACTCTAGGAATGGCTGTTCAGACTGAAGTATGTTGACAACTATTGGATGGAATGACATGAAATTTGCTACAGACATTCATGGTCCACACAAGATGAATGTTACTGACTTTGGTGATCCCCTGACTTTTCCTCTAGCGCCTCCATGAGGTTGCGTTTCTTTACTTTTAGTTAAATGTCTCCACAGCTATGAGATTAATTGCCATTATATCTGGTAGAGACATTTATATATCTGCCGGGATGAATTATAATAGCTTGGTGGTAACAATGAAATCGGTCGATTCTGACCAAATACCTGCAAAACTAATGGCATTTTAATCAGCCTCAGCTGTTCTTTGTGTAGTGTGTTCATTTGCATGATAAGATGGGGAACATGGGTAACATTATACCTTCTCTTTATCAGCATGTGGGCAATATTGTTGTGAGCATGTTAGCATGCTGACATTAGCATTTAGCTCAAAGGTCCACTGTAAGTACAACCTCACAAGGCCACAAGCATGGCTGTAGACTCTCAGTCTAGCTTGACTATTTTATTTAAAATTCTGTGTGTTCGAGTGGTATTTAAAACATTTTCACTTTTTTACAAGTAACTGTGACCTTGGTCAGTTTTATATTATGGATTTTGGCTTCTTTGAACAAATAATTCATAATTGTATGAAAAATTTAGAAAAGATAAGCTATAGCAATTTCAAAAATGTGTTACTGCTTTAATATATGCCTAAGCTTTGGTACCAGTGTTGGTCTTTCGATATTACATACAATATACTGTGTGCAGGCCTTCTTAAAATGACATGGCTTAGACTGCTTAGAGGATCTTAGAGGATACACACATAATAATGTCTGACTGCTTTTTTTAAATATATTTCCTTTCTCTTTCTCTTGCTTTCGCTCTCATACAGACGTGTAAAGTGCCAATAAGAAAATAACATACTGTAAAACAGAGCATACTCTGACACAGATCATTTGCCTCACTGCTGTGGTAACACCTCAGAGAAAATATAAAGGAACACTGGTTATTTCCCTCAGCGCTTTCCCAAATGTCTGTGGGTGGGCAAAATATGATGACATTATCCCATGAACAAAATACTGTGTCTGCTGAAAAGGAGCCACATGGAAATGAGATGGAAGCAGTGTGTTGTTGTGTGTGCCCTTGATACTCACGACCAGCCTCCGGTTCTTCTTGAACTCCACGGTGTGATCATACACTATGATTTTAAGCCCTTGTAATCTGTGGGGTTTCTTAAACACTTGTAATCTGGGATAGTCCTCCTGCTCTTCAATGTCGTCATCATGTTTGTTGTCATCTTCATCTTCTTCATTATAGTCTTCATCATCATCTTCATCCCTGACTCTGCGACTGTGGTCTTCTTCACTGCTACTGTCACCATGATAATGACTATCTTCGCCATCATTTATGGTATTGATGCCCTCAATGTAAACACGTGGATAGTTATTTGGCAAGTTGTTGGTCCGGACCAGCACATATGACCACTCACCCTTAAAGCCATGCTTCATTTGATCAAAGGTTCGGTACTCAGGGTCTCCATTGATTGTGCACTCACTGAAGCCTGTGGAGCAACACGTGTAGAGCAATTTATAAATGAGTGAACAAGATCTAACAAGGTTTAGATGCATCACAGATTTAAATGTTGACATTTACAGCACCTGTAGACTGGCAGTAATAATCGCCCTCTGCATTTTGAAGGCAGACAGCATTTCCATCACACTCATCTTTGTCCTGGCATTTAATCTTCCCCAGGCCATCGTCTTTGTCACATTTACATTTCTGACTGCAGTGATTGGTGTACCACACTTCATTAAACTGACAAAAACAAAAATAGAGTGTCATCATACAGATAGGACATCAATGTCCACATGCACCATTTTTGCAATAATGCTTCGGGATCTCATTTATAAAGGTGGCGTACGCACAAAACGGGGCCCAAAATGTGCGTACACCACTTCCCACGCAAAGGTTGTGATTTATAAAACTATGTGAACTACAAACTTGACGGGAGAATGTGCGGTCCTCCACGCAAACGCTGACCCAAGCGTACGCACATTTTGGAGACAATGAGAATTGGCGTTGCAGATGGTGAGGTGGTGAACTGAAGTCACACTGCAGAAAGTAGATGTGTGTAGTATTGATGCCTCACGCACGTAATTTTACTCCATCCCAATCATCCATATTATCATGAAGATTATATCCAGCAGTGCTGTTTGCACTTGTACTGAGTGATAATTGTTCCATAAACACCTTTTAAAATCCAACTTAAATCTTAGATCTTTTTTTGGGGGCATTTTTCGGCCTTTATTTGACAGGACAGCTGAAGACATTAAAAGGGGAGAGAGAGGGGGATGACATGCAGCAAAGGGCCACAGGTTGGAGTCGAACCCTGGCCTGCTGCGTCGAGGAGTAAACCCCTTATATATGGGCGCCGGTTCTACCAACTGAGCTATCCGGGGACCCATCAAAATTTGTTCTTAATATTTAATTGCCGCTGTCTCACTGTCACATCGTCCACTACGGGAGCACAGGAGGAAGAGATTGCCCGACTCACGGCCTTAGATAACTGCAGATCACTGTGTAAATAATTAAATATCTTTCTTTTATACTGTGCATATATCATCAAATGTCAAAGCCTGGAAATACAGCCATAAAGCTCTCGCGCAATCGTTACACTCTATGTCCTCGTTATCGGTTCAAACTTTAATTTCTGATCGTAAAAAAAAACGGCAAGAAGAAACGTGTGTTTGTCTATTAGACTTTCGTCTTCAAATTGTATCTCGGGGTGGGGGATACCACTTATTGATGCTGTGATTTTGGCAAGATGTTAACAATCACAAATTCTTGTAAACATAGAAATACTGCGGTGACCCCCGTGTGTAATGCTGCATGATGGCACTGCAGGAGGACTACACCAATGGAAGAATCAGGAGAGAAAGAGACTTCAGGGACCATGACGATGACTGGCTAAAATGCTGATTTAGATTCCCTAAAGCTGAGCTCTTGGATCTATGTTCTGAATTGGATCCAGTAGAGGGCAACGCGCCGGAACCGGGCCATCCTGGTCCAAATACAGGTCCTCGCCACTCTGGGGGCAATCACTGTTTCCAGAGGGAAGTGGCAAACAGTGAAGTGTTTTATATACATATTATTATAATCTTCAACTTTATCACTAAGGCTTGTCTGGATATAATATATCATACCATCCCCGAATGCCGTAATGCCTGCCGTTTTCGACGGTATTATTAATATAAGTAGTCTATACATCAGGTTTCCCTACACTGTGCGAGAACAGGCCAAAATTATAATTCAATTTGCAGCAATTTCCAAGGGTCTGAGAAGTTGTTTGCTTTTCCCCCCGTCAGTCGTCATGATACAGTGTAACGAAATTGCATGCCAGGGTCATTAACATACTGATCAGCATTCATAAGGTGCTTTGCATTGACTATTTATGGTTAAAAATGGGCGTGTACGGGGCGGGATAAGAGGCGGATTCACAGACACACACTTGTGGGTAATCTGTGATTTACAAAGGGAACATTGCTTACACATGTGCGTACCCACGGTTTTATAAATCTGAATTTTTTTTTTGGCGTACGTACACTTTTAGTAAGAATCCTACGCACAGTTTATAAATGAGACCCCTGGTCTGTGGTCTTTCAGAAAGTAGACCAAAGTATTTCACGCTGTATATGACTTGTGCCATTGATGAAGAGTTTTTTTGTCACTCACATTATATTTAGTGCTGTTCCTGTCCATACATCCACATCGTTGAATAGGCACACAAACCCTCCATTTCCGCACAAAGCCTTCATTACATACACACCCCTGCACACAACCATTATCCTCACTGCAGCGGGGTGGACCATTCAGGTAAGTACAGGTTGGACTGCAGGCAGGGATACAAGTAGTGTAATGACTGTTCTCTGGGCAAGGGTGTGCTGGAAAGACAAGAGTGGTAGAAACAGATAGTCATAAACCAATCTTATCTTACAGGTGAGTTTTACCACTGATGCCTAACGTGAGGTGTAAAGTATTCATTATGGGAAACCCAGTCCATGTTTATTTTTTATATAGAGAAATGCAAACTTTTAACAGGTGCAGTTGATGTTTGTGGTCTAGCTGTTGTAGATTGTGGTGTACCTGTAGTTGTAGGCTGAGGTCTAACTGTTGTCGAATGTGGTTTATTGGTTGTTGTAGGTAGTGGTCCATCTGTTGTTGTGGGCTGTGGTCCCCATGTTGTTGCAGGCTGTGGTGTGGCTGTTGTGGGTTGGGGTTTAACGGTGGTTGGAGGTTGTGGTGTAGCTGTTGTCGGCGGTTGTGGTTGAGCTGTGGTTGGAGGTTGTGGTCCAGCTGTTGTTTGTGGCTGTGGTTGACTGTCAGTTGGAGATTCTGGTGTAGTTGTTGGTGCTTGTGATCCAGCTGTAGGTTCATGACCTTCTGTTGTTTGGGGTTGGGGTCTTGCTGTTGTTTGAGGTTTTTCTGTAATTTCAGGTTCTGGTTGCTCTGAAGTTTCAACTCCTGGGTGCTCTGTTGTGGGTGGGTGGGGTCTAACTGTAGTTTGGGGTCCAGTTGTGGTTGTTGTTATTGATGTTGATGTCATTGGTAGCTGTGGTCTTGTTGTTGGGACATCAGGATTTGAAGTTTTTGGGGTTACGGTTGTTGCTGGCTTTATAGGGGCTTGTGTATCACAATCAGTTGTGGCTGCTGCTGTTGTTGTTGCTGCTGTTGTTGTAAAAATAGTTGTTGATGATGGCTGGGGTTTTGATGAAGTAGATGTTTGTGGTTGTGTAGTAGTTGAGCTGTTCGCTGGAGGAAGCTCTGGATCTGCTGTTACAACTGGATTGAAGGTTGTGGGAGCAGAGGTTGTTGGTCTAGTTTGGTCTGTAAATACATTTCACATTCAAGTTAGCCTCAGTTTCAGTTATGGTGTGTGTGAATTAAATTGAATGTCAGTAGGAGGACAGAATTACCTGTGCAGTGCCCACGATGAAGTGATACATCATCTATGGCAACATCAGACTGATCGTTGGAACCTCTTCGCCCCTCAAATATGATCTAAAATTAAGTGCCCCGGTTAAGCATAGTAATCCTGTTATAGCATGCACATTCATTAAGTCCAATTGCCCTAATTTATTATGGCAGGTAATACGCTGTGAGTGTTTTGCTCTGCAAGTTTCTAAGATTAGACAGGTTAGGAGAATAAACCTGGAAATCTCACCTGGAAAGCTCCAGTTGTTGTGATGTCCACTTGAGCCAGGTGCCACATATTTCCTTGGTCATTTTGCTTCCACCAAACAGCGTCAGCCTTTCTATCTTGAAACAAGTAGACATGGAGGCCCATTGTATCTGCTGAGCCATACATATGGTACCAGAACTGCAGACACTGTGGACCAGATTCAGAACACTGAGAGCTGGTGAGACGAGCCGTGTCTCCATGTGATGCACTGTTGGCTTCGATGTAAAGATAGTGGCCATCTGGTTAAGGACATAAGAGTTAGGGAAGTTGAAGTACACAATATAACATTTTCTTGAATATTGTATACTAAGAAAAGTTCTTTAAGTTCAAGACATGTCTTTATTCATAAGCAGCAGCTCTACTGGCACTGTCTCAGGATGCTAAAGGAAAGATATCTTTTCTTGATGAAATACTATACATCAGGAACTCTTAATCGGACTATTCTGGTTAGACAAGGAAGTACTACTTTAACAATCAACAATGAGTTTTTTTTCATAGTTGGAAGTGTGATTGTGGCAGATGTCAAACTGGCAAAGAGTGTGCAGTGTACTGTTGTATATTAGTCTGACTATCACCAGACCAAGCTCAATCTTTTAAGATATAACATTGGTCTGGGGAGTCTGCTCTGTATTTTCTACTGCATAAGAGGCGTGATTAATGGGCATAGTTCAAATGACTCTGTACGCAATTGGATGGTCCTTCAACCAATCAGACCAACGATCCGGGTGATGTACTTTGCAGAACCAAAGCCGGTTGGTACTAAGGCAAACACATCCTTATTTTGTAGGAATTGTTCCAGGGCAAGTTTCTGTTCCGTTTTCAGAGAAAACTCGCCTTTTAAATCTTTTAAAACACCAGCGACAGCGGCACTTCGGTGGCTGCCATGTTGAATGTAAACAAAAAGCTGCTTGGCGTCTCTGTCGACATCGTGTTAAACCCGCCAATAGCGCGCCAGGTGGATAAGCCAGTTTGTGATTGGTCCCCGCAGATTTGTAACGGAAGCAGGATAGAAAAATGTACCAGCAGGTTTCCAGCCTGTGCTGCAGGGCGAAATCAAATCACTGGCAGATCGGGCTGGGTTTACCCAGTCTAGTTGTATATTACTGTTTCTGTCACGATTCATAATATTACATAGATACATAGTATATTACCCCCAGTGTGGTCAGCAGAGGGCCCAGTCATCAGGGTTGAGGTGGAACCACTTTGCCATGTCCAGTCAAAAGCATCTGTGATCATCTGATTCCAGCTACAGAGGTTGCTGTTGAAGCTACAGTCTATATTGCAGACTAAAAAATTAAATTGCAAAAAATAAAATGTAGACAATCTGTAACTTCAGGTACCATTCAAAACTGCATATTCACTATACATAAATGTTAATTTGTAACCACATTTCAGCTTTCTGATGCAGAAGCAAGTGACCCATAAAATATAGCTTCCTCTGCACTTACCTGGGTGTGAGGGTAAGACCTCTGCAGTTGTGAAAGGAAGTTCAGTTCCAATAACTTGGCCAGGGAAGGTACCTGAAGGAAGTGATTTTATTTAAACCATGAGATATCTGATATGGTCATAATTTGAGATATTCATTTATTTTCACCATTAGATTACATATAGTTTTCAATCAAATTTAGAATATTTTGTTCTCCTTTAGTTAGTCACCTAAACATGAGCCAAAGTTCATGGAAATGTCATCAATGGCCACATCTGATTGAGCATTTGAGCCTCGAATTCCCTCCACTATGATCTGAAAGAGGTAATTGCAAAATATGTTTCACTAGGCCTATATAGAATAAGATCATCTTTTAGGCCCATGTATTGTATGTATATGGTGACTTACTTGGAATGGACCAGGCATTCTGATGTCAACATTTCCTAGATGCCATGCTGGTCCTTGGTTGTTCATCATGGACCAAAGTTTAAAAGATTTATTGTCTTTGGTCAGGTAGATATTAAGGGCCATGGCTGTGGCTGAACCATACATATGGTACCAGAAGTGCAGGCAAAGTGGGCCATTATAATGGCATGTTGAGCTCCACAGACGAGCTGAATCTCCATGGGTTACACTATTTCCCTCAATATACATGTAGAAACCAGCTAGAGAAATGTTAAAAGTAGCACAATAAGCATGAATAATGAATTACCAATGCAGCAACACAATAGATGTGATAGTTTGGCCCAATTATGGGTTTTACCTCCAGTGGTGTGATCTTGGTTTGGGCCAGTTAGGCTTGATGGGGTGGGTCCTGAATGTCTTGTCCAATCAAAACTGTCCTGTATGAGCTGTTCCCAACCACACAGATTTTTTTCGAAGTCACAGTTTATGGGACAGACTATGAAAAACCATATAAACACAATGCAAATGGTAAGTATTATGAGCTAATTCAAACCAGTCTCACGGCAGTTTGTGAAATGGTCACGTTATTTAATCTATTGAGTCGTGGGATGTTTTTCTTGTTTTTTCGTGGTGGCCAGCACGAAAATGTAAAGTAATGTATTTCAATGGGAAGCATATTTCGTGATCACAGCACAAATACGGTAGGGAGTAGTATGAAAAGCCAAGGTTGGTGGATGGGTCAAACAATACAGGACTTTCACCCGGGAGACCGGGGATTACGTCCCGCTTGTGGCGTTTTGTTTCCCCGTTGTTTTCCTAATCACAACCGTCCTGTTATTGTCGCACGTCCGCCTCCTGGCGTGTGAGGCGTCCATTCCCTGTTGTTTTTTTCCAAAACCCAACCTCTGAATAGATGGTTACCATTTCATGCTGGCCACCACGAAAAAAACGAGATAAATGTGTTGTACACGAATCAATAGATTAAAAATAACGTGACAATTACACGAACTGCCGCGAGACCGTGTTGGCTAATTACAGTATGTGTAGGAATATTACAGTACGGAAAATATAATTTTAAAACAATATATTCACAAAAAGTATGATTTCATCCAGATGTCGATAATTTCACCAGGGTCATTCAAATGTATTCACTACATTAAACTTCTGTACAGCTTTTAAAAGCAAGCATAGTAAAATGTTATTTGGTTTTGTTGAAATGGTTTTTAAAATACTAATTATAAATTGGATATTATGCCACTGATTATCCAAACCAGTAACAAATAAACCTTCCCAACCCTGAATGCTCTTACGAGTCTGATCTGGTGTTGGAGAGGTAGGAGTTGGAGATGCAGTTGCAGTGGTTGTGGGGTCAGCTGAAATGGGGACAACAACAAAACAAAAAGCCAAACAAACAAACAAACAAAAACAAAAAAAAGGAAATTAGTTTACTACCTTAGCCTTTTTGGTGCCCTAGGAAATATTTTGCATTAACCAAGACCCTCCACATTTTTAACCACCTACTTTTTACAACTTTGCTTATATCAATGACAAAACAAAGAAAAAAGGACTGACTCAGGCAGGGCTCTAGGCAGTTGGCTAGTTTGCTCATGCAATGGGCCAGCCCTGTGCCATAATCGAAACACAGTAAAAAAGCAGAAGCAGAGTGTTTTGAAGATGTTAATGGGAAAAAGAATTAATAAGTAAAAGCTGTTTTATGCTTCTGCGTCTACGCCGGACCCTACGCCGTAGCCTGACATGCACCTCTCGAAAAATGTAACTACACATCGCAGCAGAACACGTCGCTCGGCCGTGGCTGGGTGGCATTGCATTTCCCCCGACTCATTTCCTGGTTCTCCTTCTCCATAAACAACATGAAATCAAGGAGAACGTTAACTTTTCCTGCTGAAGATTTCCCTTTGTGGTCCGAAAACAGGGGAGACACTTTGTTTCTCTCACTATGACTCTAGAGTCGGTACTCGCTCCGGAGCTAATCGCCGTCACTCTCTCACTTTTCCCTCGCTCTATCACACTCCCCACACACACATGACGGCTTGACACACACACCAGCGCACAAGTATAAACATCAGGCCACTTACGTAGACTACGGCAAAAGCTCTGCGTGGAGCCTCCGCAGAACCATAAAACAGGCTTAAGAAATACAAGACATGTAACAGAATGTCTTTATCATATATTTAGTGCTAATAGATCGCCACAGTTTATTGTTAAAAAAGTCTTTATATTTAGTCACAACCAGATAGCATTACACATCTTCACGGAGTATTCACACTACCATGGTCACACACTCACCACAGGCTGTGTCTTTCTGCCATTGGGGCAGCTCCACTCCTTTAACCTGGCATGCTGCTACATAGGACTCGAGAGATTCACATAGGGTGTGTTGGTCACCATTGGTGGCACAGTAGTCATACACACAACTATTGAGGTAGATGCTTGGGTGAATGGGTTCATGGCAGGGCTTGAAGACGTCCCCTAGTAGGGTCTCACACTCTTTGTAGGCCACATTCTCCTCATCATAATCACAACGTCTGGGATTATTTGGATGGGAAATACACCTGGAGGACAACATTTAGACAAGTTAATAATGTTCTAGACATTAGGCTTTATTGTGCTAAATCAAAATAAGGTTAGGTTAATAATATGTATTAATGGTTGTGTATTAAATGTATGTATTAATACTTAAAAATACAAAAAAGTGGCAAAAAATAATATTCACCTGCAGTTAAAATGTTTGTTTTTTTCTTCCTTTTGGATGCATTACAATGTTATAACACTCATTAACGTTGTACTGACATTTTGTGCAGATACCTTTTTATAAAAAAAATGGCTTACTCATTATTGCCTGGAACCTTCCAGCTATTACCAAACTCAAATGGCCCAGTAGCGTTTTGGCCTCCTGGTGCTATGAAGTCATCGTCCTGCCGTTCAGAGTACGTGCCACAGAGTCCACACAGTTCATACTTGTAGAGCTCATCCACCTTCAGGAAGAGTCTGTTCTGCCCATCTATCATCATTCTGAGGCCAAAGGTTGTTTCCAAGATAATATAATTTTTCGTCAGGTAGACCCATACTGAGCCGTATTTACCATTGGTGGAATAGGGCAGTGAGACACGGCTGTTATTCACCTAAACAGAGGACAATCCATTATTTTGAGTTTATGTAGAATGTCTTACAGAAAACATAGCACTAACGTCTTTTTAGTGCAACCATTTAGCTACCAACTAGCTTTTCACTACAAAGTGAACTGGGTCAGCTATTAGTTTTTGTTTTCTTGTAAGCCTCAGATGAGAAATGCAGTACCTCCTCCAATAACCTGACACAGAGTAATAACTGATCCCATAAACATGGGTGTGCTGGTACTAAAGTCATTAACCACAGTCATTAATAAATTACAGTAGATAATACAGGACAATGACACTCCAAATCCAGTAAATGGGCCACTTGTAGGTCACGAGACACATTTGCAGAGACTGAAACACATTTGCACAACATCCTCTTTTACATGTACATGCTATAAAAGAGTTTGTTTGGCAAGGAGTGTTCATGCTTACATAGATCTCGCCGCTCTGATTCAGGGTGAGGTATAGATCGTCGACCTGAAGAGCCACAGCTTCCAGCTTGGATCTGGTGAAGTTCTGAAGAGGAGGATGCATGTTGTGTCCAATCACAGAGAACTGGACTGAGCTTTCTCCTCCGCACGTGGTAGTCAGCATGTAACTGCAGCCACCTTGAAAGTCATATGCCATCCCGTCAAAGGTGATATAGTGTGGATCACCATACACGCTGCAGGTGGCAGGTTTGAAAGGGAAGCAGCCTTTGACCCCATTCTCGACCTTACAAACCTCATTGACTGTGCATTGCATTGTGGTGCACTCCAGGCCATTGTTACCCATGCACTGACACTGCTGCTCACACTCTCCCTTTGAGAATGTTGCTCCTTTCTGCAGGCAAAAGGATGTTGTGTCAATACATTCCAGCACTGTGGAAGTGAAAAGGTGAATATAAAATTGTTCCCTGTTCATCTACATGTACCTCACGTCAGAGATGTTCACAAGTAATTTTTTGGAAGTCCAAGTCGAGTCTCAAGTCTTTCAGCTCGAGTCCAAGTCAAGTCTCAAGTCTTTGAGGGGAAAGTTCAAGTCAAGTCTCAAGTCTTTTGCCATGAG
Source organism: Zingel zingel (assembly GCA_023566125.1). NCBI lineage: Eukaryota > Metazoa > Chordata > Actinopteri > Perciformes > Percidae > Zingel > Zingel zingel. The sequence goes on along the minus strand of CM042324.1, from coordinate 24,667,427 downwards.
TCGAAGTCAAGTCTCAAGTCTCTGGCCATTTGATCTTTCCCTAACACTGTATTGTTAAATCTTATGAATTCAAAGCATGTCCTGTAGCTACCATCCATACAGTACAGTATCAAAATCAGATGTAGGATAACTTTATGGGGTCTACTTAACACATCCCTCTAGCCCTCGGACCTGGTGAAATATTAACCCAAGTTTGTCACATCATATGGATACAACTATTAATATACAATTTGCCTGTTCCCAGCATTAGCACAACACTTTGCGATGGTTAGCTTGTTTCCTGTGATAATATGCTAAATGTAACGTCTCTTTCACTCAAAAAGTGAGTCCTCATCTCTGCCTCACTTACCTCATAGTGTTTGCCATTATGCCAGCACCCACAGTCCTCTGCTGGGACACACTTCCCCCCACTGAGTTGAAAGCCAGAGTCACACTCGCATCTTTCCTCACAGCTTCCACAGGAGCCAACTATATCCAGACTGGAGCACACTTTGGGACAGCCATCAGCACATGAGTTATAGTGGCTGTTCTCACCACACTGAAGGGCTGAGAGGGTTGCAAGAGAGGGAGAGGAAAGAAGAGAGGGCATGAACTTAACTGTAATTGTATTATTACAGTCAATATTTGCAACCATGTCCCATATTTAAATAACGGGGTAGAGAAATGAAAACAGAAAGCAATTAATCAACATACGGCAGAATGTAGAGTTCCTCCACATGGGTACGTCGACTCCAGCCTCCTGGCAGATGTTAGCGTACACCTGTAAGGTCTCACAGAGCAACGCTGGGTCACCATGAGTAGAGCACATGTCGACAACACAGTCCCTAAAGTAGCTCTCTGCCTCAAGAACTGATAGGCAGTCAGCAAAGGGCCCCGTGCTAGAGAGGAGACCTCCACAGTAGAGCTCACTAGCATACTCAGTCTCCTCTAGTGGGTCACATTGATGAGGTACTAGAATGGTTTCACAGGATGAGTTGGTTTCCCCAGTCTGCCAGCTCTCAGCCAAGGCTGTAGCATCTTGGGCATTTGTTCCATCAGGCTTTATGAAGTCATCTCCATTGAGGTAGTTGAAGTTTCCACACAAGCCACAGACTTTGTCAGAGTAAATGGATGGCAAGGTGACATGGACAGCACCAGCATTGTCATATGAGACAGAAAGACCAAAACTGGTTTCCAGTTCAACAGCAGCTGGGTTGCTCTTCATGTTGATAGTGCCACTTCTGAGGCTCAGTGGAAGCTTCTTCCAGACCCCATTAACCTAAAGAACGGTATACGTTTTAGACTTCCTTACCGGCTGTATCTGAGAGTTTGCATACATTTTTTTGGCATTCTTGAGGTATTTCTTAGGGAATTGATAAGGCAGATAAATCTAGGACATTGTGCCACTAAACTGTGCACTTAATGATAAAATCGGTTTATTAGTAGAATGAGCTGCAGTATGCTCCATTTAGTACATTACTTAGCTCAACACTCATTACAGCATAATGTCAAGGTCCCACAAAACTGAATTTGTACAGACAGTACTTTCGAAAAGTAAAAATACTCATATTGTCCTCAAATGTGTGACGTCACACAGATTAACAGCTTAACTGAGTAGACTGTAAATAAAGTATTAGAATAAAATGAGTTATTGACCACATTGTTCTAATTTCTATAACAGAAGCTATAAAACATTAAGTTTAGACTAAGAAATACATTTGTAAACATCAGAAGAAACTGGTCTTCCTTTGTAAGGCAGCATGACATTTTAGCTTTTGGAGAGATTTGTTCATATATTGGCAGATGCTACAAACATCAGCAATCGATAACAGCGTATGTGCCTTCCTAAATTTCTGTCCTCTTTAAGGTGACTCACCACAACCCGATGTGTTTGCCTTTTCAGCATGGACACCCTAAACCTTCCCATGTTCACAATGACCTTCTGAACAGTTGGCAGAGATGAGTTCCCGTTCTGCTTATTGACCACTTCCACACTGAACATGGGCAGGGCCTCAGAGGGTGAGCAGGTCTTAGCCAGCATGTAGGTGCAAGGATCCATGAAGCGGAACAGCACCCCATCAAAAGTGCTGCATTCTGTGTGACGGTGTATAGTGCACGTCCCAGTGGTGGAAATCCCACTAGAGCTTCCTATTTGAGGACCACAGATTTGGCCCTTAGGGCACTGAAAGGGAGAGCAGGCGAGCTGGCCACCAGAACAGAGGCAGCGGGTGGACTCATCTGTCCAGAACTCTGTGTTCATTTCACACTGGGGTCCTGTAGGGGATGTGACCGAGTAAACAATCACTTTTTAATCACAACACCATCTGGCTAGGAATAATTGAACATTGGTTAATTATTATGTATAGTACTACATGGACTATTTTTTAATTATCTTAGTTATCCAACTTATTACTCATGTATGTGACACTTCATAATTAATCAAAAGAATGAAAAACATTCTTACTGCCTAACTAAAATTGTGAACTTCGGACACATAACTTGCATAATGTTTTACGTCTTTAACCTTTAGGAGGGTGAAATGGGATCTATTAGTTTCACTGACTGTAATCTGACAGAAATGTTATGACAGTAATGATTTATTGCATACACATTGTTATCACTATGTTTACTGGAATATAGTATGATTTTTCTTTTTGGTAACACTTTATAAGAAACCATTAATAAAAGGTAAATTGAAGGGCTGCAACTAACGGTTATTTTCATAGTTGATTAATTTTTTTTTGTGATGAATCGATTAGTTTGGTCTATAAAATGTCAGGAAATGGTGAAAAATGTTGATCAGTGTTTTTCAAACCCCAAGATATTACTGTCATAAAGGAGTGAAGAAACTAGAAAATATTAAATTTAATAAGATTCAAACCGATTATCAAAATAGTTGCAGAATAATTCTAAAGTTGACAACTAATTGATTAATTGATTAATCTTTGTAGCTCTAGTAAATTGATAGTTACTTTAGTTAATAGTTATTTTACTGTTCAGAAACCATGATAATTAATGTTTACTAATTATTAGTAATGCTACAATGTATATCACAATTAGTGTAATGTAAAGTAATTTGTATTTAGTATAAATTAAATAGATAGGTAATACTTAAATGCTTAATGTAAATGGTTAATACTTTCGCAAAACATCTAGTTACCTTATTTGGATGGCTAATTGTAAAGTTGCATCTAATTATAACAATTAGGGAATAATTAATAAGTGGTTTATAAAGGAAGCATCTAACAACATTAATTTGGCCCCATTACATATTTTGTTGGTGATCTATAAAAGGGATGATTATTGATTATTTTTTCACTGATAAATGCTATCTAAAGCATATTTATAGATGCTTTATATAATATAATCACCATTAACAAGTTATCATAGTCATCTGTTGCAACTTTGTAACAGCCACCCAAATAATGTATTGACGGTTTACAAACAATTTCTTAAAGATTTACAAATCATTTGGTAATCATTACCAAATATTTAAAGGTGCTGTAGGTAGGATTGGGAAGATCCAGGACTTAGCCAAAAAATGTGAACATCAACAACTTCTCACTCTCTCCCCCCTTTCTGCTAAAGCCCAAAACGGTCTCCTAAGCCCCTCCCCCAACAAGGGAGAATTAATGCATGTGCATGAGCAGTTATTGACACATAGTTAGACACCCCCCCTGGCCCTGATTGGTGCATCTGAACAGGGAGCGGTGGATTTTTGCAAATCACACTACAGGCTGTAGGTGTTGCCAGAGGAGCCGGATTTTTTTTAAATTACCTGCATCATGTAGTTCTACTGGAACACAGGGTCAGTTTCAGCAAATATGACAGAAAGTTAGTTTTATAAGTCTTACCTACTGCACCTTTAATATAATATATAAAATGTTATGTTGTGTGCAACCCTGTTAAATAACATAAATTATAACATCATCAGTAATTATTAAACATTATTAATGATAATTTTATTGTTAACACTAAAATAACTATTAACTTAAGTTTAAATAACTATCAATTTACCATTTATTAGTGATGGTTATTATAAAGTGTAACCTTTTTTATTGAAGGAACCAAATGTAGGCTTTAATATAGTAAGTATAAGAGTATAAAAGAATATTTACCACATGAGCCTCTTCTTACACCTATCCGATTAAATATGAACTGCCCTCCCTCCATGGACACAGCTTCGACAACAACCTGATATAAACACACATCATTTATTTAAATATAAACAATATAATATTTTGATTCCCCAATACAGTTTAATTATTGGTATGTGGTTATATGCCATTTTACCTGAGTCTCTGGTTCAATGATGTTCAACGGGACGAACACTTGTCTCCAAAAATCCCTGGGGAGGGCAGGTAAGGTCCTGATTTCCATCAGACCAACGCTGCTTTTAAGCAGAATGCGAAGTTCTGACCCATTAGCTGCAACCGGCGATAAGTACCAAAATTCTAGGCAGGCCTTGCCCTCCAGCTCCAGTGGACCACTTTCTAAAGTAGTCATTACAAAATCGTCTGTAGGTGAAAAGGACAACAAGAAAATGTAATATGTTTCCATCCACATAATCAAAAGTGAGCAAACTTATTTCTTAAATATATGTAGTTTCAATGTAACAGCTCTTAAGTACAAATTCGATGACAATGATCACTTAGTTTTTTTAATCCCACAATATAAATGCTGTAACACATTTTCAAGTGGTATTATAATTGTAATCACATCAGAAATAGCAAATCATTCACTCGTCTTTGTTATTGTAATAAAACAAGAAGTACGTATCTTGCGGTACAATTATCATTAAATACAAAATAGCAGTTTAGAGTGTTTTGTGCTATATTTGGACCTGAAGAGCAGGCCCTCTACTTTGATTGCCCCTGGGAGAACACCAGGCTATAAAAGATTATTAGCCTGCTTCAGATCAATAAGTCATACACAGCATCAGGAATGGACACAGTCACAGCCTGCCTGTAGATTAAAACACAACTGGGGACCAGTGTTCATAATCAGTAAATCAATAATTTTTCGGAGTTTCCCTTTCACTGTACCACATAACAGGAGATTGTCCGTGTCAGATGCTATTCCACTAACTGGAAATATGTTGTCTGATATATACGAGGGGTGGCACTGGGTAGAGCATGCAGCAGACTTGACATGACGTTGATTACACTGCGTCATGGAGCTGTTCATAATTTGGACATAAACAATCGAGTATCTTGCCGTTTCTTGAATTTGTTTGGTGATTTTGGTATCAGCCCTTACCTACAAAAGTTCCCAAATCTTGTTGTCTCTCCAGTTAGACATTTTCGTTGCTGTCTTCATGTAACTCACCCTTCTTCCATACCTTCGGATGTTTGTTTTCTTCATCAACACGCCCACTAACTTGAGTGAATAATCACACTTTTGACTTAATCAGAGATTACACGGACTTAGTACTAGGGAGATGACAGTGTAAAGAGCAGTTGATATCTGATCAAAGTGATTTAATCATTGGCGTTCTCAAATACAGCTTTGCCGGGTAATGTCTAGATAACTTTAGGTTTGCAGTGCAAGTGTGAAAGGGGCTATAGTGTCAAAGTGAACTCTAACTGAACAAAACTGTAACCTGGCTTGATGCCTTTACAAAACACATTTGGCTTTCAATTTCATTAGATTTAATTAATGAAATCCATTGCTGTGCTATTTTGCAATAATAACCTGTACCTGTTCTTCGTTGGTTCCAGTCACAAATCTGATTGTTGTGTCTGTCGTAGAAACACTTTTTAACATATTCTATGAAAGAAAAGAAAGGGGTCAAATATAGTATTATGTAGAGTATGCATGTACATTATCTCTGTCTAGTTGTTTAAACCTTGTGGTTGTGACAAATGGAGTATCTACCAGTCTTAGTAATTGTAAAACATCATACCTGAATTTGGCATCCAATCTGGTAAAGTAACTAATGAAAAGTCATTTTCAGCCCTGAAATAGGAAAAAAAAGATCACAGATTCCTTTCAATTGTTTTTGTCATAAATTAACAAAATATCTGATTGACTTAAAAACAATACCTTTAACACAAATAAAAAATAATTCACTTTCTACTTAATACAATTATTACAATCAGTAAAATATTATTTTAAACAACATATAAGCTAACATTTAATAGTTAAAAGCTGAATTATCTTGACACCCACCTGCACTGAGTCCATGTCTGAGTTAGAAAGAGTAGAGTCACTGTGACCACCAAATCTGTGTGGATGCTTCCAAGCATGGCTGATCCCTTAACGGCAGCTTCTCAGCTGCTCTCCCGTTGCTAATACTCTCTCTCTTTGATGAGTTGAAGAATGAATGATGAGCAGTAACTGTTGTGGAGCCTCTCTGTGGAAACGCAGCTTATGTGACCCTTTAACTGCCAGCTGAGAGGAACAGAACAGAGCGGTGGGTTTTACAGCATTTATAGCCCCACCAACTAACCAGGTAACCTCAGCAGTGGGTGGAGAAAGAGCACTGGTGGACAGAAAGACATGAAAGGGGTTGGACTGGGTCTATGGCGTAAAAATATTCTAAAAGCTATCGCAGTTACAGTAAATATTGATAGGCAAGGTCGCCGTTTAGTGTTGCTAGGTCATAAAAAGCACTAAGACCATTGTAAACTACTACATATACAAATGCTTGAAAAAGATAAATTAATTGGTAATAAAGTGATGTATGAGAAACATTTCTGACTAAACAATTGAATGGCTTTATGGACTTCTCCTTATTATGAAAGAGTTATACTTATACTGCTATAAAGGTTTGATGGATAAAAATGCCATGTTAATGATAATGTTTTGATGGATGAAAAGACAAATGGTTAAGATAAAGTCTGCGATCTACAAGTATTCAAATATTATACAGGGTACAAAAAGGTAGAAAGACAGAAAAAACATGGTGTTGTATTTTGACCATAACATACCAAAAACATACGTACATGTATACAGTCTGTTTGGTAATAGATTATGAACAAATGTAATTTGGATTTTATGATAAGAAAAACAACAGGAATGTAGCAACTCACCTCTGCTGTTCTTAAAATGAATTCTTTAATACTATTGTGCACACTTACTGTACAGTAAGCTATTGATCAAACACTAGTGGTTCAAAAGCACACTTGCATTATAAGAAGAGGGTAACTATTCAAACAGAAATAATATTTAATGTACCTGCATATAAGTTGCTATTATAGCCTAACAGATACAGAAAACACTGTTTATTGTTAAAGAATTAGCTTTTCTTTGTTAAAGAATGTTTGTCTTCAGATATTACTCAGGTAACTTTTTACACAAAGGTATTTGATAGTGTGTTCTGTTCAGACAATCATGCAGTAAAAGGTTGAAAAAGATCTCTTACTCCTTCACACTTAGCAAAGATAAGACAAAAAGATGAGCCATTACGTGTGTCAGTTTATGCAATCCATAATCTTGAAAGTACAAAACAAGGCATGCGTACATTGTGATCTGATAACATTGTTGTAAAAAAATAAACGGGCTTCGAAAAGGGTCTGCTAGAGTATATTTAGTGTATGTCAGCTAGAGAGCAGCGCACACTGTTAGAACAGCTGGAAAAAGAGTGATAAGAAAGACACTTTGCATGGGAGGTGCTGTTTGATCCACCTATTATGACATTCCTGAAGCCCTATTGGTATGCGTCAATATAGAGGGTGGCCCAAAACAAATATTAGAGCTCTTTCAAACTGTACAACCTAAAAGAAGGTCTTTGTTGTGGATCAGTTACACAACATCACATATGTTGGCAAAGAGATGGAAATTCAGCAGCTATCTTAACTTTAGAGATAATCTACAGTAAAAAGACACCAGCCTGATTTCTAACAGATAATCAAGGGGTTATCTCCGTGTGTCTCAGGTTTATAGGGCCAAACCAACCAAACAGATATTAGTAAAACATGATTAACAATATAGTGGGGCTGACGGAGCATTTAGGGGGACATTTCTCTCGTGCCCATGCTTAGAACTGGGCCTGTTCATTATACTGTAATTCATTTTTGTTTATTTGGGTGTGCAATCCCAATTCCCAATTTACTAGACGTTGTCCCAAGTATATGCATAGCAAAAGGCAATAAGTAACTGAGTGAACACATTAACTGAATGAAGTCAAGCATATTTACTGCCTTGGACTAGACATTGCAGAGCCAAACATCTGCTTGTTTTAATGTTAAAGCCTCTGAAAATATCAGTCCCTGCTTTATGGGTCAATCTATAAGTAACTCACTTCCTGTGCCATTCATCACACACCTTAGATACCTGAGAGTCTCAGGTATCTAAGGTGTGTGAGGACATGGAGACCCAGGGAGAGACGGCTGTCACTTTTTTGGACCAGTAAACTTGTTTACCGCCTGCCTGCTCTTGTTGGTTGGGTATTAGCTAGCTTGTTGAGTGACTCAAACGAGGAATGCGGTAGGCCAGTGGTGGGAGTCACAGTTTTAGTGGTTCTCTCTCTGTGCTTTGCTCTCTCTTTCTCACTCAGGAAGATTTGATTTGTGATAGATTGATAGTTGAAGTTGCATCCAGTACTAGTGGTTGACAAAGAGACAGCTAGCTGCTGTTATCCAGCTGCACTTTTTCTATAAGTCTAGTCACAGAGATTTTTTTTTTTTCTAGGTGTTAGTGTTTCTCTCGCCAGGCTTTTCCCTCTTTCTCTCTTTCTCTCTCTGTCATCATGCACCGATTTCTGGTTGTTAAACCTTGCAACCCAAATGTCACTCTTTCTTAGCAGCAGTCAATAACTGCAATAATCCTAAAACACAGGGCCTTCAAGTGGGCGATCAGAGTTTGTGTCCCGGTGAGCATTTTCATAGTCACCTTTTGTCAGCTAATCTTAACTGTAATGACCACTAAACATAAAACTGTCATGTTAATAAAACAAGCATACCTTGTGGACGTGGAAACTATAGTTTCATTTGAAAATAGAAAATAGATTAGATTAGATTAGATTAGATTAGATTCAACTTTATTGTCATTGTGCAGAGTACAAGTACAAAGACAACGAAATGCAGTTTGTGTCCAACCAGAAGTGCAAAAAGAGCAGAAAAGTGCGATGTGATATTCAAGTATAGACAGGACAAGAAATATGGTGCACTGTAGACAGTAGTGTACATTTGGTTAACAGAAGGTGGTTTAGAGTAATATAGATTAAATATAAATGTGCAGTGTATTAGCAGTTACCTTATAAGAGTAGAATAAATATGGCTATGTAATATGAAAAATGTATGAACAACATGTACAGATATGTGCAATGTAGCAGCAGTAACATATTAATAGTAGTAAAAAAAATAATATAGATAAATGCAGTGTATTATAAGAAAAACAGAGTAAAATATGGATATTCAGTATGAACCATATAGACAGATATGTACAGTATGTACAGCGTGTTAACAGTGCCATTGTAGTGCAGTAACAGCAACATTATAAGAGTAGTGAGAATAAGTGTATGTGCAGGATAAATAGTATGAAGAGCAGTATACTATGGCTATGTATAAGTGTAGTTACAGTATGTGCATTTGTAAATAAAGAAATAGTACCGATAGGTGGGATAGGGGGGTTTTGGATCTTAGTTGGTTGGTTGTCACCGGGATGCAGAGCTAGAGTTCAGTAGGGTGACAGCCGCAGCAAAGAAGCTTCCTCTGAACCTGCTGGTTCGAGTGTGGAGAGACCTGTAATGCCTCCCGGACGGGAGTGGGGTGACCAGGCTGTGGTTGGGGTGAGAACAGTCTTTGATGATGCTGCATGCCTTACTCAAGCATTGCTTGCCCTGGATGGCCTCGATGGAAGGGAGTGAGGAATCGATGATGCGTTGGGCAGTTTTCACCACCCTCTGTAGTGTTTTTCGGTCGTAGGCAGAGCAGTTGCCATGCCAAACTCTGACACAGTTGGTGAGGATGCTCTCGATGGTGCAGCGGTAGAAGTTCACCAGGATGTGAGGAGACCTTCTTGAGTCTCCTCAGAAAGAAGAGACGCTGGTGAGCCTTCTTGATCAGGGTAGAGGTGTTGATGCTCCAAAAGAGGTCATCAGAGATGTGGACACCCAGAAACTTGAAGCTGGTGACACGCTTCACCTCAGTCCCGTTGATGAGAATGGGGATGTGTGTGCTAGCTTCAGACTTCCTGAAGTCCACAATGAGCTCTTTGGTCTTTTTGGTGTTGAGAGCCAGGTTGTTGTCAGTGCACCACGATGTTAGGTGTTGGACCTCCTCCCTGTAGGCCGTCTCATCGCTGTTGCTGATGAGACCAATCACCGTTGTGTCGTCTGCACACTTGACAATGGTGTTAGAGCCATGTACAGGTGTGCAGTCGTAAGTGAAGAGGGAGTAAAGGAGAGGGCTCAGCACACATCCCTGTGGTACACCGATGTTCAGGGTGATGGTTGAGGAGGTGTGATTATCTAACCTAACAGACTGAGGTCTGTTGGTTAGGAAGTCCAGAAGCCAGTTACAGAGGGAGGTATTGATGCCCAGTTCACTTAGTTTTGTGATCAGTTTGGAGGGAATGATGGTGTTGAATGCTGAACTAAAGTCAATGAACAGCATTCTCACATAGGTGTTGCTATTGTCAAGATGGGACAGGGCAGAGTGAAGTGCCGTAGAGATGGCATCCTCTGTGGTCCTGTTCTGATGGTAGGCAAATTGGAAGGGGTCCAGTGAGGATGGTAAGCAGGTCTTGAGGTTGGGCCAGGACCAGCCTCTCGAAGCACTTCATAATGATTGGGGTGAGTGCAACTGGACGGAAGTCATTAAGGTTTGTTGCAGTGAGTGTTTTGGCACCGGCACTATGGAGGTGGTTTTAAAGCACGCAGGGACAGCTGCCTGGGCTAGTGACAGATTAAATATGTCAGTCCAAACCTCAGTCAGCTGCACAGCACATGAGTACTGTAAGAATAGATAGTGAGATATAATTTGGCATGAATAAAATGTTGCTCTATGAGAATGGGGGAGGGAGGGGCTTAAAATTAAAGTAACTACAGGCTTATGCAACAATGGTATTTGTTATTTACTATGGTTCAAAGCTTTAGATAAAAAAACATAAGAGTCCACATTATAGTTTACAGTCCTAAAGAACACTCATATTAACACTAGGCGTTGGTGCCCAACCAAAATATCTTACCAATGTATCAACCAATCTGCCACACTAAAATGGGTAAAATACAATTATATACTACGTGATAACCTTATCAATATACCCTTGTAAATAAAAAAAAGAAAGATGACATAATCAGAAAATGCCGCTCAATTACATACCTATAAATCCATAAATCTACTTGTCCTCATACGTCACCTCCTGCATGTCTTCAGTCAACAAATAAAAAGGTCATTAATTATCAACCCCGCCCACAGTAAGTGGGAGAAAGAGCAACGAGGGGCCAAGACCAAGTGCAAAGCAATATACTGTGGGCTTTAAGGATCACTCTGGACTACAGATGTCCTGATCCATGACTAACCATTAATAAGCCTGTTTTCTCTTTGAATCGCCTCTTTTCCACTGTTTTATAGGTCAAAATAGAACACCTTAGTAAGAGAAGGAATTTGATTTTGTTTTCTTTTTTTGAGAAAATGCTGTGTTGTCTGAAATCTCAAGGAGATATACAGTAGAGTGACCTGCTCCTCTGCAGAGTGTTCTGTTTAAGAGACCAAGTGTAGCATTAAATATTGCCTAATACAAAAAGTGAATAAGGAAGTGTCAAGTTACATATTTTAAAGAGCGGACACATGAACAATTCATAAAATCTCACTTGGGATTTTCCACTTGCACCTACAAGATTATCATGAGCAGTTTTATTTTGAGGACAGCCTATACAGTGAAGGTGTAAGTGGGTGGGAGTTAAGAGGCCAGTAGGCTTCAACAGAAGTGCTTGTCAGATGGTCAAACAGCTTTCCTAATTCCTTTTTTTAGTCAGAAATAATGTCTGCGTCTAAAAAAAATATATATATATATATATTATAGTTTGTTTTTATTATTAAAAGGATGAAGAAAGGTCTTTGGGGAAATATCAGAAATGCTCCTTTTCATCTCAGCCTCAGCTGGAGGGGAGTGTCCCTGTCTGTGAATGATTGACAGCAGCTAGCCGTGCTGGTGTTACACCAAGACACAAATTAAACAAACTTGCATTGTAGCCTATGTCATGGGCAGACAGGTTGTTGTTAGTGGTATTGAAGCGTAAGCACCACACCAGCATCAGTTTTGCACATTTGCGTATTAGGGGTGGAACGGTACACTGAAGTCACGGTTCGGTTCATACCTCAGTTCAGACATCACGGTTCGGTTCGGTACAATGGAGGGAAAAGCATAACAAAAATGCAGAAGGCAAATTTTTTTTTTATTGTGCATGTCTCAGGCTGTACCACCTAGTGTCATCCGGTCTCTCCCCTGAGCTAGCTGCAACAACCTGAAGCGTATAAAGTAAGATATAAACCGTAAACAATAAGTAGGCTACCCCACATCATCTCCAGACTCCATCTGGAACTTGTAAACAAAATAAGACAATCAGCTAGTAGTGTGATATGGGAGACAAGCGCTGCTCTCATATGTGAATGCACAGAGCAGGGGTGTTAAAAGAGCAGCTTCGGTTACACAGAGCAGTTGGCGAATTGTGGCGTTAGCTTCACACGCTAACAGCGGAGCTAGCAGCAAACAGCGAAGCTAACGGCAGAGCTAACAGCTAATGACGGAGCTAACAGCTAACGGCGGAGCTAAAAGTGGAGCTAACAGCGGAGCAAACAGCGAAGCAAATGGGCCTGGAAGCCATTTGTGGTCGAAGCAAGAAGGGATACAGCTACAGTACATCCGTGTTTGCTTGTATATGGAAGGGACTAGTTTGCTTCGTGTGGACTCACTGGACCGACTCGACATGTAGGCGGAGCTTGGGAGCTTCAGAGCTAAGGCGGGGCTACAGTTTAGGTGTCCCTAAGAAATGCGTATTTAACAGTAGTTCCACATTACATTAATTCATTTGCACGCGAGTTTTATTTATTTTTATACCGTGTATTCTCCGTGTAAATTCATGTACCGAACTGAGACGCCCGTACCGTTTCGGTTCAATACGAATACATGTAGCCTACCGTTCCACCCCTATTGCGCATATGGGATCAACCGATAGCCTACTGGTTTCTCAAGGCAGATAGGGGCCTACCGATTATTAGTAGTTAATGAAACCGCTAACCGATATTTGGAACCAATAGCCTATGCATTTACAGTGAAAATGAAAATCTTTAAGTCAAAATTAAGATTTTGGAATGTTTCAGACACTAACACAAAACTTTTTTTTAAATGCTTTGAGCAATGATTTAATACATTAGACACTTTCCACATAATACACAGTAAAAGATAGTCAGATGGTGTTGTGGGCAGGACATTAAGTCAGACTCACTGGTGAGTGAAACCGAAGCAGAGGGATGTGCAGCAGCTGAGCAGCTAATTAGCTGTCTAGCCTGCAAACTGACATTAGCGCCTTTCTACGGTGAATGTTTTTCCAGTCGCTTGTTCAACAAGCCCAGGTGCCGGACAAGATGTGTGTCCATGTCTGTATGTTAGATAAGAAGGAGACTTTAGCAGGGAAGCTTATGTGGATTGTTGTTCAAAGTCTGTGGCTCTTGTGTTGTGTGGCACTGCTTTATACACTGCTTTTTTATATACTGCTTTTGATAGAGCCAATCAAAATTTGATTAGCTGTATCGGAATAAGGACTCGATCTATGTAGACAAATACTCTTCATATACATTTTCAAAGGAGAACATATGGCAAGGGATTTACAGAGCAGATTTGTATGCTTTAGAAGAGACACAAAAACATGCAATTTAATTTCAGTTGGAAACAACTATTTCTGTCATGTAAACAAGTGCAGCACAAGAAATGGTTTTCAGGAGAGACTAAACATGTACATTGAAACCCCTATATTGCAATGATTATGCCCGCATCTCTCTACGATGTCTGGCTTCTAACCCCGCCTTTGAGTGGGGACGTGTGACACATGACCTTAAGCCTGTTAGTCCCTTGGAAAACCTTTGCTCCTTTATCTTGGAAGACTGTCCCCCACCCTGTCCCTTCAAGCATTTCTTCGACCTTTTGTCAGAGTTCAGTTTATACCAGACTTGCACCCAAAGGTCACCCCTGCTGAAAACACACAAATCAATCATGCAGCCTGTCATCTACGAATAGGCCAGTCAATGGCATATGAAAAGCTTCCTCTCAGTTTGCTTGTGTCTTCACAGTCTGCAGCCCCTAGAGATGTCCTCAGCAGGTCAGAGTCCCGGTTGATAGATAACACGGGATAAGACAGGGCAGATGCCGAGCGCTTCCTCATGTCAGAGCTTTAGCGATTATACTTTTTTTCGAGCTCTCATTCATGTATTCGCTCCCTTTCCTTAGATGTGAGAATCAAACGAGGGCAACTAGGATCACAATGTGTCTCCTTTTTGCTGTATGAGGCCAATGTCCAATGATTCAATGTAGGGTCAAGGCCATTAGAGATGGAGACCAGTGGGGAAGCAGGCCAAACAATGGGCTCTCATTCGTCTCTCAAGTTTGAACAGAAATATTGGAACTTTTATGTTGATGCCCTATTTTTGCAGTCTAAAGAATATATATATAGCACTTTTCCCAGCTTTGAAGTGTGTATGGACGTTTTGGCATTTCTAAACTCTGCACATGATTTCTTTTCTACTCCTTCAAAGTTTGTAGATCATAATGTATGGCCTTAAAAATATTGCAGAATAATGATTGCTTGTAAACTTGAATTATATATATATATATATATATATATATATATATATATATATATATATATATATATATATATACACACACACACACACACACACACACACACAGTATAATATACTTTATAATTATAGTAGTAAATTACATTGGTACATGAATTTTGAGTACATACGTAACTGTTTAAGTGGGTCTAAAAAATTGCTTTTTCAATCCCCTAACTATTTATGGGCACATTTTTTACAGGAGCTGCCATTTGTAGTCTGTCTGCTGGAAAATGACCTATTTTGAAAGAGGTTCTTAGAATGAAGAGTTACCACTGAAGGGTGAAAGAAAGCAGCGAAAGGAATGTAAAGTAGCTAAGCTATAGGTTGAAGCAATTGCTTCAGTCTTCCGAAAAACAAACAAGTCTATCAAAACAAATTAGAATCTCAATATGCAGCGTCTGTTTAATATGCATTGAATCATTTGACTTGCCAAAGCATTTCTTAATTTCACAGGGACAAGTAAAACTTGTTAACAATTAACCCCCAAGCCCCAAAAGTGAACAAGTGTTTAAAAAGCAATGAAGCAATAAATAACCTCTATCTCATTCCAATTATTATTGCAATAAACACACCCAATTTGTTGGTTTTTGTTTATGTTTTTGGTTTGTTTCTTTCTTCGCCGTTTTCCTTTTTTCATAAGACAAGGTCATGAGCTGTCCCCGACTTCCATCTCTGTTCCTTCCTTGCGTCACACTTCATTGAAAGGTTTCCTTGGGATCTTGCAGGTGTTTCTTGGCCTTGGCCTGTGGCGCTTTGTTTCACAAACAGAGCTTGACTTCTCTTTCCGCCGCATGGCTGCTAAACAGGTTGTTTAATGAATACAGGTGCTGTGGTTCTGCTCTGCCTATCAGGGAGACATGATCAATACTGTAGGCAAGCTGCGTTTAATTGTCTTTTGTCAACACTCTGTGTGAGGAGGTGAGAGGGGGACCCCTCCCCCACATCTGCCCAAACCAGTATTTATTTCAGTCTCGATCCTTTATCAGGCTTTATAATACATGCAGCTTGCTGAGGAAAAACTCCAGTCACAAAAAAAAAGAACGTTATAATTGTTGTTGGTTTGTGTAAGGGCTACAAGAGAGTAAATGCACAATATTAGCATAATAAGTCATTTAATACATGTTGTGCACACTATCACAAGTTTAATATAGGACTGCACCTTAGAACAAGCTGTATTAAATAACGTCAAAGCAGGATTCTGTCATTTTTATGCACTAAGGTTGTTTTTTTTATAGCTGGTTCAAGCACTCATGTGCTTTATATGATCTATTGTAACCCTCCTAAGGCAGTTTTTTGTAATTGCCAAGCTCAATTTCTACAAGCCACATTCATGAGGAGCAGAACATTTACATCACCAGATGGTGGCACTCTATCACCTTTTAAAAACTAGTGTCAGAGCCATGGCTGTAAAGTTTCTAAAGGTTCCCCAGCCTGACCATGTTGTAATAACAACATCTTTGATTTTCTACCACTGATGGAAATGTACAATGTTAAACTGACTTGAAAATTAATTTTGCATTTATGGAAAGGCCCTGAAATACATATTTTAGAAATAATAAAACTGTAATGTAAACGGATTTGGACATGGACTGGCTGTAACATTTAGTCTGAATGGGTCTCTGCTTTCATGCCCATTAACCTGACCCAGAACCAGAAGAAGAAGAAAAGAATATGAATTGAATTACAGTAACAATTGATTGAGTCTCTATGCAGTCTGTTAAAGCCAGATAATTCCCATTTGTGAGGTCTGATAAGGATTTATTTTTTCTAGGATCAGTGATTCTCTCACTGATAAACCCTGTGCCTAACCGCAATACTCCGGCAGACAGTGGCCCAGTGTCCTATCTCCCCTCAATTAACTTCAAACTGCTCTCCATTACACGCTACAATGAGACACGCAATTCCATTACCTCACACAGGCCCATCAGCGCTACTAATTGTTTTTCTTTCCATTTTCAGCATCCCTGGGAGTGGGTGTGAAAATATCCCATGTTCAGAAAGATAGAATGATACAGAAGGGGGATACAAAGGGAAAGAGCGTGAGACAGACAGATTCTACTCGTCCTGTGTACTTACTGTTTATTCGTCCAGGAGTGAACAGAGTTACTCCGTATAACCTTCAAAGGCCAGGAACCTGAAGCACTCACAGATACTTAATTCACAATCAGCAAAAGGTCAACATTACACACACACACACACACACACACACACACACACACACACACACACACACACACACACACACACACACACACACAGAGTAGCTGTAGGTTACTGAGCTAACTGGCCAATGTCAGTGTGGCCCCACTTTCTGTCCTCCAAACACAACAAATCATCAGCTCTTCTAGAACTTAGAAGTACTTCTGTTTAGTCTCTCCAGAAAAACGTGATTATGCTATTGCATAATTAAATGCATAATCAGCCAAAGTCCGCATATTTATGCGGGGGCCTCATTTTTTTCAAATACGCCGCACTTTCGCCGCATAAATTGCAGATTTCCGCGCAAAATATGCAGTCACATATATCTTAGCAGAAAGTTCAAAAATGTTGCGTTTACTTCACACAAGAGCAGCCATTTTCCCCTGTTGCCATGGGAACGTTATGAAGTGACGTTATGAAGTGACGTAATTACGCGATGTGAACATCATTGAAAAGCTGCAAACCCCGCGATGAAGCCATGATGAAACCGCAGCTTTTGCAAGTTCCCGCAATTTTTGCAAGTTCCCGCGATTTCATCGCATAAAATTGCATAAATATCCCGCATATTCCATCGCATTTCTTAACAAAACATGCCGCATAATCAAGGATTTTTTCCCGCAACAATCACAAAAAAACTCGGAATATTTCTGGAAGGACTGTCTGTTGCACTACAAGCAATGTTAGGTATACTTGTGTGAGACAAAAACATTTGATTCTGATTGATTATCCATTTTACCATGTACAAAATTGGTACCCACCACCAATTTTGTACTGGGAAACTCTGGAAGAAAAACCTGGAAGAGCAACCTTCTAAATACTATAGCATAACAAATGTGTATGCTAGTAGTTTTCATTGATGTTGATATGTTTTCAATGTACTGTAGTAAGGGCTGCAACTAATGATTATTTTCTTGCCAATTATTTTCTCAATTATTTGTTTGGTCCATAAAATGTCAAAGATAAATGTATAATGTCTGGTTTTGTCTACAACTCAAAGTTATTCAGTTTACTGTTAGAGGAGTGAAGAAACACTCACATTGAAGATGCTGGAATCAGATATTTTTTACTTTTCAAACCTATTAATCGACTATTAAAATAGTTGACAACTAATTGATTAATTGAATAATCTTTGCAGCTCTAGTAGTGAGTCAAAGGGACCAACAGGTGGTCATTGCAACCATAGTCTCGCATAGCCAGACCTTCCTCCACAGTGCTGTGTAAGTGCTAGTCCACACATCATTTTGGGATGGGAGAAAAACATGCTCTGGTTTATTGGTATGTCTTTAAACCAATCACAATCGTCATGGGCGGCGTAAAGCACCGGGCAGAGCAGGGGGGCATCTGCAAAATAGCCTCGGGAAGGAACTTATTTTGGTGGAACGTGTGTACGTTCAAAGGTTGTTTTAGTCGTGCAACAGAAAACTCAGATTGGACAGATCAGTCTATCCAGCTGTCTGGATTTACCCTGCAGAGATCTGAGGAGCAGTTAACCATAGTCTTCATAAATCCACCGGAGTTTAAAATTCCAACACAAAGAAAGTGGAAGGTAACGGACATCCGACCGAAAAGAATGACATCCGGCAGAATTTCCGGCGGCACTGGAGCTATACCGGAAGTGAAACTTTGTGGATATAAACTATTCCAACCATAAACGACACTGGCTTGGCCACGTCATCCTCCCCAGCTCCCCCCTCTCGTCAAAAAATTATCACATTCAGTTGCAAAAAAAGAAGATGGCGACGCCCGTATTGCCAAACTCGAGGCGTCAAAACGGCAGTCGACAAACGAGTGACATCACGGATTCTACGTCCACTAATTTTACAGTCTATAGTCAATATTGAGTTAACTGCGTCCTTTCGGATTTGAATGTTTCAGGGACATGGTGTACATTGCTACATTACTATGTATTGGGAGTATATGCACATGTTCAAGCTTCAGCACAAATAAGGTCAATCAAATCAATATTTAATTATATGCTTGTCAAAAAACTGCTATTTTATTACATCTCAGCATGTTGGATATATAGAGATCTCATAATCCAGTGGGCAAAGAGTATACTTTCTTCTCCAACAGACATCATACACAATCATACTCAAGAATAGATACTATTTTTGTTTCTAAGACACTTTGCCCAGTTGTACAAACAGCTGACATCATCCTTGCTTCACTGTCCCTAGCACCAGGCAATTAAATTACATTTTTTACTATAACCCAGTGAACAAAAAGCACCCCACTGGAGGTTTAACACTACTCTAAGTAATGATCTTTGTTCCCAATTTAGAAACAAACTTCACAATTTTATATTTCCCAATTTTGATTGTGGACAATTTCAGCTACATTTGGAAGTGATTAAGGGTTTCATAAAAGATAATGTTATTTCATTTGCTTCTTCTTTTTTTAAATCACTCTCATCAGCAAAGGACAGTTCAGTTGGAAAGACGGGACAACAAAGCTCCTGTTGCTCTTTACGAGCGGGTCAGCTTAGTCTGGGGAAAAAAAATGAGCTAAATGCATAATTTAAAGCAAAAGCTGAGTTCCTAATTCAAAAATCTAGAGAACATCATTATTTTAATGGTAGGAGACCCTCATATCACTTAGCCCTTCGGCTCTGCCCTAATGAGTGACAGGCAATCGGGAATGTATCTCTGCAATAACAATCCCTCGGCTGCGATATAGCTGCTGAAATAAATGCAGCTTCCTCATGTTTTTATAAGAAACTTTACAAGTCTGAAATTACTTTAAGTAAGGATTTTTTTCACTGATTTCACCCCCTTAATTGCTTCACATGGGGAGGATTATACACTTTGGGCGGGATACTATTTGTGAGCTTACCTACAGGTGTTACTTATCCTTTTCTTTTTTATGTTAGACATTTTTTTTTTTCACTCTCCTCGAACTTTTTCAGGGTTCTCAGAACTATCTACTTTGCTGTTATTTGTGTCTATTTATCCTTCTACCTTAGTGGTCATCTCTTTCAGCTGCATCAGTGTCCTTAGTCTTCACTCTTGTCTCCATGTTTAATTATTTCGCCTGTCCTCTCTGTCTCCTTTGTGTCATCTCTTTCCACTTGATAACAACTTTGTAACAAACAAAAAAATCCAAACTTCTCTTCAGATAGGTGAGGTATGTATTACTCAGTGATAAGGGTTACATAGGTCAATAGTCAACTATTCAAATATTCAACCATCAACACTACTAAACGACATGGCACATTGTTGTGTGCAGCACTTTAACACACTGTACTGTCAACTGTTTTAACTGTTTTTAAATGTTTTTAATCTGGTTTTATATGTTTTAGTCTATGTATGTATTCTTACGTACATCTGTATGATTGTTGTCTTTTCCTGGTGGAGAACAGTCTTTTAATTTTCTTAATGTATGTAAATACAAAAGGAACTATGACAAATACATTAATCTTAATTGTCAAATATTAGTTCATCTATAGTGCTAACATGGTGCAGTAATGAAGTAGTGGCAATTTATCAAATCTTTATACATGTATTTACATTAGATATGCAGCAGGGGGTGGTGTGGGTAAACAAGTCATATTTGTTCCGTGTGACTTAAGACACTGCAGTGCAAGGCGGTAAAGCAGCGGACGTGCAGTGGACATTTTCCTGAACGCTAACCAGGAGTGCCAAATGAGGATGATAAATGAGGACTGTAGTGACAGCGAGTAACTGTCAGTTTATTAGGAACATACAGATGTTGGTGAAATCTGTTGCCATTCATGTGTATTGGCGAGATTGCGATGAGATGGCGAATATTCGACTATTTATTGACTTTTGGGGAGTAGTTGATGACTGCTGAACTACACTATTTGTTAAAGAGCACCTATTATTATACTACTTTTCTGGTCTTAGTTTTTGATTGAGGACTCCTATAGCGCAGCCTGACATGATTCACCGTACAATAAACTATGTAGATAGTCAGGAAATTCTTCCCGTCATCTGTGCACTTTGTGCAGCTCCTGTGAAAGCTCGATTTAGGTTCCTTCAGGTTCATTACCTCACACAGGCCCATCAGCGCTACTAATTGTTTTTCTTTCCATTTTCAGCATCCCGCCATCTCGCTGGGAGTGGGTGTAAAAATATCCCATGTTCAGAAAGATAGAATGATACATTCTATCCCTCCCCTCCAGCCAAGCCCACTCCGTTGTGATTGGTCTTCTTCCAGGACAATTGAAAAATGTTACTGTGTAGGCTATAGCACTCTATACACAGACACTGTACTTAGAACCCATTTTGTCCGATTAGTGACACAAAATAAATACAGGTAAGATACTGATAGAATGTTACTTATAGCTTCCGCCTCTGAATCTTCAACCTAACCGAGTATTGTAGGAACAACACTCCTGTAGCATCAGTTTACCCACTAATCTAGCTTTGTATTGGCCCAAGGTTTTTAAGCAGTCCGATGTGAAGTGCCGTAATCAAACCCACAGGTTAGTCTTTTCTTGTTGGCCGGGAGACAGGGTCTCTAGCCCACTTTTGCCTGGCGCTTGGCTCTTTAGGCAAGCCAAAGAAAAATGTTTCCCTCACACCCGAAGAAAAAAAAATTTGAATCAGTTTTTCACTGTCGTGCTACCACTACAAAGTGAAAAGAGGACTGCAGACGCAGCGGCGAGGGCAGCATTAAATGGGCGAGGCCGGGGCAGGGACGGCTCGGAGCTTGGAGCAGTATGACCATGTAGGAAAGTCTGTTTCAATGACGTAGCCAAATTCAGGAAATTCAAAGACCCCACTGAGACCCAATGAGATCCGAGTGTTCAGAGTTGGGCAGAGCTAACCCAAGCTGTCTCCAGAGCTCACGTCTAAATGCATTTACCTCATTATTTGACACTTTGGTATCGTTTAACATGACTATACAGCATTATGACACCATTTCTAGGTCAGAAAAGATGAAAACAATAATAGGTTCTCTGGACTACTCAGTAAATAACTGAATTTAGTTTAGGGGGGCGGGTGAGGGGGTTAAAACTACAAATTGTTGACATTTAGATGTGTGTGTCTGTGTCTGTGTGTGCATGCGTGTTTGTGCTTGTGCATGTGTAAGTACAGTATGTGTCCATGCCATTTGTATAAGCAATGGATTTTAGTCTATAGATTTTTGCCTCTGTATGTGCATCTTAGGGCTGGGCGATATGGAGAAAATCAAATATCACGATATTTTTGACCAAATACCTCAATATCGATATATTAACCAGCTCTAGTGCATCTTTATCTAGCTATATTATCTGCACGCTAGGTAATGTTATGTACATGCACAATCCATAATTCAAATTTAGTTTATTATAATTAATTATTATATTTCTCTCTCTCTCTCTCTCTCTCTCTCTCTCTCTCTCTCTCTCTCTTTATATATATATATATATATATATATATATATATATATATATATATATATATATATATATATATATATATATTCTTTATGTCAACATGAACAACAACTTTTAAACCTATATTAAATGGATTTCTTTCCCGACTTGAGAGCAGCAGAAATAAGCTGTAAACGCAACCCTGCCATATTGTCTTTTCTTTTTGTGTTTCTTTCTTTAATTTCTTTACAACAAAAAGAAAATATAAATCACTAAGTGTGTTGCAACACACCAAAATGAAGAAAAAAAACCCAATATCTATAAAGTGTTACAAAACAATGTGTTCAACCTGTCCGAAAAGGAGCAGGACGAAGCCGAAGCTAGTTATAAGTTGAAATGGTGAACTTGTTATCAAACAGTTGCTCATTTAATACCGGCAGACATGGAGCAACATCAGCATTCATTTGGAGTTATGTCTCCTATAGTCTATATCGAAGACGTTTCATTTACGGGATAGTTCCGGTGCCGCCGGAGGTTCCGCCGAATGTCCCTCATTTTTGGCCGGATATCCCTCACCTTCCGCTTTCTTTGTGTTGGGAAACATTTATCTTTTTTTTTCGAGTCAAATTCTTATCACCCACACAACAGCCATTTTAATTCCAGAGCTTGCCTCCCTACGTACACGTTTCACCAAAACACGTTCCTTCCAAAGGCTATTTTGCAGAGGCACAGTACCTGCATCTGAAGCTTAGCCCCACCCAAGACGATTGTGATTGGTTTAAGGAAATGCCAATAAACCAGGACATGTTTTTCTCCTTTCTGGGAATGTTGTGTGGACTAGCTAGACCTTGCTTTGCAGCGCTGTAGAGGAAGGTCTGGCAATGCGAGACTATGTCTCATATCTCCTTTTAGCTATAATTTGCTCTCCACCAACTTCTGAGGGAAACACGGGGCTCTTTATGTGCGTAATGCTCCACTATGGTCACCAGCTAGCTGCTAACATTGTCTGTGTGTTGTTTGGTGCTGGGCACGTACCTAACAGGGGGTTTTTACAGCTTTTTTTGCTGAAAATAGCAACCAGCTATGGCTGGAAATGAGACAATGAGAGCGTTGGGAGTGAACCAAAGCAGTAAAGTCGAGGGCAGTAAAACCTAAACAATGAGTTGAAGGACACTGAAATGCTTCTTAGAGCTTCTCTGTGGGTTTTTCATTACGAGCGGAGCAACCTCTTTCACATACACGTAGTGTGTAATAAAATGTTGATTATAGAAGCTTTAAATACTATTTTAATTATTTGTTAGTATCAGAATTTTTCTGCGTTTTTTTTTTCTGCATCAGTGCACTATCCAGACCTAGTGATGTAAGTATGACATCAGCAGCTATGAGTCGAGGGAGAAAACACAACCAATGAGCCATAACGACTTAACTGCCACTTAACCACTCAGAGGAAAGAGGTCTCCTAATTAATAATGCACAAAATTGCATATGAGTAGTTGTAGTGATGTTATACACAATGGGCTTCCTGCATTGGTAAGAGCAAGAGAATAACTCATTCTGCCTTAGACATAAATGAGTAAATTTGTTGCCAGTTATAGAAGCATGAAGAATGTGTTTAAGGCTGTACTTTGTTTTGTGCTTACGTAACACGCAGAAGGAATGTTCTTTCACAACGCTGCAAATGTAGACTTTGTTGCATTTTGTATTCATTGTCTCAGTGGGCTTGATTGTGTGAACCTAATTTCTTTGGTAGTTCCGTTTAAAGACGATATGTGGGAGAGACCAGCGATTCTCAGAAACATTTAACAGAGAGGATACCATAGGTTTATTCCATATAGTTTCAACGTCTCTGTCAAGCGCGTGGGTTGTAACCTCAGCTGTCCGCCAACAGCGCTCTCCCCGTTACCTCCTATATATGAGCTGAATTGAATTGAATGCATCCAATTGAACGTGCCCCAATGACTGAGATGTGAGGCAGGGTCTCCAGTCTCAAACTGAAATCGTTTCGGTCGTGCTATCCAGGATTTGATTCGCTCACCCAACCAGTCAAGACCAGTTTGTGATGAGATGCTGGTCTCCAACCGAGCTATAGAAATATAGAAATACAGCTACTACACTGAAAGAATAGGAGGAATAAAAAAAAAAAAGACAAGCAGAGAGAGAGCAAGAGAGAGAGAGCGAGAGAGAGAGATAACAGGAAAGAAGCTTCAAGCGAAAAGGTTGCCTGCCCAAAATCCTGTGCAGTCGAGCATATAAGAACAATCAAAGCTTTTATACACACACACGCGCACACACACGCGCACACACGCACACACACACATTGACAAACACATTCTTTGTGCGGCTTCTAGTTGTGCCTTAGTTCCTTTCCGTCTTCCATTTTTTCATTTCTTAAAATATGTGGCTGTGGTCAGTAATGGGAGGACTTAGAGAAACAGCACCAACATTTCATTTAACGAGGTAAAAACATCAACAGTGAAAAGACAAAACCTTTGGCATTCTTATTACTGAGTAATCTGCATATATTCAAACAACAGCGTTGTAGAGCCTCTGTGCCCTAACGGGAAGAATAATTGTATTTTTCTCCTTTTCTGTAAAGGGACCAGGCACAGAGGCGCCCTGGCAAACCCTCATTATGTTTTGAAGATCCGTCTTCGCCTGCAGCACCCAACCTATGCACCTTTTCGCTCAACCTAGCTGAAACCGATAACAGTGAGCAGCCGCAACCAGGTAGAAAGGACCACATTTGAATGTCAACCGTCAAATATCAGAGCAGAAGCTACAAATGGCACAGCAACTTTGTCAGATCGTAAAGACACACGTTATCTCCACGTGGAGGAACTCTGATTAGGTGAATAAAAGCCAATGGAATTTTAATCATGATATTGGGGATTAGATTTGGTAACTGAATGGCATTAATTTGAAGTTGCCTAATGCAGCCCTGAATGCAAAATGAAAGTAAAAAAGAGCTGCGTAAAGAATAGGCGAGGCAGGAGGTATGTTTTAATAATCGATGCGCTGCTTTATTTATGCAAATACTAGCTAATTTGTAATTATCTGAGTGGGTGCATGTTTGGAATCTTTTTTAATCATACCCTCAGTGTATAACTAACACCACCCATCTATAGCTGCTGATGGCAATGAGGTAACTAGAGAGTAAAGTACCTCAGTGTAAGGTAAGATCTTAAATTCTTGATAGATTCTTGTTAATAGAAGAAGAAGAATCTTTTAGTGGACCATCATAGAAACAGCTGTTTACAATGGTTTCCATCAGGTTGACCTCATGGGCTGAGAAAGATTGTTTTTTCTTTGCCTTCTTTTGAGGGATACCTGTGCGTGTGTGTGTGTTTACTCTATTAGCTGGACGTTCAGCATGTACATATGTGTTTCCATTACTGGTGAAAGTTGTCTGACCCTCACTTCTCTGATGCAACTCATGTATTGATTCTCAGATGAACAGTTAGTTTGCAGTTGTCTCCAGAGGACTCGGACACTGACAGAGGGCTACGGGTGCATGCTCACCTAGTCGATAAACAATCTGAGCACCACAAAGGAACAATAGCCACCATTCTATTGCCCACCCAGCAAAACACGTCCTTTTGAAATGTCAAATGAAAAAGCTGTTGCAAGGCTGCAGTGTTCTATTGATTCAAAATGGGCTCATCATTTGACCACCATGCCCAATTTTTGGACTGCCTTCCATCTTGGATACAATTGGCGGGGATAGGCCGGAGGTTATTTAAGAAATTGCAGAATAACACAAAAAATCTTTAAAGTCATCCTTGCAGTGTGTCAAAAGTGATAACGGGAACTAAAATAAGACTTTAAAAATGTGCAATTTATGAAAAAGTGTGGAAAGAGCTACAGAGGCTGACAGAGGCTTAAAGGAAACACTCTCGGGGGAATTCAAAAAGAATGGATTGGGGCCACTGATAGCACCATGCGCTCCACTTTCAACCGCTAGCTGCTCTGTCTCAAGGTGCAATTCAAAAAAGATATTTTGCTAATAACATTACAACGCAAACACCCATAAACGTTCTGAGTGCAATTTGCCCTTTTTTGCATCTGATAGCAATCATCCATGTCACAAAGTATAAATGTTGCCTTTGCGCTTACAAAGTAGGCAAAACAAAGGCAGAGAGAAAAAGAAAAGAAGAAAAAGAAAGACAGTTTGAAGCACTATATAACTATATTTACTCACAAAATCAATGCGATAATTTGCATCAGCCTTTTCATCATCAAGTTAGAATTTTGCAGAAATAATTAGCATTTTTTAGCTAACAGCTTTTTAAGAGCTGTTTTTGCTCATTTAAAGCAATATTAGTTAAAACCAAAGGATTCTTAACCAATATAGAAAATATGCTTCTAAAATTAGGCATAAAAATGTTAATATTGTATGGACCCTAAATGCCCATCCGCAGTCCTGTGTCATCTTTAGTTTCCATTGCACTTTAACTAGCACACTTCTTACTTCATTCGTACTGAAAAAAGCATAATGAAGATTAAAACTTGTAGGATGTTGGGTTGTTTTTGTTATAAGGATAGCTATTTTGTGGTATCTAGTTACTCATCAAGCATTATAACTGCCCCTACTCCAGGCTGATAGAAAAGAAAATGGTACCTCTCCCCTCCCACCTTTCCAGGGAAAGAGCGGAGAGAAAAGGATACTTTCACAACAGTACGATATCATCAATGTTAAAATGATTTCTAATGGCAAATACTTTGTATTGCAGACATGTTTTAAAATCTTACAGCAATGATATAACCTCTCAATAATATATCAGAGTAGTAAAGCAATACATACAGTACTGCATCTGCTGTCTAGATCATTCAATAAAATAACTGTCCATCCACATTACCACCATTGACCTGCAATAATAATTCCATTTGGAGAGGCATGTTGGAGGAGCTTCTAACCCCAACTGACATGCTTTCTGATAAGGAGACAGTGATGGAATATTTACTTGAAGGTATCTACATAAGAGTGACATGACACTGCCATGAACACATGACACTGTCATGACACAGTCATGACACATGAACTCTAACCCTAACCATAACTTGTCATGACAAAACCGAATTACACTTACTCAAAGAATTGTTATGTCATAAACGTTTATGACTTGTTTATAATGTTTATGACACGTTCATGACAGTGTCATGTCACTCTTATGTAGATACCTTCAAGTAAAGTGTAACCAAATATTCTAGTAGGGAATTTCCCTGGCAGAGTTAAAGACATGTCTGAATCATGGGCTATTTTTGTTGGTGATCCTTACATTGCCTTGTCTGTAGGAACAAGGAATGGACAGTGTAAATATCACAATGCTCAGAGTGCACATGGGAGTCTAAAGTTCTGGAAAGCTTGGTCAAGTTATGAACATGTTCACACAAAAGAATCTTCTGCAAAGCTGGCCTTTACAGTTGAAAACACCCTCCAAAGTAACTAATTATCTCTCACGGATAATCAAGGAATCAAAGGAGGTTGCTAATTTTGTCTACGTGTGTTTTGTTGAATTAGAAAAATCCAAATCTTTCGGTGACAGGTGTTGTTTCTGCCACAGCTGCAAAGCAATTTGATCGCTATAGACAAAAATAATAGTTGTGTTCATGCTGCTTTTATTGCAGTTTATCAAGCTTTTAACTATCTTAAATATTGGATACAATTGCAATGAAAAATTTGTGTTTTTCAATTGCAAACAAAATATAGTGGAACTATCTTGGACTGCACCATGCAGGGAGAAATTGAAGCTAAAAAACCAAACACAATAAAACATAATCATGGACTCCAACTATCACTCTATGTAGTCATATTATTGTAGCTACACAACAGCTACTGTATGGTGGAACCATTTATGTACAGTACAGAGCTCAGCAAATGGGAATCAAAAAGCCTAATGGGCAGAAACATAATTCTGACTTTATCTATCTATCAGTAATCTATGTAATTTTCTGTCATTGCCAAAATTTGTGAAAAGGCTTCAATACTAAGCCTTTGTTTGTCTGTCTGTGTATATATGTATGATGCTGTCCTACGTGGTGTGTTATTCAGGCCTCAATAGCTCTGTGATGAATCCTTATGGCCCAGCAGGCATCTGCCTGTATTACAGCTGGGCCAGACTAATGAACTGGACCCAGGCACAGTCATAATCAGATTAATGACTGTGTTCAGGTATAAAATGACCAAAATCAATGGGGAGAAAGCGAGATAGAGGGAGAGTGGAGCCAATCCATGGCTAAAGGATGATTAGACACTGGACAGGCATGGAGCCAAGGTCAGAGACCAGCCAGGCGATTCTAGGTCAGAAGAAGCTACTACGCTAGGGAGCAAAATAAATATAAAAGGTAACCAGGTAGTCAGAGGCATGCAGCGTTCTGTCGGCCTGCTGTTGATTCCATATGGAAAATGACACTGAATGAATGCAGATCACTTATATTTTTGAGAGGCATATGGTGATAAAGGTCAGGGCCATTTCCCTTTTTCTGCCCCGGTCACAAGAACGGTTTGACTCATGGCATGGACTGACTAACATTTTATTTACTACACATGATTTGGGCATTAACATTCTCAACAATATGTCGTGCAAGAGCAAAGAATGCAGACATACCAGCTAGATAAGACATACAGTACGTTGACTTCCCCATATCAAAGTTATATATGGGATTCAACAAAGTCCAAAGAATGGAGAGAAGAATCCGATATTTGATTTATAGGGTGTCATCTTGGCCACTTGAGGGTGAGCAAGGAGGCTAAGGTGAGTATTTTTTCAGCCCATCTATTTATTGTCTTACCAAGTGCAACGACATGACAGAAGAGCAGTAGCATTTGCCAGCCAAGCAGCATCTACTAATGCCACACACAGCCACCACTTATATACCTTAGCAGTGACTAATTGGAGTCGACTACATGGCCAGAGGGGGAGCTCACACTAAAATTGGGATTGGGAGTGGAGAGCTCCTGGAAGTAGTATAACCCAGTGAGAGTTTAAAGAGATCATTTAAAAGATTTTAACTTTATGTTCTGGTGGCTTACACGGTAGCATGCTTACCTCATGTTTCAGTAGCTTCCCAACAGATTTTCTTCCAATTGCTTTAAAGAGGGTAGCTCATTACAACTCATGTTCTGGCAGCCCCACAAACTTTCTCTAATGGAGATGAGTGGAGATGAGCGGAGATGGCTCTTTCGGGCTTGAGGTGCCACTGGATGTCTGGGTTCTTTTGCTTAAATGACTGCATCACCATACTCTCCAAGGTGGGTCATATTCCACACAGCACCTAACCTGGCTGGGGGGTCATAGTGGGCGTACAGCTACCCTCCAGCCAGGAGGCAATGCTCTGTACCTGGGAGTGGAGCTTAGCTCTGCCAGTCTTTGTGTTCAGCTATCAGAGCCCAGACACATGACGATAATCCAACTTGTTCAGGCATATCAATCAGCTAAATGTCAAGTCAATCTTTATCTTTATTGTCCCTTAAAGGGAAATGCTACGTGCAGCCTTTCTATCAGGCAAAGGCCTCAGTATAGCGAGACACATTAGTAAACAGGTGAGTTCTCTGGAGACAAGCATCTTTCTTGAGGCTGGGGTTGAGCTTTTCTTTCATGCACAAAAGCAAATCCTTATAAATTGGCTTTTTCAGAATTATCTGAAATATGGAGACTTTAGCGTAAACATGGGCAGCAAGTTGCTGTAGCCTGTCTCGAGTTGAGCATAAATGCATACAGATCAAAATTATGAATACTAATGTATCAATAGCACCTTGACTCATAATAGTGCACCATAGGATCAAAATAGGAAGGTGTGCAGTTATCTTTTTGTGGATGATTTTTTTATTTTACATTTTAAATACTAGATGAGTACAGTACCAGTACAGACACGTCAATGTATCTCCCCTATCCCAGAATTGATAGCCAGGCCATACTCTAGGAGTGTTGAAATGAATCATTGCATTGAATGCATCACGATGCGGACCTAGACGATTCTACATCGATGCAGTGAAAGACTATAATTGATTATTCCCTACTGATGTTAGTTGTTGATTTTCCTGTCTCTGCTTTTTTGTTTTTGCTCTTTGTCTGTTGTCTGCTGTGTTCAGACTCTTCTACATTCAGGAAGTGTCTTATTTTTGACCAGATACAATAAAAAGGACAGTTCATATATATATATGACTGCTTAAATTTGTTGATGAAGACCATGTGTAGCAATATATAATAATGAGGAGGTGATGCATTGTGATGCATCGGGATATCAAATCTATTCGAATCGTTGACAGGATAATCGTAATCGAATTGTGAGACCAGTGAAGATTGACACCCCTACCATGCTCCATCACTGACACAGCGCTGTGGGGATGGGTTGAGCAATGTAAGACTGGGGTCTTAAAAGTAAGAAATGCTGCATTTACACATTTCGTCTTCATATTAAAAAAATGTTCTCTCATCATGCTGTTTGAATTATTACAGATGCAAATTAATAGTTTCAACAACAACAAATGAAGGAACAGCAGCTGTATTCCAAAAACTACTCAAAAGCAAAATCTTATAATATACTACCAGTGTTACAGAAAGCGAAAAGGCCCTTCTTTGGTTTAACTATGCAGATGTTATTAACAGATGCTAAACATGATCTGCTATGGTTATTACCTGGGATATGGTCAATGGTCTGTGATGCTCTGTGTCCACATCGGTGGTGGTGCACTTTGCTTATTAAATGTATTTGGATGGGGAAATGCTCTACAAATCTATCTGAATATTCATTCGGTGAAATACTGTACCATTTACAATTGTGCCTTTGATTATGTTGTCGTAATCTTTATAATTTATAATACTCTCTTTTTGCAGTCTTTGCATGCGTGCACGCACACACACACACACACACACACACACACACACACAAAAAGATGCTTTTAAAATTAAGCTATACACTATGGTATAGAAGTCATTAATACATTTAAAGTTCAAGTGAAATTAAATAGCATTTTATTGGTCTGCTACAGCATAAATATAGCTATAATTCACTGTGTTCTCCTTTTGAGAAAAAAAAATCCGAATCCATGATGGAGATATTCCTGGTTTCATGATGACGACCCCTATTTTTAAATTAATTTGATGGAATACCTTTCCAGTATCTATCCATCTATGTCTACATAGATGGATACCTGATTTTAATGCAGCCAATCAAATTTAGCATAAAACGGTAACGTTTGCATTCATGAATAGGCAGAGCAGATGGTCACACTGAGCCAGACAGCAGCTTGCTACACAACACAGGAGCCACAAACTTTTAACAACAACCCACATTAGCTTTCCTGCTAAAGTCTCCTTCATATCTAACTTACAAACACACATCTTGTTCTGCGCCTTAGCTTGTTGAACGAGTCGCCAAACAAACATTCATTGGGGATAGGTGCATTGCCAACGTCAGCGTTCAGGCTAGATAGCTAATTAGTTGCTCAGCTGCAGCACATTAAACGAGATGTAAACATACCCGCAAATGTCACTTCTCTCCGGTTAGATGCTGCTGTGTAACTCTTTCATACCACTGACAAAACACTGTGTTAATTTTATATATTGAAAGAAATATTTGAAAGAAAAAGGAAGTGTTGGAATAGTAACTTGTTTGCTTTGTGAAATGAAAGCAAAAGCACTATATGCTTCATCATAGGAATGCCTAATTGGCATGTGCTACCCCTAATTGGAAGCCAGACAGCTATAGAAGGCAATATGATGTTGATGACATATATAGCGAGCTAGATTCGGGAGATGCTGTTTCTTTGTCATAACTTTCTTTAGCCTGTCTGGTTGCTCACCATCTGCAGCAATTCTGTGAGAGACAATATATGCGACTGCACAAGATGCAGCAGAGGGAGCTTGCTGTCAGTCAGATGAAACGGCTACAAATTACTGCAACAAACAAAACAAACACCCTCAAATGTCCACTTTTCAAATCATGGTGTGAGTGCAAATGAATACAGACAATTGTGTGAGTCTGATAAAGTCTGTTAAATGCCTTCTCTTTTACAATAATGGAAGAAGTGCAATAATTATTGAAACTGGATGCCGTAAAGGAATTTGATTGGATCACAGTGATTTACATTATTTTCCAAATGAGTGAACATGTTTTACTTGTTAATTATTTGTTAATCAATTTATCCTACGATCAGCTTATTGCTAACCAAGCCAGACATGATACTAGTTGTCTGAGGCTAATGTGTTTCTGATACAAATCTTTCACTGATGAAGTATTTAGTGGAAGTGTGTTAAGATCACTGCATAGCTGGGCACCTTTGAGCATAATAAAGGCAGAAGAAAGTGTTTCATTTTGGCTCATTTGATTCTAAAAGATTTGTGATTTAGTCATTTAGTGCCTGAGCTAATCTAATTTAAATTGCAGTTATAGCTTTCCTTTGTTTTTAGTGTTATTCCATTTCTATTCTAGTTAGGCCTAATTGAGGTAACCCTACTTATGTCTGTTAGTAAAAAAAAAAAACATGCCAGTGGGTGTGTCTCAATTTAGATTTTTCTTTGTCCACATTCTTGTCTGTGAAAATAAAATGTTCAGGTCACAAATGGCCTACTATTCTTATCATTATTACAATATACTGTATGTCCTAGTTCATGTGGAAACTTTTTTCCACATGAACTAGGACTTGTTTCCTTTCACCTGGAGAGTGATCACATCAACTAAAACTGTTGATGACACTGTTGACTGTGTAGCCTCAGTCATGGCGCACCCCCATCCTATCTCTGCTTCTCCCCATAGAAAGCTTACGTATACTTAGGGAGTAAGGTGTCGCAGCGTTAGCCTAGACCAGCGGGGGAAGGTGTGTAGCCACAATCGTCGAACACAGCCTCCCTATGCGGTTATAGTTCTAGACTACCTGGGTACCTCCTTTGACACACTGAGCTTCTCTCTCTTTCCATCTGTGTGTAGTCATGTCCCAGAAATGCTTGTTACTAACATAGCTCCGGGGAGCTTATTCCCCGGAGTCCTTATGTTCTTTTTCCGACCAGCCCCATCATCTTGGATCATGATGGCACCTACATCATGGTGGCAGCTGTCGCCGTGGTCCTGCCCTACGCCCTGCTGTGCCCCATTACACCCTGGAATGCCCGCCGTCGACTTGCTATGTCCGGACTTTTTTTGCCATTGTTCATCACACCCCCAACCGGCATTGTCAGACACCGCCTACCTGGGTCTGTCCGAGGTTTCTTCCTAAAAGGGAGTTTTTCCTCGCCACTGTCGCACTTACACATTCATGCATGCTCTTGGGGGAATCACTGGAATTGTTGGGTCCTTGTAAATTACAGAGTGTGGTCTAGACCTACTCTATCTGTAAAGTGTCCTGAGATAATTCCTGTTATGATATGACACTATAAATAAAATTGAATTGAATTGAATCTGTTTGAACAGGCAGCTTATAGCAGGTCATCAGTGTAGGTATGGATAGCTTAACTACAACAGGCTGCTGCTCTCATCACATATTCAGAAGGAATCATTTGCCTCCATTGAGTGGTAGTCAAAGCTTGCAAAAAGTCTCTTTAATGATCCCCTCTACACTGTAAGACTTATGAATAAAGCACACCAAGATCAATGAATTATTGACTATGTGTCATCAGGGAAACCCCTAATGAAAAAGTGATATCAATCCATGCTGTAATGCAATGTATGCAAACAAAATCGATTTACTTTATAAGGCCACTAATCAAAAGAATTATTACCCTGAACCAATATAAATGTAACTTGTGCACAATGAAAGGAAAAAAACAAAGAAATCTTCTTTACAGTGCACTTATTCTTCATTCCACAGCAGCCTTTTAGATTCTGGGAAACTGGGAAATGCTTGGTATGGTAAAAAAAGAATCAATACTTAATCACGGGGGTGATTATGATACCGTTAAAATACCCCCCAAAATATAAGATTTTCCTCTATTTTTGTCTACCTGAGTGTCATGCAAATTGCAGCATAAAGACTGCCTGTGAGTCAGTAATTGACTGTGCCCTTGAATAAGAACCATGTTTTCTCCCCCACACATCTCAAATGTATAACACCCAAGTGCACATTTCCATGCAAATAGGCTAGAATTGCATCACAGAATATTTAAAATACTCACATTATCAGTCTCTGCCTGTGTCTGCTGTCTAAAAGCTAAACAGTGAAGTGGTTCTGGCTGTCTATTTCAAAAGAGCGGTGAGGCATGTGCCCATTTTCTGTCTTTCACTGACAGTCTTGTGATGTGTACAAAGCCCCCATTCCTCAGCTGGGAAATCAACCTTAGTACAGCCTCGTCACAAACAATCAGCACTCATTACCCACTACACAGCACTACATTCTACCCCATTTACCTGCAATGTCTAGGGTGTGTGCTTTTATATCAACGGGTATTGGTGTGCACAGCTTATGATGATTTTGCTTGTGCACAATGAATTGTGAGCACCCTTGGGTGAATTGCTGCGTGGCTTTCAGTCTCTAACTTAGTGAATGAGCTCCATGGTCGGATAGTGTGTTGATGTTATCGAGGCCCTCTAACCTTGCATTGAGTAGACCAACTATCAAATTCAGAGAGGTGCTTTTATCGTCCTGGTGCAATGCCCCAACGCTGAGCACTCTGCCAATTACCTCGTTGTCACACATAAACATGCGTGCCGTGTTGTTACTCTCTCTGCCGTGGCCTCTTTGAAGGACGGGGTGATCACAACGAACCTCGTGTCAGGGAGAGAGCCATTCCACCAATTGAATGTAATTGGTGAGGAGAGGTGTGAGCTGGTTGCTCTGTGTGTAAGCAGATTACAGGCTGGCATAGATGAGACCCCTCAGGGCGCCACAACATGGCTGTTGGTACGGGGTATGTAAAAACAAGCATGTCACCCATGAATTATACATGGGAGAATGCCCAGCAATGAAATTGTGAGAGCAGAGAAAACAAGGGAATATGACGAAGTATAAAATAGGAGAAAGACTGAAAGAGAAAGCGGGCGAGACTACGCTTCATGACAATTAAACAGAAAACAGGTGTTGCCAACCACCAGGAAGCCAGCCGGAATTTGCTGAAAGTAGGCAGCTCCAGCGCTTCCGCCATTTTGCATTGTTCGCAGCACATTGTGGCTGTTTTGTGTACTTACCCTCCTGCTAACAATGAGCTTGTTTTGCATAGTCCAAATCGTTGTTTATCGTTGTGTTTGCCAAAGAAGAGCTTCTTCATGCACAAGCTTTTGTTCTCTCTTGGAAGTGTGTCGTCTTTAGGATAAGTCTCTTTCATCATTCTAAATAGGCCCCTTTGGGATTATTAAGCTTTCCTCAGCACATATGCTTCACTGCTTATTAAAAGAGAATGCCATACTCATACATACATAACTCAAAATATTATTTGGCAAATAGACTGTTTTTGTACAAATGAGTTGCCATCACACCTTGGCAACCACTGGCAGTTACGCACACATGCGAAAACATAATCTATTTCTTCAGATTCAGTATAAGTCTAGTATCACTGTTGTTTAATCAGTTGCTATTTCATGTTCTCTGTCTCTGTGAAAAGGCTTTTGTATAAATTGTATTGTATTGAATAATTAGATAATTATTTTTGCCACAGTGAGAGCAGGAACTACTTTTTGAGAACATCATTTATCCCACCTTGGGCCTTCATCTGCATATTTGCACCCGATCAATTTATCTGCAATTTATTATCTGAATTGCTACACTTGAGTTGGGGCATAGGCAAGCGCATGTTGTATCTTCACATTACAGTGATGACAGAAAAACTGTGATGTTAATTTGTTTTGTGGACTTGACTTTGTGCTTCATTGTTGTCAGTGTGCTTTATTGCGTGTGCTGTATTCCGACAGGTTTGATGCTTGTTAGGAACCAAAGATAGTAACTCAGTCAAATTCACTTTGAGTCACATATTTTCTAGACTGCAGTTGTAATTGAGTCTGGTATAAAAAGGAAATATAATACATATTTAAATATGGTACTCATTATAAGCTAGGAGATGCTTTTGGAAAAGAAAATATGCAGCAGACGTTCTATATTTGTCTCTTTTTCAGAGATATCTTGTAGTACAGTATAGTCAGTCTGTGGGCAGAATTAACAACCTGTGCCTGTGATAGAAGGTCATTAAATATGTATGGACATTAGTCCCTGAACAAGGTGCTTCAGGATTGATTCATTTAAAATCTGCAAAAATACATCCACAGCCTAATCTCAGCATTTGGAGTTATTTTAAGTGCCAATGTGGCATGTTCATTGTATCAGTTAATTTACTTCTCAGTCATCAATGAAAAAGACCAAAATGGCTTATGTCTGTCATATTTTTTTACCAACATTACATGGCCGCTGCACTGCAGGACCCAACCAGTAGAATATCAGCCAATTGAGAGTGTCACAGTTAATAATGATGATCATTTCAAGACACATGAAAAAACAAAACAAAGTCAGCACGTAGAAATACTGTCTTGGCTCGAGATTGTCCAGTGCCAAATGAGCATCAACTTTTGCAATTCAAATCACCTCTCTCCTGTGCTTTGCATTAGAATGCGGCAGAGAGAAAACCCTTGATAATGGTTTTCATTTACCCCCTAGCCAGACTAATCACACCAGCATTGGTTCCACTCACTACTCTGGCTTATGCATTGGAAATACTGCAGTCCAGCACTGTAGATGGCAGTGGAGCAGGTTGATGCCCACAGTGCCAGATTTCACAACACAACCTCAGGGCAAGAGTACAAAGGATCTTGGCAGATTGGTACAACACATACCAAACACTCACACATATAGTACTTGCAATGAGAGTTCATTTGGAAGTATTTTTGCACACTCATCACTAGGGGCCAGATGCATTAACATTGCGCACATAAAAAACATGCATATGCCCCTTCTGTGATATTTATAGTGGTGTATATAAGTAGATCTGCAAAGATTAATCAATTAATCGTCAACTGTTAAATTATTTGCCAACTAGTTTGATAATCGATTAAGACATTTGAGGTTATCTTGGGCTTCGAAGAACACCAAACAACATTTTTTACCATTTCTGGCATTTTATAGACCAAACAACTAATCGATTAATTAAGAAAATAATCAACAGATTACACAACAATGAAAATAATTGTTAGTTGCAGCCCATTTATAAGACAAGACTGTGCAGTTAGAATACGTGCACTTCAGACCATGCGTACACAGTTTTCTAGAGCGAGCAGAGTGTGATATGGTGAAGGGTAAATGGAAAAACAATGTGAGAAACCAAATCTAATATGCAATGTTACTCTCTTAGGCTGTTTCAAGACTGCGTAGACGTTTTGGAGTCTACACAGATAATTAAAATTATGCGCATTATAAACCTAATTTTTAGGACTGTTGTGTTCTCAATTGTTTTATATTTTATTCTGCTTTTTGGTGCTTTTTTGACAAAGAAAAAGACTTAAATAGAGCTTATGCATATTTCTACTATACCTTTGTACATACACATATTTTAGTCTGGAACTTCAGTTCTATGCATTAAAACTACATTCCTGCTTACTTCTGAAGCACTTCTAGGGATTTTGCTCTAAGAGTGTGGTGGGTGTGGACAGCTTGTGTGCCTGTATCTATGTGAGCATCATCACTGTCTGTACCTAATGTGTGGTGCAGTGCTGTTGATGGCACGGAAGTCCTGGAGCTGCAGTGAAACACAGCTAACATAATCTTATTAACTCAGGCATTTAAAATACACTGAATTATCAAAGATACTGTACATTTGACAGTATCATTGATACGTGTGCGTGTAAAGTGTTATGGATTATTCCTCCTTATTTTTATTCCTCCATAAATATCTGTGGCAGTCAACATTCAGAGAATTAGATAACTGGCTTATAATGTGAGTTAATTCTTTCTGCAATCGGGCCCATTCACACCCTGCACTGAGTCACAGTTTGCTTCTGCAGGTTGGGTTTTCAGTAAATGTATTGCTGTTTAAATATACTTTGTATAAAGTGATCATTGTTAGGCCTGGGTATCGTTCAAAGATTTTCAATACCGTTAGTGAGACAGATACCGTGACATCAATATTGGTTCCTGAATGATTTTCTTTTTTTGATACCGATTTTATAAAATCCATTTTAAGAAAAAAAAAAGAAAACGACAACATTATGGTACAATTTTTTTTTTTTTTGCCAGCTCCTTTACACCTATGTGACTTTAGTCAAGCCTCTTAAAATACAACAACACACAAGTGAGGCCTGTGCCTGTGTAACGTAGAGTTTTTCCTCCATGTCTCTACGATGTGTAGACAGCCAATCAGCATCTTTATTAGATCTTGGTAGAAGCATGCTGCATGCTTATTGGCTCATTGACGCTGATGAGATTTACTCTTTAGAAATTTGCAAATAGAAAATTTGGCATTGAATGACAAGGCATTTTTCGATACTTGATACTAATGAGGCAACTTGGTCAGTGCCTATAAGTATCCCAGTGGTACCATTTGGTATCATTTCATATCATCTTTTTTAATTGTCTTGCTGATTTATCTTGCCAGTTGCCATACGTTTCTGTGCTTGATACAGAAACAGCCAAGAACCCTTGCTGCTTGAAACCTCCACCAGGCTTTTGACAATTAATCATTCAGAGCTGAAGGTTCCATTTGTGGAGATCATGTCCATTCGCCCCATGGTTGAATATCTGAATAAGTCAACAGCAACAGTGAGAGAGAATTTGTTCTTGGCCATCTCTCAAAATAACTCTCCTGAAGCTGAAATTGAGACGATGAGAAAGGGAGAGGAAATGGGGAGGCCAAATGCATGCTGACACTCTGCACTGCCATACTTGCTTCAGCTGTCTATGAAATAATAAAGATGGAACACTGAGGTCATACTTTATTCAGAGTAAAAGCCTCTTGTGTTTTTATTGTGTTAAAAAACTAATAATAAACCCTGTCAATGTCCGTTTCTGATTCTGTCTCCACACAATGTCACCATAATAACATCAAGTCGAGTCCTCTGTGCTGTTCCAACACTTAAAGCTATAGTGCGTAGTTTCTGCCGGCCCCACGAGGAATTCTAAGTAATGACAACAAAACAGAATCCACATGATACAAGCCTTCCATGACCGCACACTGCCCCTACCCCTCCCCCACGCAGTTGCTAGTAGCCACCATAGACTGTTAATATTAATGGACAACGCTTCCGGTTCGGCGAAGTGCTGCAAATACAGAAGTGCCTTAAACCTGCATTCTATCTGAGTTCCAGCAGGGGGAGACATGTGCGGTTGCAAAAGGAGTTCGGTTTCTGTAGAAGACTATGAGAAAGTGACCCATTTCTCACTTGATTTATTACCTCAGTAAACATCTTCATAATCAATTTATGGTCTCAATCGCTAGTTTTAAAGGAACACGCCGACTTATTGGGACTTTAGCTTATTCACCGTAACCCCCAGAGTAAGACAAGTCGATACATACTCTTCTCGTGTCCGTGCGTGTTGTAGCGGTGTCTGACGGTTCCACCGGTAGCTTAGCCTAGCACAGAACCTGCAGGTAACTGGTTCCAACTAGCCTACTGCTCCGAATAAGTGATAAAATAATGCCAACATGTTCCTATTTACATGTTGTGATTTGTATAGTCACAGTGTGGACAAAAAACAACGTAACATGAGACGCAGCCATCTTCTAACCATAAACAAACCGGGAACTATATTCTCAGAAGGCAAAGCTCTGCTACTTCTGCTACTTGGGTGGAGTGATTTGCTTTGCAGCAAGCCTTTAAGCTTTCTAAGCTACCGGTGGAACCGTCAGACACCGTTACAACACGCACGGACACGAGAAGGGTATGTATCGACTTGTCTTACTCTGGGGGTTACGGTGAATAAGTTAAAGTCCCAATAAGTTGGCGTGTTCCTTTAAGTCTTCTGCAATACAGAATGATGTTAATTTTTTAATTAAGGTCTCGTTGATTTTAAAATTGGCAATAAAGCAGAGGGTGTTTTAGGGCATGGCTATGAAGTGAAAAGTGTGTAACGTAACGTAGAGTGTAAGGGCTCCTCCCTCACTCCTCCCTCTCATCTAAAATCGTCACATCCACAACCAGGATGGCTGCGCCCGTAACGGCTGCGCCCGTACTGGCAAACTCGGTGACTCATAGCAGATCTCCACAAACCAATGGGTGATGTCACACATGTTCTGTTTACTAATTTACAGTCAGTGGTAGCCATGGAGGATTAAAAAAACATGATGGACTCTTCAGAAGAGGTAATTATCTTCACTTGAGTTTCTGCGCGGGAAAGTAACCGGAATCTTAAAAAAGATATGCGCTAAAGTTTTAAGTAAACAGAAGAACGACAGAAAATGACAAGACAAGGATATGCAGCTTTACTTCTACGCAAGGTACCACACACACCGTCCTCATCAAAAGCGTATCAAAGTGTTTTCAGAATTCATAAATATACCAGGAAATGAGGAGGAAATGTTGCTTGGACAAAATGCTTAAATTAACAACGTGCGTTGATTTCCTACACAGATCTGGAAGTTTTCCCTTATTTTCTGCTGTGACAATTATCTGTGATTTTAGATACAGGGATTTACTGAAATTCTAATTACAACAATGATGCAATAACATTATCTTATTGTTTGCTGTGATGGTTGATTAGGTCGATGCGCTCATTAAACAACACTCTGCTGCATAATTTGCAAGATGCTGACAATCCTTTTTAACAAGGATGATTATGAATTAACACTTGAAGTCCCAGACAATGGGATTGAATTTCAGAACTAAAATAGCTTCACTTTTTAATGGGCCCTCTGTAACTTTCCCTGCTGTATGAACATTTTGCCTACCAAATATGGTGACGACAGCCATAATATTATTTACTCATTTAAAATAGTGGTTTCCCTGACACCCATTGATTGACCTTGCTAGTGGTAAAAATAAGTGGAATCAAACTATTAAAAGTCTTTGGGGAATATATGCTAGAAAGATGAAAAGATGTAACGGAAATATGAGTTAAAGTGCCATTTAGTGCTGTCTGTTGTACTGTGTATTAGTGGCCATTACTATAAAGGCAATCAAGCATTGTGACACTTGAAGAGACTTTTGTCTGAAACCCTTTTACAATAATTTAAAAAAGAGTGCCATCTAAAATCTAATTAA
This sequence comes from Zingel zingel, assembly GCA_023566125.1. Lineage (NCBI taxonomy): Eukaryota > Metazoa > Chordata > Actinopteri > Perciformes > Percidae > Zingel > Zingel zingel. Next base: position 24,626,039 of record CM042324.1, on the reverse strand, counting down.
AGGCTTTTTGTCCATCACAAATTACAGAATAATTAAATCTTTTTATGTTTTTTCCCCACAAAATGAATTGCTTCAGATTGATAAACCTACAGCTTAATACAGAGTGTTATTTTGTCAATGTATCTTACACATTGGACGTGTTGGTAAAGGAGCGCTATTTCGAAAATAGTTTAAAAAAGAGAAAAAAAACTCTGTAAACCCTTACAATCACTATACAAACTTTATGTTCACATTCTCTGTGTGTGTGTATGTGAGAGAGAGAGAGAGAGAGAGAGAGAGAGAGAGAGAGAGACGTTATGCTCTATCTGCTTGAATGCTACTTCACTCCACCGCCACTGATGTGCCCTGTCAGGGAGCAGCAACACGGGTCTCTGACCTGTCACATTGCGGCATGGCATTGTTTGATGATAAGAGAGTGCTGAAGACACTTCGCAGCCTTTGGGGTGATCAAGTGCTGTAGAGGTGCAGCAATACTGCCTCAAATTTGTCTCGGGCTGTGACCGAGGCTGTCACAGGCTGATGTTTTCTTCCTAACTCTCAGTTTATCCTTTACTCTGCCTGCTCTTTTTTTTTCTCCATTTGAGTGGTCTGACCCTTTGTCCTCTCTTAAGTTCCACTAAATGGATTCATGCCTTCATCCATTGTATTCAGTGTCAGAAAAGACTGAGGCATGAACTTGTGCATGCTGTATTGTATTCTTGTTTTTCTTAAAGCTCTCATACCCAACTGTGTCACGTGTTGTTTTGTTTTTTCTTTCCCTGTTTGTCGGCTTAATTTATTTAACTGCATTGAGCTCACTTTGCACTTGACTTTTAGTTCATCTCAATAACATTCAGATTTGATTTGCAATTCCTAATAATGACTTATGAACAGCCACACAAATGTATTTCATTGAAAGAGACTGACAGACTGCAGGAGCAAAATTGTTTTGATTTTTACAATCCTCCCTATGCTTTTTAAGACATCACATTGTAAGCCTACCAGCCACATGTGTGAGGCATTGCAATGAATCAACACAGAGCAGACTGTGTTGGTTGCAGCATGGCGTTCACAGTCTTTGTACCATCCACTGGGTTCAGAGACTTCAAAGCCCTTTGGTTAAACAGGAGAACTGCATCATGGGTGAGAATTGGGGGGGAAAAACAGAAGACTCCAAGAACATCCAACTTAAGGGTGCAGAAAACACAGGAAGACAGGCCTGTGTTTTTAGTTGTTCCGCTAGCCTTGAGCTAAGACCAATGCTGTTCTTTCTGTAGTGTCAGATATGCTGGCTGCTTGTTAACTTTATTCAGTGCTTCAGCATTGATTTTTACCACTCAGGTATGGCAATTTAAAAGTTTTCCAAAGACAGAAAGAAGGCTATTTAAGTTTCCGTGTTGGGATGCTACTTCTGTTTCAACATTTATTTCCATGTTTATTGTAGCATACTGTTATGAAATATGACATAAGACAAGACTCAATTTAATTGTATTTTTGTTTTGTTTTCACAAGTTATATTATATATAGTAATGCTGTAAAGTCAATAAGTACAGTTCCTATTCCACCATTAACTGCTTATGTTCAGTCAGTGAAATTACAAGAAATAGCAATGTTGTTATTATTGACTAGAGACATGACTAGGACATCTGGTGACTTATTAGTCTCACATTGCCAGATCTATATCTCCACAGCACTGTGGAGGACGGTCTGTCTACACCACACATACATTCTGGGATAGGAGAAAAAAATTGCTCTTGGTTGTTTGCATTTCTTTAAACCAATCGTCTTGGGCAGCGCTAAGCTCCGGACACAGCGATGGTGGCTCTGCAAAAATTAGTCTCGGGAAGGAACTTGTTTTGGTGGAACATTTACACCCAGCAAAAGAAATCACCACATACAATATTAAATGAAGTTAACTGTTCACATGATACAGTAACGTGAGCTATTTCAGTTAGCTAGATACATGGTTAAACGTAATTTGCTCTCATCAGTGTATCTCTGTGTGTACATTGTCCATAGCAATCCCACCAATCGGTCCCAAAACGTCCCAGTTAGAGAGTAAATGTTAGAGAGTAAATGTTAAAGAGTAAATGCCGTTTACATATTCTTTGTAAATCTTTACAATCATTGCCCAAAGAACCAAGCAGGCCTGCCTTGTTGCATGATCCAAATTTTCTTCAAAACTTTTCAGCATGTAGCTTGCTAGCTCCAAGGTTGTTGTTGTTTCCCGACTCGAAGGGATTTTGAGAACGGCAACACACAGAGAGCGGGAGGTGAGGAACATCGCTGATTCAGACGAGTGACTTATGAACCTCACATAATGTCGCTCATAATAAATCATGATGCCACAAGCTGTATTATTTTTTTTCCAAGAATCTCAGTCGACATAACATTTTCTCAGAAGATCAATAATTCAGTTGATTATTTGAATCACCTCTAACAAAGTTAACAAATCGTAGAATTTCTTATAATTACTGTTATCATTTATTCTTGAAAAGTATTTTATTTGGAGTCAGAATGAGGCATAAAGGCATGCCTCTCGTCATGTCAACAATACACATGGATGATCTTTAAAACGTGTCTTCACTGCTTTGTAGATCCCCTTTGCCTCCTCCCTTCTTTGAATTGAACATTATCTTCCCTCTCTCCATATCCTTTCTATCTTTTCTGCCCTCTCTCCTGCTGATATGCTGTATGACAGCTAAAGACTTTTGCCTGCACCCCTACTGATTTTCATCAAAACTGCATGCATCACTCAATCTCTCTGCTGCCTTCTATCCATCTGTAAGGTAATATGTGCTTAGGAAGAAGAGAGTGAAAGGTGGGCTGGTTGGCGATGACGATAATGTGTCTGTTTTGGGCACATTCTTTGCTATAGAAAAAATGGCAGGAAATAATATGAGTTGAGTACACAGTAAAGTAAATCAATGTATAAAAGAAAAGTAGATGAATTAATCTAAAAATAAAATTTCCCCATTTCATGGTTTCCGCTGATTAGTGTGCTTTAGCCCATCTGATGTTGTATCATGACCGCTAGTTTTGATGGATAACTTTTACAGATTTCTTTTAGCCTTGGAGAAGGGTGCAATTTTTTAAATGACAGTTAACATAATTGAAAAGCCCAGTTTGTATTTTCAAGTAGTCACACAGGCTGCCAATTCAATAATGAAATGTATGTATGAATGTAAAAAGAGTTTTCAATTTAATGTCAATATAATCATGCAGGGTATATTTTGGAGTACATATTTAATTATTGGTCAATGAAGTTTGAATTAAAAAAACAATGAAATTACATTGTAATATTAGTAGTCCTTACTACATAAACATCCTGTGTATTTGCCGGTGTCGGCTTTGCACTTTTTCTTACCGTAACTAAAATGTGATCTTTGCTGTCTTTACCTTTCCGACAAAAGACTCCTGAAAGGCATGGGTATCTACAGTGTTTATCTCTAATAAGCTTGCTTGTGAAGCATGATAGTTTATTGAGCTAGACTACAGGTGTGACTATTGCTGCATTGTTTTTCTCAATTACCTCAGCACTTACAGTAGAACATTGCTGAATCAGCAAGTTTCATATACACTCGATCCTCAGAGGTGGGAAAGTTACCTGCTTAAAATTTCCCAGTAGTCGGACATTATCTTCTGAGAGTTAAGCAAGAAGACCCAAATGAGATGACTGCTTATTTTTAAAGCTATAAAGGGTATGTGTAATTTAAAAAATATCATCTTTGCATGTATCACTCAAAGTCAGACAGACAGAATATGAGATAGTAAAGTACTATAAAATCAGAAAGAAGAAGAAAAAAAAAGACAGAAAGAGACATAGAGAGATACAGGTTTGTTTCGAGACACAGCTCTTGCCTCTTGTGTCTCCATATTTAGAAATGTCTCCAAGCATCTCTGATTGAATCAGCATGATATCAAATTTGGTGAAAACGTGGTGTGCTGTCATCCAACATAGAGCTGTCAGCATGCACCAAGACACGCCGAGTGCGAATTGCGAAGGCGGCCTCATCTAGCGAATGCCCTACTGTCTCTGTGGACTGCCACTGGTTTTGTTTGGCTTTTTTCTTAATATTGAATTTTTTTATGTTTTGTTTTTGTGACACTTAGTCATGGATCTCCAAGGACAAGAACAACATGATGGGCAAATGTGTTGCCTCTTCTCCAGCCAACAGTATTCACGTGAAACGCTGTATTCACACGACACGCTGTATTCACACGACACGCTGTATTCACAAGACACGCTGTATTCACAAGACACGCTGTATTCACAAGATACGCTGTATTCACACGACACGCTGTATTCACAAGACACGCTGTATTCACACGACACGCTGTATTCACTTTACTGTTTAAAAACTTTTTCCAGGTTAGTGGGATGCATAGCACTCAAAACCAACATGAAAAAAAAAACATTGTAATGTTCCCTTAGAGCATATTGTTTTGTTGCTAAATGTTATTAAAAATGCACAGTTTCTTTAAATTACCTGTTTCACATAGACTCTCCAGTCTATGTGCTGTATTTTCTTTCCTTATTGGTGGTTGGATAGCAATTAAGCTCACTGACAGCAACGTCATTGTTAATATTTTGGTGCAATGTGAATCAACAGAGTCATATTTTCATTGTAAATAGCCTTATACAGTGAATGATAGAGTTCAAGTTGCTTCAGTTTGGGCTTGTGACGCTAAGATTTTAATGTTCTCCTAATTTTGGCCAAGAAAACGCAAAGGCTGAGTTTACTTGATATCACTGCTTTGTTATGTTGCTTCTAAGTTTAATACCATGTTGAATGTATTTAAAATATGGACTCACCTGCAGCTCATGTCAAGTATAAAGCCATGCAGAAGCTATGCTTGTATAATGTGTTGTAATGACAAACTATTGGTCACAGTGAATGAAAATGTGATCTGAGATGCACATTGCAAAATGTGTCATAATACTGGAATTGTTCATTAGCTATGTGTGATATCTGCAAGCTAATTGGACTTACAGTAGTAAAACTGAAATAGAACTCTTTCCCTGTTAAAGGGATATTTCACCGCTGGAAAGCTGAATATATCTTTAAATTGGGTCACTTGTATAAATGTGAATTTTTTTTTTTAAATTGGTGCCTTCTAGGCCGAGAAAAGCCAGAAAATGTGTTTTTGGCTCATGTGGATGAAAGACACCAAATCCCAGAATGCACTTGCTTCGCTTCTCTGAGTCCACTCCCAAGCCACGCCTACCGTTTACAGACAGACAGACAGATAGTGAGACGGTCAACTCAATTCAACTGTGTTTTATTGTCATTTCAACCATATAGCTACACAAAACAATGTTTCACCGTGGCTCAAGTGGTTACACAATTCAAATATATAAAAACGACATACGAAACACATTATATGCTCCGTAAAGTTCAGCTAACACATATTAGCATTAGCGCTTGGTAGGCTGTAAAACACATTGGAGACGAGACAGCAATTCTCATATTTTAGACACTGCAAAGTTATACATTGTTTGTCGGGCTATTTCGTTATTAAATTCACTTCTGAGACTTTTTTAAGCGAGAAATCAACTATATAAAGCTCAAATATGGGCCGTTTTACGAAAATTGATGTGCTAATTGCAAATTTGGTAAGACGTGTCGGACTTTAGGAGCTCCACACAGTCTGACGAGAAAGCAGCAACCTCCATACCCAGTGAAAGTCACCGTTTCTCGGTGACTGGGGGTCGGGGCTCTGCGGAGCTCCGGAGCTGCAAGATAGGCTACACTTTCGGCATAACTCGTAAATCGTATATTTACAGTTTGAATTTAGTCACGCCACTTACATAACATATACCCCAATGTCTTATTAAGCTAACAATGGTGTTCGATTTCAATTTAATGACTTTTTGTGAACATTAGGGGTTTCGTTAGCTGCGACTGTCCCTCCAATCCTATGTGTACAGATAGCAGCCAGTTAGCTAGCTTCATTTTCGGCATAACTTTCATATATTTACAGTTTGAATTTCGTCACGGCACTTACATGACATATACCCCAAAGTCTTATAAAGCTAACAATGGTGTTCGATTTCAATTTAATGACTTTTTGTGAGCAGTTGGGGTTTCGTTAGCTGCAACTGTCCCTCCAATGGACACACATGATATGCCCCGTAAAGTTCAGCTAACACATAGCTAGCTACTAGCATTAGCGCTTGGTAGACTGTATCACCGAGTATACAAATTTGCATGTAATGTAGAATGTAACTGTTAAATACCGACCAAACTCCACCAGCAGTTAGCTGTTAGTTGGATACAAGCACCCCCATTTCTGCACCAGGCAGTCCGTGTAAACACAGCTCACCTCCACTAGCTAGTCTTACCCGGTGACAGAGCTAGTAGAGTAGCTAGACCGGTAGCTGGATAGTCCATAGCTGGATAGTCCGATACAGCAATTGTTTCCACAACAACAAAAACACAACAGTCTCTGAACTCGCGTTGGGAGTTTCATTGAAGTTGGATGTAGTCCAGTTTGTTGTCTAATGAGCGGACACTTGCAAGCAGGATTGATGGAGCAGGTGGCCGACTAGCGTTCAACGTCCCCCGCTGATGATGTCCCTTCACCGGCCAGAGGCGTCGATCAGCACCGCTGGTCTCCATAGCAGAAGGGCGAAGCTGTGTCGAGTAATAAAGTGTCCTGCATATTCTCCGATCTGTACCAATGTATTGCGGTAGTAGTTTGAATGCATATAATTGTTGTTCTAAAATTTCCTTCGGGATGTATACATCTATCTAAAGTTTTGATGCTGAGAAGCCACTAAGCTACGCGAGGATTCCAGATGGCTGACAGTCGTTTTGGTTCGTGAAATTTCGGAGAATGCCGGAGTCCAACCCCCTATGGGCTATGCAGAAGTAGCTCCTAGTACTGGCTGTAGTCCAAAAATCTTCCGATGACGCAAAAATCGTCGTTTTACGTCATCGGAAGATTTTTTTGCAGACCCACAATACAGAGATCTCCCCTCTCAGGAGGACATGAGGGAGGGAAGCACAGTCATTCAAAAATACTACTGTGTTTCTACTGATCCAAAGCTTAATGCTAAATCGGTGAAGTATCCCTTTAAATGACACAATATCCTGGAATGTAATTGTCATAAGACATATGATGTTTTTGAGAAACCATTGCAAATAAAGGAAACTGTTGCTTAAAGTTGTTGTCCATAAGATTTGAGTTAGGTTGTTTCTAGCGGCAGCTTTAACGGTAAGATGTAATTGCAGGCAGGTGTCGACTGTGTGTCGTCGGTAGATTGGCAGCTCTAACCTGCGCGATGCATTCACATGCCCCAGTCCACACTGATAACGGTTAAGTCTATGAGCTTGCTAAGAGCTAATACATACATGAAGATACTGGCCGTGTGGGGACACACGCAGCAGTAAAGATAAGAGTCGTGGAGGCTGCTGATGTGGGTAACCATGCTAACATGGTCAACAGTGCTAATGCAGCTAGCGGGATTACTCACCGAGGCTGTCTGGGAGGTGCGATGTTTCCAGTGAAACCGTCTTGTCTACATTAGCACTGTTGCCCGTATTAGCACGGTTAGCCACGTAGCGATAGCATTCAATCTAACCAATGTGACACAAACGCCCTACTAACGGTAAGCAGCTCCTGCTGGGTTCCCATCCCGTGTCTGGATTGACAGATTAATTCCATGTACTAAATTCCATAATGAAGAAAAAGCCTGTAAACTGTAAAATGTAGGGAGTGTCCCCTGTGTTTGAATCAGGCTGTGGCTCTTTAAGCTTGGAGGACAGTGCAGGAAAAAAAAAAAACTTGTCAAGGATGGGGTCACAAATGACCACCTGAGCAGCTTTTCTGAACCAGGCTGTCCCTTTTTATTAGAAAACCGTTCACAGCAAGACAACGGGAAAGAAATACAGAAATACATTTCCTCTGACAGAAGCAATGGAAGGAGAACATTGGCAGGTTTTTGCACTGTGAAGGTTCCTGGTTCTGACAGAAGGCTCCTTAACAAGGACTCTGCCCCAGTTAAATCCTGTGACGACTCGTAGCTTTCTAGCAGAAGGACAGGTTGCCTGTTGGTGTAACCTTGGCTTGGGGCCAGACACCTGGGCTGGAGGGGGCTAAGGAGTAAGAAACTGGGCCAGCTGCTGCTGCTGCTGATACTGGTGGTGGAATAAATGCCTGAAATGATTTCATAAAGATCCAGGTTATTGGATGATCTCTGTAAATATTTGTTTACCTCAGATTCACTGGAACATTTTCAAAAATCCAATCAAAGTACTTTACCATAATCATGTACCACACTTTAATACTATAGGCTTGTTATCTCAATGATCATTTAGCAAAAAAGCAGAAAACCATTCATAAGTGATTGCACTTGGCGGTGTGGAAAAAAAGCCTCTCATAGTCATGAGGTGATTTAAGTGATTTAAAAACTGCAGATTCTGTTAAATCCACTTCAAGTTGGTGAAAAGACAACCCACCAATCAGCAGCTTTCTTCAGGTCAGGGATATTGGAGAGGAATAGCACAGTGCTCTATGGAGTGATGCAAGGGTGATTAGTCGCAAATAGTAAAAATGTCTTGGCAAAGCCCCACTCAGTGGGCCGTACCAGTCTGCTAAAGTGAGCCAGGAGGTACTGACGCCGACCATCAATCAGACTTTCTTCTTTCCAAGCTGGGGTTAGTGGAAGTAGGTGGGCTGGCAGTAAGTGGACATCTGCATAACTGGTCAAGGTTCGAGAGATCTCCTTTCTGGACTTTATTTTAGCCAGCATTTCAGCAATTGTGGTAGCATGAACAAAGGCTCTATGGTGAAATATCTGTCTGTGTGCCTTTGAATAATATGAAACTTGGTCATTGGCTGCATTGGCAAAGGTTAAACCAGCGGATTTGTGTGCCAGCGGGATGTGACATCGAAACTGGGCTCAGTCCTACTCCTTATGTTGTATGAAAAACCGTGTTACATCCTCAGAGCAGATCACACAGATGGTTGAATGAGAGATGAGACCTGAGAAAGAGGAGTTCATATCTTTCTTCTCCGGGGTGGTGATATTTAGCCAAACCTGTCTGTTGCAGATTGTGATCAAAGCTAAGACATGGCTTGTGGTGGTAGTGAAGTTAGGAAATGCAACTGACCGCACATATGGGATTTTTTCTGAGTGAGAGAGTACCCTGATCGGCAGGAGTGAGTAGGCAAGCCTATTGTGACTGTTGGAGGCGAAAGCCTGCGTGTAATAAAACGTTTGTGTTTCAGTCCAGGACATGAGAATTATAATATAATTATGTTATTATACGATAATTGTTATTTATACTTCACAGAATACCACCACAGACAAACAACACTAAAAATAGTTGGATAGTCCTCTGCACAGTATGTAAACAACGTACACAATTACATAGACATTCAAGCAAAGATCAAGACAGTTAAATTTAGCATATGCACAACAGATGTTTTTGTGTCCCTGTCCTTTATGTTAATGTGATGAAACTGTAATTATGTAAATTGCCTCTGCATTTCATCTGTCAATCATTGGGCTTTAATTTTAATCTAAAACAAGGGCTCACACTGCATTTGGTAGTGGACATGTCAGGTAGCATACACGCTGCTTAAACGTAATCTGCAGGATTCGGTGTCTGAATTAAAAGCCCAATGAAATGGCATTAAACACATGCACCTAAAGCTTTGGTGTAGCTGAGCTCACATATATATGAGTACAAAACAAGCTGACGCAAAAACAGGCTTTATTGAAATGAATACATGTTTTTCTGAAACTGTTTTTAGGTAATGCATTGTTAAGCACCTACACCCTTTGTAATAAGACAGTGTAATGAAAAATGAAAATTCTGATGAGAAAGTCACTTCTGTAAACCCAGTTAATCAATCACAGAGAGCCTACTGCAAGCATGCATTTAGCTGAACCATTGCACAAAACGACTTGATTACAGTTGCTGTTGATTTAAAGAGGCGTGATGTTGATCTGACGTGAACTTCTTGCAAATTTGGTGACCGATAGAGATCCAGCTATAATACCTGTTTAACACTTTCCACCCTCACTTTGAATCTACATATGAAAACCACTGGGATCGATACAGAGGCATACAGTGTTAGAATGACAAATCAATGGCCACAAACATTCATTATGGGAAAAAACAGCACCTAGGGGTTGCATTTTTACTGCCTAGGGTCAGGTCGATGAGTTGCGGAGTCATAGAGTCCACCTCTGACTTACAAGAATGACTTATTGGGAGTGTCACTTTGATCTACTGCAATGAGCCTTTTATGTGGGTTTTATTGTTGCTGAAAGGCTTTACCAAGTCAAAGGCAGTAGGATATGCAAACACTTCCTATCTTTTTAACTCCCTGGTATGAAATATGAAGTGTTTTAACGATAGCTGTGCACAGCTCAACAGGAATCAGACAACTCTTAAAATACATGGCAAAGGTTGGCACACAGACAAATGGAGGGAGGGAGGAATACGGTGAAGTTGGATTAAAGCTGAGGGGGTACACTTTTGCCTGAGAAAATTGAAGTCAGCTCCCTGCTGAAGATTTTGGATTAAAATTGTATAGAAATGTGGCATCATCGTGCGTTTGATTATCTGTTAGAGAAGTGTGAATGATGCGTGCTCCAAAATCAAACTTATTTTATAGAATGGTTTCCGTGTAATAGCAGCAAGTTTATTTCACTGCCAAGATATAATTGGTGAAAGAAGGGGAAAAAAAGATGTCTGATCCACATCCTCCCTTCCCCTATCTATCTTCCTTTGCTCTTCCTTCCACTCTTGTCCCTGGATAGCAATCAATAGTTATTATCTGCTGAGTGTCGCGATAGACACTGCACAGATCCCCCATTCTGAGTTGATGGTGCTTTTTCATTATAGCTGACACTAGTCTAAACAAAGCAGGCCTATTTCCCTGCCACCAGACAAACACAGTCTCCATAATGGCACCAGATAAAAGAGAAAGCAGGAGGGAAAATTGAGTTTCACATAATGGGGAATCACTAACTCGGGACCACTTCTTTTCCCACTCTATTTTTCCCCTCTTCCACCCTCCCCCTATGAAGAATTTGCCAGATACGACTGTTTGTTAATCAGTCCTTCCAGAAAAATGCGGAGTTTTTTTGTGATTGTTGCGGGCAAAAATCCTTGATTATGCGGCACGTTTTCTTAAAAAATGCGATGGAATATGCGGGATATTTACGCAATTTTATGCGATGAAATTGCGGGAACTTGCAAAAATTGCGGTAACTTGCGGTAAGTAAACGCAACATTTTTCAACTTTCTGCTAAAATATATGTGACTTTTTTGCAACGAAAATGCGGGCATTATGAAATCATGCAAGCTCTGCATATTTTGCACGGAAATCGACAATTTATGCGGCGAAAGTGCGGCGTATTTGAAAAAATGTGGCCTCCGCATAAATATGCGGACTTTGGCTGATTATGCATTGAATTATGCGATTGCATAATCGCGTTTTTCTGGAGAGGCTGGTTAATTCCTTACCTTTTGCCATTGATTTTTTCATTCTTCCATTCTTTCATCCCTATTATCCAGTCCAATAATGATTTTGTTGATCCATCCATCCGTGGATCTGTCTGTCTGTCCGTACATCTATCCAACTGTCAGTCTGTAGGGGGGTAGGGGCTGAGGTTGTTTTGTTTTGACGGGGTTGTTGTTTCATAAAATAAATAAATGATGTTTGCGCAGCGGAGTGGAAAGCATAACGAATGGCAGTTGGAGAAAAGGCAATTTAGGGAGAAGTGCACTGGCTGGCGAAGGAACAGAATGGGTTTTTACTGTGAAGTATAACCAATGCATTACAAAACACATCAGAGGTTTATTGAAAAAGCCAAGTACCCCTCACTCCCCCCTATGAAAATGGCCAACATTATCATGGCCTACATGGTTAGGCACTGAAAGTCACTTTCAGAAAGTCAGGGGAGAGGTTTTTATTGCGGTGGCACACAGAAATAGAAGATCCCAGGTGAATGACAGAGCAAGAGGTGGTTGTTTTCCAATTCACTTACATGCATAGGTGCAGATAGCTTTCATGGCACTTGGCATGGGGTCACCGTCGATTGATGTACTGTGATTTTCATTCACAGTACACACACAACATTGCTGTTCACACAGGTCTCGTCATACATAGATATGTTACACAAAGACTAGACCTTTAGAAGAAAGTTTTGCCTTTAATGGTGTTTTTATCTAACCAGTGAAGTACCATTGCTCTGTTTCGAAATTATTGCAAACCAATAACATCTTCTTTAGCTCATATATATTTATATTTATATAGTTATGGTAAATTATATTCACAGTAAAGGATTAAACTAGTTAATTAAAATGTTTTTCTCAGTCCCTTTTCCCAGTCCAAAATCAAGTCAAAGTCATTTTAAATTGAATTTGTCATTAAAAGGAAGATACACAGCTATTTGGAAATGCCCTTTTGGCCTCCAAACCTCTGAGTAGGTGGGCTGATGTTTGACGTGGCAACTGAGCCAGTAAAGGTACTAACTGTAGGCAAACTGTAGCTTAGAAGCCAAGGACAGGCAATGTTTTGTTAGCAGTGCCATTCAAGAATAAGGACCATACCATTTGGCATCAAAAGTGACTAATGTTCAGATTTGCAGTTGGGTTTTAAGCAGTTAAAAGTTCTACAGCTATGTGGCTAATTAGCTATCTGCTGTAGTCTGAAAACTGACATTTGTAATGCACTTTTTCCCCGGGTGGATTTTTGTTTGGTAGCGCATTCAGCAATCCAAGGTGCAACCTAAGACATATTAGTCTGTAAATAAGAAGGAACCATATGCTTGGAAGGTAATGTGGGTTGCACTTCAGAGTCGCTCATTTTGTGTCATGTCGCTGTCTGGAAGTTAGTCAGTGATACTGCCAGCTAATGATAGAATGGTGAAGGCTACTTACTACTTTATGCAAATACATGCACATATAAAAATAGTATAGTAATATACAGGGAAAGAAAAACAAAGATGCAATTTAATATCAGTTAGACTTATTTGCAATACAATTTCATATTTTAAAAGGAACAACACAGAAATTTGAATAAATGTTATATGAGTTGGCAACATGCTTCTACAATAAATGAAATGTACAGAAATGTGAGCTGAAAAAAGTTATTTTTCAAACCAATTGCACTGACTAATAGCCACAACATGATCAGTAAGCTACAGACCATCAGGACCCCATACAGCTTACATCGGCATTTCCGACACGGACAAGTCAGAGCCCTAATGGAAATACTGGAGTCACTCAGATTTTATATATATATATATTTATTTTCTTTTCTTTTTTTTTTTCTGGTTTCAACCCAGTCATCTGATCATGGTGACAGGCTGGACAAAGACCAACAGACACATCCTACATGTACAAGTGCTGACCAACGTCATCAACAGAGGAGAAATAAATACTGCTGATACAGAGTATCTATGTATGAACCCACATAAACCAGCACGTCCGTCCTCCTTACGTGCATCAGCCTTCCCTTTATCCAGAGCAAGGGCCGACATGTTTACTGCCGAGGATATTTCGTATCATATCAACCAGACACAGTGAAATTTCTCAGCTGAAAAATATCCTTTTTCAGAGGAACGCCTGGCCTTTTGAGCTGGGTAAAAAAGCTTTGGTGGACTTTTTGGTCAGGATGAGCATACAGTAGATCCCAAATAATGTTAATTATTTTTCTATAATCAACGTTTTGAAATACTTTTATTGAATATGTTAACCCTGTTAGATACAGTAGATGTATAAGAATGAAGGTCCACAAGTTGGCCGTTATCACATACTGCCTGGGTTTGTTGCCTTTTAGGCTGCTGAAGCTAATCTAGGTATGGCCCACTTGGTCTTGCTTCTCTCTCAGGGATGTTCATGACACATTTTTTTCTCCCCTGACTCAGGAAACCGTTCTTTGGGCTATCAGGTCAGAGGCGTACTGATAAGAGGATGACAGGAGGAGCTCTGGGACAGAGATGAGAGTCCACCAAACACTGCTGCAATCACCTGCTCTGCATATCTGACAGAGCTAATTCCAGTGGCTTAGTCATATGCTGGAGACATGTACTGTTTCTGTATGTGTATGAGACTAATTTGTGGTTCTAATAACTGCACTGCTCCCTGCTTTGTGTCCCTAGGCCAATAATGAAGTGGAGTCGGGGCTCTGAATGCCTTGTATTAGTTTAATCCAGAGTGGCTTTGCTTGAAATTGTCACATCTTCAAACCAACCATAATATCTAGGAAAACACATACGAGCCTTTAATTTACTCCTTTATACTTTGACTTTTACTTTAATCCACAGAAACTGTAAAGGTAGTAAAAGCTAAGTCATTAAAGTTGAAAATTAAAATGCTATCAAAGCCAATCATCAGCTTTTAGCAGTGACAGAATGAAAACCACACTTTTTAAAGATGCATTCACACAAACAAGGATAATGTCATGTAAAAGCAGGTTTTCTCAATAATCTCTGTGTTCTAGTACATTTATACCCTGAGTTTATCAGTAGATATCATCATTGGATAAAATGTGTGATATCAGTCGAGCACTATCGATGCTACACAGACTGTTCCTATCATTTATTCAGCAACCTTACTGCAGTACATTGTGTTCTTCTTGCTGTTCAATTGGCTCAGTTGAATCCATCTGCTATAAGCGTTGTTTGAAAACCAGGTAGGATGCTCAATGGACAGCTGAATGAAGTCGTTACATATGAGTGGAGTGCAGCCTCCAATTCCCCCCCCCCCTGCAATACTATAGCATGGCAGTGTGAGTCCTTTGTGTGAAGGTATTATGGTAGGGATAATACAGCATTGTAAAAAGCATGGCCCACCACCCAAGGAGACTGCCAGACACTATCACCTTAACACCTGGAGCCAGAGAAAATCTGTCCTTCACTATACAAAGTAGGTTACTGTGAGCCATGTTTGCATATTGTACTAAGAGAGCATGTTAGATTGGTTACAGAAACTTAATTATTAGAATTGTTTTGTATGAAGTTGTTTTTGCAGAGAAACCATGACCATACTTCCATACCAACCTTATTTCCAAACTGTACACTGACATTGATACTGATATTGAACATGGAGCGTGTGCCTGTTTGGAACAGCCGATTGCTTGGTTCCCAGTATTTTTCCACAACTTTATTGTGTAAACTCTCACAAACATGTGACATAAAATACAGTTATAAAACGCTTGGTTCCCAGTATTTCTGCTTGCATCGTTGTGTGGTGTGCCAGTTTGAAGCATTCTAGAGAACTCATCCAATGGTAAATAATAAATGTACTGCATTTATACAGTATAGCGCCTTTTACCTTTTTGGAAAAAGCGCTTTAATATTTGCCTCGCATTCATCCAGTCTCAAACACCGATGGTGGCGGAGCCGCCATGCAAGGCGCTGGCCCACTACATGATGTGCCCCATGTCTGTCGACCTGAAATATCTCAACAACTGTTGGATGGATTCATATAAATCTTGGTACTCACATTTATATTCATTTCATTATAAATTGTAATAACTTGGTGATCCTTGGTGACTTTTCATCTACCGTCATCATCAGGTCAATATATCAATTTGTCCAATGATTTAGTTTATGACCAAATACCTGCAAAAATAATGGCATGCCAATCAGCCTTAGCTGTACTTTGTGTTTAGTGTTAATATTTTAATAACCAAATGTTAGTACGCTAAAACATTAACAAAGATGGTGAACATGGTAAACATATTGATAAACCTGAGCATGTTAACATTGTCATTGTGAGCATCTCTCACGGAGCTGCTAGCGTAGCCATCGACTCTAAGTCCTGGTTTACCCAAACTATGATCTTTTTGTAACCTTAACAATATGTTCTTTACTACACCTAACCTTTCACAGACTCATCCAAGTAGTTTTAGTACCTAAGCCAAACCTAACCATAGCGATCACAAACAGTCGTATGTATTGGTTTTGTAATCCATTGACGATTGTGATGGCATTCTGCATATTAGGACGAACAGATGTGTCATTTTGTAGGACATTGTGAAAAACAACCATGATAAAACACCCCTTAGTGTGTACAAAGGTGGCACTGTTTGTCAGAGCAATGAATCTTTCTAGTTTTTTCAAAAAAGAGCTCGCAATTCTGTACACATGGGAACGCCTCTGGTGCTGGTCCATTTATTGATATTCGCAGACACCTCCTCACCCTTCGCACTCTCATTAATGTTGCCAGCAGCTTAATTAAATGACCCCTGGAATGAAGAACTAATTTACTGCAATTCCACGCTAAATGCTAACGTTGGCTAAGTTACCTGTGGTCTCTCGTCCTCATCCTCACGTCGTAATCTCTTAAAATATTTTTGAATACTTATATCTGCTGAGTCCATCCTTTTTAAAATATCCACTCTGTCTGTGACTTCTAACATGATACCAGAGAACATCTCTCTGTCTCTCTCTCTCTCTCACACACGGATAAGAACATTAAAATAAAAAAGCTTAATATACAGCTGTTAATATACCTGGGCATCTATGTGTGAAACACAGACATTAGAGTGTATCAACAGTGTGAACGCAACATTTCCCAACACAATATCACAGTCCTTGTAAATATCTATCTCATTTATCTTGTATTGAATTGCTTTGGTTGACATTGTTTTTTTTGTGTTTGCACACACAATAGCACATCTATCTCTAGGACTATGTGCATGGCATGTTTATGTGTCTAAGGACTGTTTACTTTAGACAGAGAAATCCTCTAGAAGCTATTGGGGATATGTCGGTAATCTCAGTAGCACAAATACATAATGTATTGATGATAAGATTAGCTTGTAGCCCTGTGTTTGCTGACTGGCTACAGAGAAGGTAGGCGAGTGTCTGTAAAGGGTAATGAAAGAGTCTCACTTTCACCTGCTCCAGCACAGATAACTGTGCTGCAGGGGGCTTTGTATATATATTACAAATTAAATGGGAGACAACGTCGACCTTCCAGTGGATTATGAAACTATTTTAACACTGGAACTAAACATCCTAATTATGCAATCGGCGTCAAAGCTTTTATTGCCAATGCACTGAGATTTGTTTTGTGGAAATGCTACAGTATATAGCTATACCAAAGTTTATGAGCTATATACTTTAGTTTTTGAATATAATACATGAGAGATGATGTTGGTCTGAGATTCATTTTAAAATATAAGCTCAAAGTACAAAGTAAGTATTTGTGACAAGATATTGACTTGAGGATTTGCATGTCCAAGTAGTGAAATGCATTATTACATAGTGGTGCGGTTAATCTGTTGAATTATAAAACAAGTCACAGTCACTTATGGTCAAACTGTATAAAATTCAAACTTGTATTTATTCCATTCTCATTCTGCGTTTGTCACAGTGCTGCAGAAAATTGATCTTTTAAATTCAAAAGCATCTGCATTGTAATACATGATCCTTACCTGTTATTGATTGTCTTTCAACAAGGTTTAACATGGCCTCTTTGGAGAATTGTGCAACAGAAAAAGGGAGGAAGAGGAGTTTTTTATAATATGTCTGTTCAGTGCTCTCGCCTACTGAATGGTAAGGTGGAGATTGAGCATTTTTTCTGCAGTCAGACCAGGAGTCCTTGGCTGTACAAGCTACACAATACAACAATATATCACATACTGTATATGGATGAATTCCCCCAAGACTTTTATTTATTGCCAAACTGTTAATAGCGGATATTTTTACATGAGAGTGATCTAATATCAAATATATAGGACATAAGTGCAGATTACTTCTAATATCCTACCACAGAGCACTGATGTTTCAGTTAAACTACCTTAAGCCTGCATACAGTACAAAGCAGATTTGTTTTATCACTATTTGCAAACAGAGGTAGAGGTAGAGGTAGAGGTATGTCCCTCTTCGGCTAATATATTTTAAAGATGGAGGCGCAACATGGCTGCCGCTCTTCGAGCGACTCGCTCAAATATATTCTGAATGGCAGATTCTATGCTTACGAGAATACTTTGATTAGTTAGTGGAAGTAATTACACATGAATGAGCACATAGTTTTGCTAAGAATCAACTCAAAACATTACACAATAGAGCTTTAAAAAGATACATTTCTCTCCTTTTTCGTCACGCTTCAATTTTATTGCTGCAAAATGCTGACCAACACATACTTGGTGTCCATGTATCGGTACAGTATTACCTTAGAAATATTGTGATACTTTGCTGTATCAATTTTTTACCCCACATATATATATATATATATATATATATATATATATATATATATATATATATATATATAGTATAAGGTTTGACCTCAAGGCTGCAGTGCTTACATATTTTCTTCCTTACAGTTTAATGCAGTATTCACTGATTCCCACATCAATTATCAATAAAATCTTTTTTATGTGGCCCATGAGGGCTTAGCAAAATATTGCATTCACGAATAGTGATGTACACATTACACTGGAACTACAATCTCGTAAATGAAATGCTACTGTAACTACTATTTAATTAACAGCAGTTGAAAACACTGTAAAGGAGAAATGTTTTAGTGATAACCAAAAGTAAAGTAATATTATTCTTCATTTTGACTGCGGGACACAAGTTCACTTTTCCATTTTTTTGTGATGCCGTTTTGAAAGGACTCAGCTGGTATTTCACAGCCGAATGTTATTATTTTCCACTACACCATGTTCACAAAAGTCTCCTGCTAAGGCTTTAACTGGCCTTGTAGTCTTTTAAAACTAAACAACAGGAAAATATAAAACACTATGCATGGTCTAAACACAGATTTACTGTATATTCACTAAAACTTTAAACCTTGGAATTAACAATATCTGAAACATAAAGTATTTAGTTTTGCCACTCAGCTGATCTATTTGCAGTAGTGTCTTATAAAGCACAGTAAACTCAACTGTAATATAACACATCTCCCGTATTTCTTTTAAATATTGCACTAATAAATACTGAGTTGTGGAGTTGTGAGTTTGGTCTTGATTTGGCACAAGCATCGTTTTCCTTTCCAGAGCTAACAACGGAGTGCTGTTGATGAGAGAGACTGAGCAGCAAATGGATTTGAGAGATTAACATTCTACCCGAACATAAGCTGACTATATTAAAAATGAATTGATGGTAAATACTTGTTGAAATCGATTACTCTCCCAGGTCATATTGTCCTGGTGTTGGTACTTTTAAAGTGGCCATATTATGCTCATTTTCAGGTTCATAATTGGAATTTGAGATTGTATCAGGATAGGTTTACATGGTTTAATTTTCAAAAAACACCATATTTTTGTTGTATTGCACTTTGCTGCAGCTCCTCTTTCGCACTGTGTTCAGGTCTCTGTTTTAGCTACAGAGTGAGACCTTTCAACTTCTGTAACTTCTTTGTTGTCAGTCGCACATGTGCAGTAGCTAGTTAAGTATTACATGAGCTAGCTAGCTGTTTCTCCAACTTCGGCCTGTACAAGGCTGGATTAGCCGGGAGACTTCTTCTAAATCCAACTTTGTGTGGAATACCTGCAGAACAGGGACATTTAAGTAGTACTATTAGGGGTGTGCAAAGCAGCCGGTATTTGTATCTGTATTTGTATTTGTTGAGGGGGGGAAATTATTTGTATTTGTATTTGAGTAAAATTCTAAATAGGCGTAAAAATCCAGTTTTTTTGCGTTACACTTCTAATTTACGTTATAGTGTAAGCATTCTTTAATTATGCTAAGGTTAACTAGCCTAGCCGATAGCCGTGCAGATTTTGAACAGCTCACCCGGAGACTGAAGGCAGGACACATTCAGAAACCGTATCTCACTCAAAACAGCATGGATGTTTTTTTTTTCAAAGTTTGTATGCGTGTGGAAGCACCAGAGACACAAAACAACTCTCCAAATCCCAGAAAAAGTGATTTTTTTCATAATATGGGCACTTTAACCCTGCCAACGAGAGCCATCGAGTTGCAAACGTACAATCAGTGGACTGGATTGTTTTTGCATATAGTGTCAAGTTCCCCTAAGAGTGCAATGACATCAGCAGAATTGCTGAACATACATGCCACTGTTTTCACTAGCTTTAATTATTCATTAAAAATGTGCTGTCTGTTTGTCCTGATAAGCCACTGGCTCATTTAGTTGTGTGCAGCCATGTGAGGATAGCTGATTTAGCTAGCTGTACTGTAGATGCTGTTCTCAACACTCCCGTCTGCCCAGAATCAATGTCCCCCTCCACGAAAACAACTTTAACTACGCTGGCTGCGCTGTGCCTGTCTCTTGCAGCTATTCCATTAAAATGTCTTTCATTTTGAAATGTAATGCCAAAAAACATTCCTCCTTTCCTAAGTTATTTCAGCAATGTCTTTCTGCAGCAAATTATTTACGTGGCTTTAACTTTTTGACGAAAAGGCCAAAGTTTCAAAATCCTGTGATACAGCTTTGCCAACAATCAAGCTTGTTAGCGGCAGAGTGTAAGGTTTAAATTGACAACTCAGAGGTGGCAGGTGTGTGGTCCTGAATTGCCTGTATTTGTATTCATCTCACTTTATTTAACAGGAGATGTGTAGAGAGGGGAGCAGAGGGATAAAAAAGACAGTCTAATCACTTAGGTTTTCAAGGGCTCTGCTCTGCTTTCCCCCTGCTAATCAGATACAGCTCTAATTGTCCTCTGCCAGAAACACACAAGGAGGCCACCCTAATAAAGAGTGAGGTGCAGCCATGTCAGCCTACCGTGGAGCCCCTGGGAGTTGTTTTTTCCAATATTTCCAGTTTTCAAACATCTTACAGGTAGATCCGATGTTGGAGATGCTCAAGTGCCACCTTCACATCCTCCCCAGTGGCAATGAAGTGGTTGTTTTGTTTTTGCAGCAATGTAAACCTGGACCCAATCCTCTCATGTAATGATCTGGCAGCTGTGGCCTTCATGGGATCCTGTCCAATGACCCTGCAGGTGGAAAGCTTCTGCTACACCAGTATTAGCAGACAGACAGACACCTCTTCAGGGAATGGGGTTGAAATAAGAGGAAATGGTTGGCGCAGAGAGGAGAGCAGCTTGGAGACACAGTAATTTGTCTGGGTCTGAGCCTGCCGAGTAGAGTCAGGGTCGCACAGGGGCGACGGCAGGCTGTATACTAACAGCACATGATGAGCGTGCACTGCTACTGGAGCGTAAAGTCACAGGGCAGGGTGAAAATAACCCATGCTGAACTTCACTTTTGGCTCATTTAGAAGGAACACAGAAACTTTCAACTTACTTTTTTTTTCTTCCTGAGTTACTCCATGACCCTTACTTAAAAGCATTACAGGTGTCAGTCAAAGTGCACACTGGACAGTTCTAACAGAACTCATGAATCTTTTATTTTGAGCACACATCGCAATCCCTGAAATTCCAATTTTATAGCTGTGTTGTAGCAGTGTTGAAGGGTAGCCCTGTTTTGCAGTCATGCATAACTCTTCATTAGTCTGCTCCCAAAAAGAAGTCACTCACTAGATATAGGCTTTTTCTGTGCAAAGCAGAGGTGAATTCTGGGGCCTGTGGCACCGTTCCGTTTACCATACTGTGAATGTAATTAAATCCAAGAGCTGCCAGTATTTACTGGCAAGGGGGTGCAACCTCTCTCTGCTCCTCAAACAGCCCTCCATCTGTCTGATTGGATTGTGGTCCCAGGCAGTACCAGACATGACATAGGCACTGGAGGAGGCAGCCCAGACTGAGGTCCTCTTCCCAACACAACCTCATGTTGTTTTTAATACAATGTGACCTAGCCAGGGGGATTCAGAAGCAGAAGATAAACCATAGTGTGTGCATGTTTGTTTATGTATAGAAACATGATAAGAGCAGTTGCAATCCCTCCAGGTTAGCACATATGATTAGTATTTTCGCTGTGATGTTTTGTCTTTATAGAGGACCACAGCTTTGACAGATAGTGGATACAGTGTGTAGACTATTAAACGTTAAGTGTCAGCAGAGTATTGAAAGGGGCAAAGGCACACATATTTACTGCCTGTGGGTTTAATGACTTAATGGTGCAAAGAGCCAATAGAAAAATTGAGCATGAAACACAGATCTCATTTTAATTGATTCCCTTGACAGTATAATACATGCTGGAGGTTTATCCAGTTGCAAGCAGGACCGTCTGTGACTGGAGTGGCTTGGTGACACTGTGTGAGATGGTCCTAACAAACACTCAGGGATGTTTACCAAATCACAGTCAAGGATGTTGTAAATAATAAAGCTTCCTTTCTCATCACCACACTATCAAATCAAATCAAATCAAATTGTGTATTTGACTCATACACAATCAGTACAACATGCAGTGAAATTCTTTAATATACCAACTCTAGATATTACTATCATTCAGAAAAAAATAGAATAACATACTATGGAATAAAATAAGTAAAAGTAAAACTTTTTTTATTTACAAAAATATTTTACAGCAAGAAAGAATATAACAGTACATTAGATAGATAGTCTTTATTGTCCACTGGAGAAATTTGTTTTTAAAGTCTATACAGGGCCTCACAAATATACATACATACACATACAGTAAACAAAGACACCTTCATCCCAATCACCCTATAATTACCTCCAGTCCGTCCACTGGCAGCCCTTGTGGGCAGCGTATGCAACATATAAGTAACACACACATAACAATCACCGCTTGGGAGCTTCATTTAGGGATGATATATGGCAAAACCATCTGATGGTTGCTTTCTGCTGACCACATGGCCCGCTGCTCCCCGTCCCGCGGCAGTGATGCTGCCTGTCAGGACGCTCTCTACGGTGCAGTACTAGTTTGTCTATTTACTCGGGGCTTTGCTAAGACTCGGGATATAAATGAGCTCAAACACAGTTTATCTGATTTGCATGAAGTGTCGCTACAAAAATTGTGATGCCGGGCAGTTTTGAATCTGTGATTTTGGGTTAAGATAAGACATTTTTGGAATTACAAGTGTACT
The DNA here is from genome assembly GCA_023566125.1 of Zingel zingel. NCBI lineage: Eukaryota > Metazoa > Chordata > Actinopteri > Perciformes > Percidae > Zingel > Zingel zingel. Next base: position 24,603,159 of record CM042324.1, on the reverse strand, counting down.
TTCGTGTAACAAAGGAAAGGCTCTCCAGCAGGGGTCATCAACTACATTTTTCCAAGGGCCAGAATGTTTCTAAGCAGACACTCCGGGGGCCGGACTTCCAAATAAAGAAAATAAAATAAATTTATACCAAATACACCTATTCTTGTTTGAAATTTTTCACTTTCTTACTGAATTAATGCTACATTTTTGTATGTAGTGTGAACAAACTCCTAAAAAACATGGAAACTCCATTATGATAACTGGCTCTTTTAACTAGAAAAAGATCTCAGACTAGGAGGCAGTTCACTGAGGAGTGATGGTTAAAGTCTGTGATTAGGGAAACATGGTTGTAGTATGCAGCGTCCAGATTGGTGGAAAATGCTTGCAGAAAGAAATGGCTGTTGTCAAGTAAGAATGTCACTGTCAAAGAGGCTGAAGTGAAAAGTTGATGTGGAAAAGCCCAGCTCTAATGATGAATGGACTGATAAGCAGGCTATGCATTTGTCATGCATGCCCCATTTGCAATGAAACGATGCTGTTGCAAAATAATACAACCAGCATCATCATTATCAATGAAGAACGCGAACATAGCGATCGCGTCATTCACGTGCATATTAAGTAGCCACATGCATCTGTTTTGGTCCTAATACATCCATAGATTTACCGCTCCAGCGGAGAGGATGGCTCGTTCAGCCAGCAGTTAAATTTATAAGAATTTGTCCAAATTTCAAGATTCCCAGCAAACTAAGATAAACAGTTAGACTACTGACAGACAGCTTTTGTTTTAGCTTGTTTGTAAAAATTCGCTATTTGCAGAGTAGAGCTGTGTTTGTGTAAAACAGCGCGGTGGACGAGAGTGGACTGAGCAGACAGAGCAGATTGAAATATCGCTTTCTACATGTTTATGCCTGTCTATACAGGTAAGTGCATTGATAAGTATTGACTTTTCACATTTTCTGAATTCATGATTATTCTGCGGGCCAGACTAAACGTGTGGCCCGCGGGCCGCTAGTTGACGATGGCTGCTCTACAGTATGCCAGGGAATGTTATATAGCCTGATGTTGTCAGCTCAACAAAAAGATCAGTGACTTATTGACTAATGACTATTACTAGCTGCTTCAATCATGTCACACATGATGTACAATTGTATAAAAAATGGCTTTTGTCTTGCCGTCAATGCTTCGATTTGAAATAAAATAACTCATCTTAACCCAGTAAGTTTACAAGAGAGACTTGCAGTCCGCAGCCGAGGTGGTGCGTGCCAATGTGACATCAAAATGACGTAGATCTCGCTGGCGCGCCTGGATTTATAGCGCCAGAGGTCGCGCACCACTTTATTTTTTTTAGCGGCGCACGACAAAACGGAAACAGGAAGCCTGAACGAGCTTGAGGGTAACAGGATGCCAGGACTCTCAGAGTGACTGCAAGTCTGTCTTGTAAACTTACTGGGTTAAGAGGAGTTATTTTATGGTAAATGAAAGACTTGATCCGACGAAGTAGGTCATCAAATCAAATCAAAGCATTGACGGCAATGCTGCTGCCAGTTCTGCCGTTGTTTACCTTTTTCTTCTTCTTCTAGTCTATAGAAATAGCAAAGTCAGTAGCCTTTCCTCATTAGTGCCACCTCTGTTCAGGAGAGGATTGCAACTAGTGTCGCGACCACCATACGGGAGTATAAACAGTTACGGTGCTCTCATGATGTCACATTTGCGTGCGCCAGCTTGGCTGCGGCTACTGAAAAGAGGCCTTAACCCAAGTTATTGTTTTAATTTGCATTCCCTTTCTCATAAATGCATCTCTGAACAGGAATGCCTTGAAATACCTCTTGCATGAGACCAAACTACTGATTTTCTTCCATTTTACCGGTGCAACATCTTCGTCATTTTCTTTGGTAAACGAGGACCAACTCAATTTAAATTTTGTGTTAAAAGGGGCTACAAACCATTTACATTTCTCCACTGTGTGTCCTTTGTCACTATATTCCCTCTCCCTGTCTATTACTTAGTAACCTGAACATGTCTACAAGCAGTGTATATCAAACATAGTGGGGAAATCAAACACATTTTGCAGGTATCGGAATCCATTGTGTTTTTCTCCAAACACAGTTTTCAGTTAGCTGATAAAAAGCCTGATATTTGATGCATGCCTTTGATATTATCATGTGGGGCACTGGATTGAAACCTCTCCTTTGGTGTGCTTCACTCAAAGGCGTGAAATAGTATCACCAGTGTTCCATTTTCTGCTGATTAGACCCCTGTTACCTCCTGTTCCTTGGACAGTTGTTCTTCAGCGAGTACATGGACCATCAGAACGGCGTGTCCTTGTCATTAGCTCAGCGTGGAAGCACCAGTCTTACTTATTACTCTCCCACTTTACCTCACCAGGAACTGTGGGAACAAAAATATGAAAAAAAAACAACAAAAGAAAAACTCTGAAGAGCGAAAGCGGGAAGAGGCAGAAGCAGATAGATGCCCCCTGATTACAGCAGTTAGGGCTTATTGTGTGCGGGAAAAGGTAGTGATTGAGGTGGGGGAAAGTGCTTGAAAGTCAGAGCCAGAGTGCCAGAGTGAAAACAATGACTGTTATGATGAGGTCTTTTTGATGTGGGCTCTGTGCTGAGCCAGTGGGGCCGGAGATGGAGCTGTATGAGAGGGCAAAAGGCCCTCCTATGGAGACACTGATACAATTGGGGGTTCAGTATCATGTGGTGCAGATAAGGGCCAGAAAAAGACATAGCCTTTGGTCTGAGTCACGGGGAGGAGAAAAAGGATCCCTTAAAAAAAGGAAGAAGAAGAAAGGTTTGTGAGTGGTACTGTGCCTTTAACCCTTGTGTTGTCCTTGGATCAAATTTGACCCGTTTTCAAAGTTTTTTATATCAGAAATATGGGTTTCTTTCAACCAAATTGCCCAAAAATAACATGGATGCATGAATGTACATTGTATGGAAGCCATAAAACATTCTTCGCAGGTAAAATTAATGATTACTTCCATTGAATGTTGGGCGTTTTATTCAATTTTATAGCATTTAAAAAATGAAATGGATTTACTAAACTTTGACATAAACTGTGATCCACTCAACATCCTCTGATCTTAACTATTAGTCCAAATAATTTATCATTTCTGTGTTTTTGTTAAACTAAAAAATTGAGGTATGAATTTTAAAAAAGCGTTAGAAAAAAAGTCACAAAAACGTTTTAAAAAGTGTCACCGAAAAAGACATCGAAAAAGAAAAAAGAGTTCATTTTCAGTTTTGACCCAGAAGGACAACAAGTTCACGGTCTACGGGAAGACAACACAAGGGTTAAGACAGTAAAAGAAGCACAACGTTTTTCATTTCTTACTATCCCCCCTCTCACACACACTCACAGTAATAAAACTAACTTTATTTCCCCTCACAATCTCTCTCTGCAGAGTCTGTCTTGGGGAAATCACATTTATTCAGGCAGTTCACCAAGTTTTTACAGGAACAAACCTCAGAACACGGCCATTTAGCCATTTATTCAGTTTCTCCTCAGACAAAGTGGGGGGGGGGGGGGGGGGGGGCATAATGTAGACTCCAAGAACCTTTTGCTTTACACACATGCCAACAAACTTAATTTTAATCTACTGTTGTTCTTGACAAATTTTGATGCAATTACTGCGGCCACAGCAGAGAACAAAGCCTCACCCGACCTCCATCTCAGTTATTATTAATGACGTATATTTGTCGCTGTCTTCTTCTGATTGTAAATGCATTGGGACTAAATGTAATTCAAAGACTACACTTTTCTTCGTCTTTTCAATCTTTTTCAATCTGTCCTTTTCAACCCACTCTTTGTTCATTTTGTGTTACATATCCCTCACCGTCTCATCTACTGTACTTTGTTTTGCCTCTTTTTCTGTCCATAGCTTCTCTCCCTCTTCTCTCCCTTTGTCTTTCTCCGCCATGCAATAAGGACTCTCTCCACAAGCTCCCTGTTCAGCTGAATGTCGGCATTCATCACATCATACAGGAACAACACTAACATGCTGTATTAGAGAGCGAGATGGGATTTGAGATGCAGCATCTATCTAATTTCCCACAGCTGTAAATTGAAAAAAAAAAAAATCTATGAAATGAAGGCAATGTGGAACTCCTCTGACAACCTCCAATAAAATATATCAAATCAGCATTTTCTGGATACACTTCCACGATAGAAGCACACACTCTTGAACTTTTCTTTGCAGCTGGAATATCTGATATCAAACCTGTATGGCAGAGTTTAAAATAAGCTACACTGGGAACTAAAAGGAAATAATACATTAGAAGGCTAATAATACATTATTGCTTCTGATAAAATATGTATCGCCTTGATGTGATATCTCACTTTTATCTCAGTCTGCTGCTCGCTTGCTTCCGCGCCGCAACATCACGTAGGTTACTGTATCTCATATGCAAGACAGCCATATGTATAATCCACAATGTGTGTGACACAGAGAGTAGGCTGGTATAAATGATGAAAGGGAAGAACTCTTTATTCCAAGGATCACTTTGTGCAGTCTGTTAGCAACTGGAACAGGAACTGTGAAAACCCTGTACCACCAATTTCTTTCTTCTTTAAAAAAAAAAAAAAAAAAGAAAGATAAAAAGCTCTGCTAAGGGTTGTGACATTTCTTAAACCATTTTGTTGTCAAAAAACGGTTATTTAATTTAAAAAAATACAGTTTTGTTTTCTTGCAGAAGCAATGTTTTGAGCAGTAAAAACACATTTTTCAAATTTCTAAATAGTAAGTAGTTACTTGGTAAAAATATTGCCAATTCCCACCAGAACTTTACTGTCAAGCTAGATGAAGGTTGCTACCACTCTCAGGTCTGTACAGTAAATATGTAGCTTGAGCAGCCAATTAACTTAGCTTAATACAAAGACAGCAAACCAGGGAAACAGCTGGTCTAGTTCTGTCCAAAAGTAATAAAATCCTCCTACCAGTATCTCCAAATCTCAACAATTAACGCATTATATCTTGTTTGTTTAAAATGTACAAAAAAACAAAGTGTAATTAAAGGTGCACTATGAGTTCCTGCATGGTTTCAGCACAATTTTATTTTTTGTCTCAAATCGTAGGCATCACTCCTTGATCTGCTAGCTGCCTGCCCCCTTAACCTCTTAAAGTTCACTGTACCATGTACGGCACACTTTGTGGCTGTACCGTCGCTGTAACGTCGCTGTAACCTTCACTCATACACATTTTTATAACTTCAAAGCATTAAATCTTCAAAATATACAGCCATGCGACACACCAATTGAAAGCTTAGTCTTTCATGATTCAATTAAGCCCACACACAAAGCAAGAGATGATTTATAGCAGTTATACAACTGCTACAAAGTTAAAGAAAATAAAACAATACAGCTTAAACTGCAGCAGCTGGTGTCTACAATCCATACCTTTTTCCTTATCCCTTTAGCCACTGTGGGGATTTTTTGCCCAAAACTTTTTTTTCTTAAATCCCCATGAGTCCAAGGAAATAGAATATCCAAGCCATTATATCCAAAACGAGCTGGTCGCCTCACAATCTTGACGTTTCTGTCCGAATCACAACGGAAAATCGCTAAACTGTTTTTCATTTCCGCACTTCTAACGCGGCCTCGCTTCTCTCCTGAGGAACCTACCAACTCGATGTTGGCGTCAATGTATTCTCTGAGATCTAAGGTTTCCATGGTATAAGCCAATCGGTGCATGTTTGCCTGTGATAGCCCCATTGGAAGCCAAAGAAGTCTCTGATGCGATATGAGCACCACGTGCACTCGAGCGACATTTGCTCGGACCAGTTAGATTTAAATGCTATAAGACCCGTCTACATTTTTAGCCAATGAGCTGACAAGTCGATAGATACCAAATTTGCCACTGAAATTTTAACCCTGTAATGGCTGGAGCTTTGTCAAAGCAAAAACAGGGTCTCCTATAAGCATATCACACCCTGTGCAATTAATAATTACTTATTTCTATATATTTATGTATATAGTTATTTCAAGTATGTGTATGATTGATGTGGGTGTGTTTGTCTATTTGAGAAGTGTTTTATTTTGTACTTTATTGGCTTTTTTCTTTGCACTTTTCAAATTGAAATAAGAAAAATACACAGACATCTGTAGAAAAAGATTCATATAAAATCCATTTTTGAGTCTCTTGGCTTCTGGATTTTTTCTGTAGTAAGCTGAGACATGTGGCTATGGCCTTGGTGTATCTGTATCTCACTAGATGTGTTTATAGCAGTGTATTCTAATCATTTTACAGATGTATGACTTGGACGGAAATAAAAAAAACCTCCATTCTAGCCTCTGTAACTCTGTCAGTAAGGCCTAGAATCATCCTGACACTTGGAACAAAAACTTGAGTGTTTCCTTTCCAATGATGACATCCCTGAGTGTCAAAGTATATGGGAGCTGTACCACTTTTAATTTGGGTATGAAGTTTAGACCAAAAAGCATGGAATTTAAAGTGTATCTTTTAATACACTATGAAAAAGCCCAGTCTCGGGAGACATCACAGGGGTCGCAAACGTCAAACAAACACTAGGGGCACAGGCTGTGCACCAAAATACAACAAACTACTCCAGCCAATCACCGACAAGATGGTTGGGGGAGGGGGTGGGGGTTAGTCACAGTTAGTTAGTCATGACAATTACAGAAACATGGGGGGAGGGGCGAGCTTGCTCTGTTTTGTTTGCAATTTACTTGGAACGTCAACAGAAGTGACCCTGCAGGAACTCTTAGTGCACCGTTAAAGCTGCAAGCAATGTTGAACGGGACCTAGCCCCTCCCAGCACGTCAGGGGTACTGGCGGAACGCCCAGACGATTTACTTCAAACGTTGCACGCTTCCTCAGCGGAGCACGGGGAACAGCAGTGCAGAGTTTCCTCTGATTCTGAACAACTGTTGCTGAGATACGCAACACGTCCTGTTTTGACTTCCACGTACAGGAAGACGGTCCTCTATAACTTGGGCATTTTTTCAACTATCAAAATTCTTTCGATATCTTTTTGTCATGAGGGTCCACCGAGGATACGTCAGTTTGTCTTTAAGTTTAGTCTTACCAATATGCAGTCTAACACAAATCTAAATAAATACAAATTATATTGACCAACGTTTTGTGCTTAGTGTGGATTGTAGAAACGACAAGTGTAATTTGAGAATTCTTTACACAAAATCAAAGTGTTTGTGATTTTTTTCAGCCAAAAAAAAGTAATAAAACCAGGGGTCTGATGTTCGAGTCTTTTTTTATTCCATGTTCTTTGAACAAAAAAGAAGAAAAAAAATATTTCCAGAATATCCACGCAGGCATTAAACATTACATCAGCATGGTGAATATCATTTTTCTTCTATAATATTCATTCAATTGTTGAATCTATTTATATTACTTACACCTACTGTGTGAGGGTTACAGAATAATAACTACACTAGAAAAAGCATGGACTAAAATGAATAAAAATCTAACTCACATTATAGGTTTCATCATTAAAGTTAGTTTGCATCATGTAAGCAGTGAATTACCTCAGTTTAACACAACCTCTCAATTAAGAACCATATACTTATCACTTAATGTGATAATACTTAAATTACAGATAAGGATACATGTAGCATGTGGCTTCTAGCAGACAGATGCATTTATAACAGAAAAAGGTTAGTAACACCAGGCAATTCCTTTGGTAATAAAACAGAGGAGGATGATTAAATAGAACCTGAAAGCTCTCCTACATCCTGTCTGTTCTATAAGATTACACTTCTTATAGATGACGCATCTTATCATATCCACAGGGAGCCTGACATACTGTGCCAGCAGGTTTCTATGGAAGACAGCTGGACTTCATTGTTGAGTAATGGACAGTGAGCATGACATGTCAAATGACTGTATACATATCAGGCCTCATTAGGAAATCTGCTAACCTTGGTTTTTTTTACCCTTATTAAATTTATGTAATAACGGTGGATGAAGTGCCGCTGGCACATCCTCAGGCATTTCCTTGAGCAAATGCAAGCTCAGTGAAATATATTTTGAAGCTGTGAATAGTTCTTAGAAAATCAGTGTAATTTAGATGCTGCTGCATTAAAAATAAAGGCATTTTTTAACAGCATCTAATCTTACTCTTACTTGACTTTTTCTTTTACCCGAGTGTTTTAAAACAAAGGTGGCTGCAGTGTGCTGTTTTTTCCAGTGGCCTCTATCTCTGTGGTCCCTTGAGATTAGAAGAACTCCAATGCATGCTGAAGAGTCCTTTTATTTTGTCTGTAATGAGCCAATAGCCAGCGGGTAGTTGTTGTCTCCTGCTGTGACTTGTTCCGTATTGATAGTTTCCCTTTCAAACACCCCTCATCCATCCTCCCCCCCTCCGCCCCCACGGCCTGCAGTGCCACTGTGCTTCATAGTTTGCCCTGATGCTAACTGTAATCTTTAGACACACCAAGCAGAGAGGTAGAGCTCCCCTTTGAAAAGAGAAAACAAGGGCAATTCGTGTTCATAGTATATGACATATGTCTGAAAATGGGTTCCTGTTATGCTGATATGGCTCTTCCTGAGGCGTTCAATTGACAACCCACAGCAGGTGACCACCGATTAATCTCTCAACCACACTGACATTCAACCAACAGTGTGGCGGAGGGACTCCTCAGATGGATATCGGGGAGCTGGAGTGAGAATCGGGGAGGAGAAAGGCAGAGAACCGTAATATTGTATCCACCCAGGGTTCTTCAGCACTGCAGGTAAAGTGCTACTGTGTCACAAAAAATAAATCTTTTTTTTTTTTTTTCAGTTTGATATGCTGAATATGTTCATTGTTGCTCAGTTGTGTTCACAGCAGTGGGAGTGTCAATGTTCAGGCACCAACCTTTCTCACTGTCACGCCCAGAAACAAGCGAGCGGGATGAACGAAAAAGCCTGTTTAACAGAAGCAAAGCTGATCTTCCAATTATCTCTGCTTTTTTTTCTTTTACAAGTACAGTCCAGTAAAACACCTTCTGGAAACTTTGCTTGGTAAACTGAGCCACGTATTCGGCTGTGTGGAGTCTATTTGATTTGGTACTTTGCTGATCTATCGGTTAACAAACCTGAGCTGATCTGGCCATTAATGAAGAACACAACTAGTTTTTTTATTTCATGTTTGTGTGATATAGCGGTTGTGGAAGGAGTAATTAACAAAGGTGTGTTAGTCTAATGAGTCCCCTTGCTGAACCTCGTGAGAGAAATGAAGGCTGCAGGTTCTGACGTATGCTCCAAGTTCATCTTCCTGGAGGTGGTGGGAAAGCTTATTGATTATCTCCTGCTGGGTCTGTCAAGTCTGAGAAAGCCTGTGCGTGGAAGTATGCGGCTCCGGCCCTCCTTAGCACATGTTCAAAGAAACAAAGGGGTTTTATTGTGCTTTGAAGGCGGCAAAATTGATAAATTCCAAGGGCATGGTGTCAGGGTTTTGGTATTTTGTTCTGTTCTATTGTGGTAGTCTTGTTTTTCTGTTATGTTTTGTTCCCTGTTTTATTTTGTAGTCTGTCTTGTCTCCCTTGTCTTGTCTAGCTTATTTCCTGTCTTTGTTTGTTTCCCACCTTTTTTGATTGCTCTGCCCCACCCTGATTTGTTTCACCTGTTGTGTCACCTGTCCTGTGATAGTGATCATTACCTGGTGTATTTAGTTTCCCTCTGTTTCCCTTGTTGGATTATTGTTACGTTTCTGTTGCTGGTGTGTCTTTGTTCCTGACGTTCCTTCCTGTTCACTTTGTGTCTAGTTCTGTGCTTACTGGATTTCCCTGGGTTTTGTTCTATCTTGTTTGGATTCCTTTCGTTGTTTCTACACTGGATTAGTTTTTGCCTGCTCATCTCAGGGCTCCCTTTGTTGTTAAGTATTTTGTTTTGTTGGTTTAATAAATCCACTTCTCGAACTTACTCCTGCCTGCCTGCTCTCTGCATTTGGGTCAAACCTCCAGTGCCGTTCCTTGACACATGGGTTAATTTGTGTTTAAATGATCTTGAAATGACATGCACATTGTCATAGGCATAAGTTATGCATAGAAGGATGAACAAATACAATGTAATTCAGTATGGTTGCAGGAAATTAAAAGATATTCAAATGGACATCCAATCTAAGCTACCCAAGTCTCAGAAGCTTTTACTTCATTAGAAACATGCACTGTACACAAGCAATACATTGAAACAAAAATATCTAACACTTTTTGCTGTCTTACCCCTATTAAACATTAACAACATAAAAGTATATAAAATATTTTTAGAGCAAAATATTTTCACTCCTGTTTTAGCCTGACGTCGTCATACTCAGATTCTAGTCAGAATATGAGTCTGATACTGCTCCATTGGGCGGTGATTATGGGGCGTGTTTCAACTGAACCAGGAAAGAAAATGCCTCTGCACTCAATTGGATAGACCTACAACCAATCAGAGCAACGGAGTATGTGACGTATGTTGAGCGACGCATAGTTGTCAACAGAAGAGAACTCAACTGCCCGCACGCTGGAAGAAGTAGAAAAAGAAGATGAGTGTAAACGATCTTTGCCGGTGTTGTAAAAAGAATTTAAGGATACACAGAGTACTTACCAACACGATCATCATTTTTGAGAGAAATAGTAAAGGTGAATGCATTACGTTACTGTTGATCATCTGTCCATCATCGTATAAAGCCCGCCTTGACAATTTGATTGGTCCGAACCGCTCTGGTTCGAGCATAGTTGCTCCACAACGGATCAAGTCCAGACCGAACTTCGCTAAGTTCGGCTGGCATCCAGGCTACTCATGTATGGTTTTAACATTTGCAGTATGCCTTATACAGTGTTAGCCTTTGGTCTGGCCTAAAAGTAGAGAGGCAGTGGGAAACAAATTCTGCAAGAAAAAAACTTTAAAACAAATTCTGAGCCAAACAAAGAAGACCACCCTAATATGTCACCTAATTGTTCATTAATTATATCATAAATCACTGTGACAATGACAGCTAGTCCCAATTACAAATGTCACGGTTGGTCTGGCCCTCTGTCAAGCTTCATTGTCCCGTAGAAACCATATTGTGTACAAATCACCTTGTTTACTTAATGCCAGAGCCATAGGTATTTACTGTAAGAACAGTAGATCACAGTAACACCGTTTTTTGTTGTTGTGGAATGATAACAAAAAAGTACATACCCTACATGCTAATTACAATCAACAAATATGCCAAGATCTATTACTTCATTTAGAAAATCAAAAGCTAAATTAAGACATGAGAGTGGGGGAAGCTGGTTTTAACCACCAAAGATGGTAACAAGGGCCTAGCCCAATTATACAATATTAATGCTGTTGTTTGACCTATTTTCTTTCTCTATAAAAATGAATATAATATGCTGGTGTTGCTACCCCTAGATAAGAGTATTTCCTGGCTTTCTGGACTCTTCCTTTCTTAAAGTGGTTTTCTTAAGCCGGGGAAACCCGTTTGTCATTTAATTTAATTGAAGTGTTCATATAAAAGCAGCTTCAAAGCAGATGAAAAATGGCAATGCTTTTAATCACCCTATTAGGCATTGAAAGGCAATAAAACAACATTAATAAGCATTTATCAATTGGTTTATAACACATTATATTGTAGTGTTAAGCAGAGATACAGTATAAGTGAGCATGCTACATGTTGGCTGGGTTATAAACAGATAATGAATGAGATGCATTTCGGTGTCTTATGTCCTGTACACAGAAAAGTTGAATATAATCTATACTAAAATACAGTTGTAATACTATACAATATGTCTTCATAGAAGACGTTATAACACTTAAAATGTCCTAATGGCTTCTTACAGTTTGTGTACACCTTATAAATGCCAAATAAAAAAGCTTAGAGTAAAGTGTTACCATAAAAATCAACAATGCAAAAATGATTTGCAGCACACAGATTCTGTAGTTTCAGCCTTCTTTTTTAATTCTTTGAGCAGAACAGAATCAGCAGTTATTTTGCTTGCAGAACAGGCCATAGAGTTCACACAATATCAATCATATTTATTCAAAATGAATTTGCAAGACAAGAAAAACACTTGGAATTCTCTTCAATCAGCTTTATCATTATTAATCAGGACATTGTTGTAACTATTTAACCAGACCTCATACAAATCCTTTGCAGATTTAAACAGGATTCCTTGCTTTTGTTGTTATTTCATGATGCATGCACTGTTTTAGAGCAGGTGAGCATGGTTCGGGTCATGTGGAGACACAGGTCAACAGTGTCTCAACCCGTGAGTCCCTGAACCCAGGGGATTCACTCAATATGGTCTTGGCTCTGCTTCAACTCATTCTTTGTGAGTTTTTCCACTTTCTCTGCGCTGTGCATTTACATTCTGGTTGTGTCTGGATGCCGGCAGTGACAGCTATTTAGCATTATATTTGAATGCCTTTAAAAGGACCTCTTCAAAGCAGCACGGGCATGGTAACAGGGAATAAAACAAATAGCAGATGGTGTCGAAACTCTATGTTCACATCAGGGGGTGATGCAAATGTTCATCATTCATTAATGCTGATGAGAATGTAATTTGATAATAACAAAATACTTTCCACATACTTTGTTCATTGTGTGTTACTCTGTGCGCCGAGAGCTACACAAGAGCAGATTTATATGGGTATAGTATGATGGAAAGAGGTCACTCATTATGTATGCAAAGAAGAACAGCCTCCGGTCATTATCTGCTGTGTACGCTGAAGAGATGAAAGAATGGACTGTAAATAGCTATCAGATGGTAAACACGCAAATCAGTTTATTAGCAGGAAGAATTGATGGGACTTCAGGACTTGATCAGTGTCACATAGTAATTTTCATAGCTGCCACTGTGCCTTCCATAGTTAGTCTTGCAGAAAATCCTCAAATGATTTTAATACTCCGTTGTCAATTGTTTGTTGAATATTTTTACTGGTTGGGCTGTGGCCCCACTCGGTCAAGCCTTCTGTGTTGCCACTTAATGCAGGGAAAGACGTAGCTTCTTACAAATTAATTATGTGACACTTAACTATTTCTCTAATGACTAATAATGACCCATCTAACTTTGAATACTAACCATTTCTGAGCTCCATTGGTTTGAAGGGTCTTAAAAACGTTAAGAGAGTTTGTGTTTCCATGTTGCGAAGAGGCAAGACCAAACATCTGTCTGATTGTGTCTGAGCGATTGTCCACATTGAGGTCAGTTTTAAGACACCTACTGCCTCAGCCTGGGTCTGTGATATCTAATCAATAAATAATTTGCGACTGAATCTGCTCTACCAATTCCCCATCTATCACTCACTGATCTACCTTTTGTATCATTCCGTGAATTTATAGGCCACTGCCTGCATACTAAACTAGACTGCAGCGGTGAAATTTCCCCTCAAATCCTCATACTTGCTTTCTCGGATTCATTATAGTTTCTTGAAGGCATTTTTGGTGACATCGATGGCAGAAACACACACACACACACACACACACACACACACACACACACACACACACACACACGCACACACACTGTGAACTTTGTTCAAAAAGTCGTATTGTTCTGCATCATCCGCTTGTCTCTTGACCTTATCTCTGTTCTTGACAAATGGAAAAAAGCAGTACAGTACAGTACAGTACAGTCTTGCATCCTGTCACCAAGTGCCACACATACATAATTGGATTGTTAGACTCACCGTCTTGACATCAAGCACAAAGAGCTCATTTGGTTCACTGTGTTCTTTTTTCTCTATCTCTCTTACATTGTTATCACTTGTCTCCCTCTTTTCTTTTTAAACCACGTCCTCTCTTATTGCCCTTACCCCTCCGTCTAATCCCTTCCTTTCTCTCCCCGTGGTGAGGAAGGGAGGCTCTGATCCGCTCGCTGTATATAGACCTGTGTCGCTAGGCAGGCACAGACAGATGCTGGACTCAGAGGTCATTTCATAAGTGTGGCTGCTAATTAACAGAAAGGGAATGAATCCTTTCAAATGGAGATGGTGTGGACACACAATTCAGCCCTCCATTTCATCTTGTTTTTTTCCCCTCTTTGCCCGGTGTTGTTCCCTTTCAAAAGTACTTCAAAAACACTTGATCGCTTCTATTTCCATGGACACGGACAGAGCTGCCTGCTTGGATCAGCACGTTTCGTAGAGTTAACGGCACTTGGACAAATCCACCCATTTGTTTAATTCTAGACTTGACATTTAATTTCACATGTACCGCCCCTGCTCTATCAGTTTTCACCATTTATTAAACTTGCTGACCTCAATGTGAGGTCCCTGAGAATCAATATACTGTCCACATGTTAGGTAGTAATAGGAGCAAGTATGTTATCCCTATGGAATCTCTTGTTGTGCACAAAGACTTCATCAAAATCACCTGCATTTTCCAAATAATGATTCCAAAACATTAACCTTTTGGAACAGTTCAGTCAATTCAGTGAGACATTTGAAGAACTGTACTCTGGTATAGTAATTCTTTTGTGAGACTATACTTTCCCTTTCCTACATTTCAAAACAAAATAAAGTTTAAACAGGGTGCCCAGGTAGCTTACCTGGTTGAGCGTGCCCCCCATGAACTAAATTTAGATTTATTGTCCCATGAGGGAGATTTGCTTTCACAGTCTGTTTCATGCACATGGCAATATACACAGACAAATACAAATACATCAGCAGATACATAACATAAAGAAAGGTATATAGACACATAGAAACAACCACATTTACGACAACGACACTGGATCTATACAAAGTCAGCAAGATAGTTTGTTCAGCAGTGCTCTGGAAGAAGCAACAAACTTCTGCCAAAGTGAATCCTTCTACACCTCAGAGTCCTGTCTCTGCAGCCAGATGGCAGCAGTGTAAATTGTGGATATAGAGGGTGACTGGTGTCATTGACAATGGTGAGGGCAAGGTGTGTGTGATAGTTCCATCATTCAGGACTGAGATGTTGGTGTAGGGGAGCTGATGAAGGCTCACTCCTTACCGCAGATGCCGGGATTCGATTCCGACCCACTGCCCTTTGCTACATATCATTCTCTTCTCTCTCCCCACTTTCCTATCTTGAGCTGTCCTATTGCCAAAGAAATCAAAAGGAAAAAAAAGAAAAAGATTTTACTCTACTACTTTTATATGAAGGCTGCAGTCATATGAACAGCGTGTGAAAATAGTAAATCAAAGTTGTCTCGTTACAGGTGATGATATTGCAGCCTAGATTGATGCCATAGTTCTGCCTCTGCCAAGGAACCAATGACATGGCTGCCGGTACAAATCAGGCTCACAGCTGTCAGGAAAGTGAAGTGCGAGCTTGGCTTGGATTGGAGACAGGTGGATGGATTGTTTTAAACAAAATTAAACAAGAATGGGATGGAATATATAATATATTGGAAATGTTTATGTATGTTTGTGTGTGAGGGGGAAAGTTGAGAAAAAGAGAAGGATGTTAAAGCATTGAGTTTCCGTAAGATGATAGAAAAGGTTATAAGCAAGGAGCATTTTTTTTGTGAGCGTCGGCAACACAAAAAGACTTTTGTCCAAGCTAAATTGCATTTCTTTTTTTTGGTCTGCTACAGCATACTCATCTGCTCTGTAAATCATTACTCCTGAGAAGAAAAAAAAAATCTGAAACCAAAAGGGAGAAATATCTATTTTATATTTTTTGGTTTCATGATGACGCCAAAAAGGGATGACTAAATGTGATTTCAGTTGGACTTTGAATTTCTGCTGTTGTTTTTTTTTTAATTTTTTTTTAAATACATCACTGCTAGGGTTCCAACTTGCATTTCACTCTGATTCACTGAGATGATGGATAGCATGTGTTCTGATGCGTCTCCCAAGGTGAATTAAATTGAATACACTCACTGGAATAAAACAACGGGATTCACTGGTTTGTGACTGTCAAATCATTTGCTAAATATCTCTGTGTACCTGTGTCACAGAGGAGGAGGCTCAATGAGGCAGATGCTTAGTAAAAGCCGCTAAATCATCAGAAAATGTAAATATAATGACAAAGCAATGGGGGCCGAGATGGAAAGCAGATGGAGTCAATTACAGAATTTTTTTTCTCATTTTGTTTAAAACATAGATAACACAAGTACATATACTGTACTGTATGAAGAAAACCCCTTCCATTCTTCCTAACTTCCACTCATTGATGGTAGAACTGAAATATCTACTGTACAACCATACTTAAAGTGATTATATGTAACTTTTTAATTTTTCTGAAGCTCTGTCATTTTTCGTACAATGATCTTAAATGACCTGTAACAACAAAAAAGACTAACAGTGAAAAGAACGCCATTCAATTGTTCCTGCGCAGTCACAGAATGATTTGCGGCAGGTAGACGGCGCTACACATTCTGATGGGTCTTTAGACTTTTGTCTAACACCGGAAAGCCTTTGTTAGCATATCCAGCCTTTTGAGCCAGTTAAAAGGAAGCAGGATATTTCTTTATTTAAGCCTACTTGTATTTTAATGTTATCTCAGAAGTTATCTGCTGTAAGTATGGCTGATACTGGGGCAGGGTCATCACAGAAAAGAAGGAAATTAAACAAAGAACTACAAGCTAAAAGGAAAAGTGAAAGACAAAAGGCGATAACGTGAGTCACACTCGATTGGGCTATCAACAGATGGAGACAATTACGGGATTGTGAATGATTCAAAAACGTCCCCAAATTGCCCCTCATGTATGTAATATGTCTATTTCATTCATAAAATAACTTTACAATGCGTGATGTGGTTATACATCAGTAGCCAACATTAAATTACCCCCCCCTTCCATTTAGCGCAGACCTTTTAGTCCTTTTAGTCCGTGTTTGTGTTGGCCTCCTAATTTCTTTTCCCTTGTCCCCCTGTACCTGTGTAAAGTGTCCATGGGTTTCATAAAGTGCTATATTAATCATTATAGTTTTAATAAATAATAAAGTTATTACTACGTTGGTTGCTACAACAATCTCTTAATGCTTTGGCTCGTGACACAGTGACAGTGATAACGTTACCCGGTTTAGCTCACGAGACATCCAAAGTAGGCGAAGTTACTGTATGCAACACTTGAAATGCAGCAATGCATCTGTAACGTTTTCTCTTATTGTAAATAAATCATTTTCTGTATGAGCAAAACATTCATCACGACTATATGACCTCCTGGTAACGCTAACTCAGTAATCTACAGCGGGCAATACAGCACCGTCAAGAAAAGACCTTTACGACAGCAGGTGTGGTAAAAACACTACCGCTTTTGTCCAAAGCAGCCGCTAGAATCAACACAAACTGAAAGTTACATATTACCACTTTAAGTAAAGTTTGTTTTTGAAAGGGCGTTTAATGTAATTACTGTATTTTAACCCCAAGCTAAATAGTGATTAAAAAATGCTTGCTGTGTATCTTATTCAGAGAAGAGGCTGCTGACAGCCTTACAGCAGGCCTGTGCCAGCAGAGTTTAAAGTTAAAGTGTTAGAGTTTTGCAAGCGGTTATCAGGTGAATAAGAGGGAAAGCCACAGAGGGAAGGTAGTCATGGGAGCGAGTTCTGCGAAAGTCATTTTGGCAGGTAGTGAACACTTTGTGCTGAGTAAGGCCAAAAAGTTTTGGATAAGAAAGAGAGGAGCAGACATGCATCATAATGTTGTACAAGTCTATGGGGAGAAAGACTAATCATTCCTTCAACTTGCAGACCAGCACCATCTGAGGTGCAGTGGATTGTAATGAATGATACTGTACAAGCAGTTGGTTTGAGTGATGGGCACTCCTTCCTGGGGGTACAGGCAACTTTTGATAATTCCTTTAGATGAATGGGTGTTAAATGTAGGGCTGGGCGAATCAAATATCACGATATTTTTGACCAAATACCTCAATATCGATATTGCGACGATATTGTAGGGTTGACAATTGGTGCTTTAACAAAATATTTTCACAATGAGATTTTAAATAAATAATCATCTGTAATGTGACTATAATGACTAAGTGGGTAAAGGGAAATTATAGAACTGCAAGAAAAGCCTGGTACGTTCAGAAAATCAGATCACTTTACTGTAATGCAGCCTTTAAAACCAGGAAAAGACAACACTTACCATATTACGATATCCAAAATCTAAGACAATATCAATTCTCATATCACAATATTGTTATAATATTGATATATTGCCCAACCGGCTTACGATATACCAAAATACTGGGCCAAAACAAATAAAATCACCATGCAATCTAGATGATGTACAGATTATGTTAAAGGGATAACACTTTAGTTTTGCACTTCCATAAAGTCTGACTCACAAGAGATAGATTGAAAAAAAGAATTTGATGCAACAGGTATTCTGATTGTCTCCGTTATGGGTCAAGCTCTTGAAACATTGAATCTTACATTACTCGTAGTGCAAATGGATAACATATTTCATCAGATCCCCATTGCCCTCTAAATGCCCACTTCTTTTAAACCCCACACCCAAGTTTATAACATATCTTTCCTTGTAAAAAAGTAAGAAAAGTAAACTGAACTGCATGTTTGTTTCAGTGGAAGTGGATGTATTCAGCAGATTCATACACAGTACTCTTCATTGTACACTACCCTTGTCAAATCAAGGTGCTTTAAAATCACACATACACATGGCATTCATAAAATAGTGCAGATTACAACAATATATTCACAAAACACACTGCACATTATCATAAAAATGTTTCACTGCAAATAACAGCTGGAAACCTTTAGTGTAATTGTGTCCAATCCTCAGCTGGTTACTTGGTTTCCATCGAGGGGGATATTGACATCAAACAGCATATGAAAGAGATGTAACTACATGATTATAACCTTTTCATTTAGACAATATTTGTTATTGATGTAGGTTTCTTAATTAGAGTAAGTTACAACAGAATAGTGTGTTCTTCAGTCAAATGCTGATCCTCAGCTCAGAGGGTAGGAAGCACAGCACAAACATGCAATCTGGTAATGGAAACTGAAGTCTTTGATATTGGTCCCCATGGGCAGAATCCACTTGAATTCTGCGATTTGGGTTATGTGAATCCTCACAGAAGGCTCCTACTGCAGGGTCAGAGCTACACTGGGAAACAACACTTTAATAACAACACAACACTTTAATATTCAGACCAGCAAGCTCTCTGTTGGGAAGAGCCTTATTATTATCATCCAAGGGAGTACATCTATGAAAATGCATGTTGACTTTTGGCACTGACTAAAAGTATACAAGGATACCAACAGCTCCAATCTCACTTAATGTGTAGCTATATCTGTCATTCCAATGAGACACATGTAGAAATTGCATGAATATAAAAATTAAGTTGGTAATATAGAAGCAAAAATATCTGCAATTTATTCTTGCCTATAAAACAAATTAGTCAATTTGTTGCAATACCCAGTGCAGAAACCAGTCACCCGTTGTTAGTGCGGTATCTTTTCCACGATTATGGAAATAATGAGCCGGTGTCACTTCTATGTTTCACATAAATCAGGGCTCATGCAGAAAACAATTATACAGGTATCTTTTGTTTGAATAGGAACCTTACTTAGCAATCAATACAATACGCATGATAAAACATTCTGGACTCAACCTTTAATTATATTACTTTACTTCCAATCCCATCTTGAGATTTAATCATGGCACACAATTAATTTTTCCACTGAAGCAAGAATATTGTAACCTTAAGGTTATATGGGTTCTGCCCTCTTATCTGATCACCAGATAAAACACCAGTGGTTTTAATTATTGATAATTAACCTTATGAAATGAGATTCATGCACCCATCCTGTCTTTTTCTCGCTGTGTCTCTCTCGTTAACATATCTCTATATTATGTATGTAGCCCTCCTCATTTATGCTCTAGTTTTAAATACAGTTATTAGAGTTTTTTGCT
This sequence comes from Zingel zingel, assembly GCA_023566125.1. Lineage (NCBI taxonomy): Eukaryota > Metazoa > Chordata > Actinopteri > Perciformes > Percidae > Zingel > Zingel zingel. Next base: position 24,583,390 of record CM042324.1, on the reverse strand, counting down.
GGTAACCAAGTAAACCAGATGACCCCAGACCTTATGAAGAGCACTTAATCTAATCATCAAATACACATTCTGTACATGATATCATACGGTCCAACCCAGCTGAAAAATCTGATCCATGTTATATTGAGCTGAAGATGGCTCTGCTTCTGCATACAGTCCAGTAATGTCAGCTCATATCAATCATATCATGTCCTAACACCCATGTTTCCAGTCTAATTTCCATTGTCATTTCCATTCCAAATGCCCTCCACTTGAAAGGCTGATCGTGGAAGATGTTGCTCTCTCTATCCTAGGATCTCATTAGAATCCGCTTCAGCCGCTCTATCCCTAGACCATCATCAGTGACAAGTCTGTGTCATCCGCACACCAGCGAAGACACAAATTTGACAGACAGCTCTTTTTATATACAAATCCGTGTTTGCATTTAAGTGTTATGGCCGTACATGTGTATACACATAGGCACATCAACAGTACACACAAAACAAACATTATTCTACACCCAAGTGTTCGCACGCACGCACACACACACACACACACACACACACACACACACACACACACACACACACACACACACACACACACGTATGTTCATGCTTTCAGCACTGTCTCTCCCCACATGCGGAATATCATGCGTGCTGAATTTATGAGCAAAGTGATCAGGCCTCCAGGCCTCATCAGCTGGCTTAATGCCTCTTCATGCACCCTCAGCCGCTGTGGCCAGCATACAGTAGGTTTGCTATTGCCTTGACAGCTGCATTAAAAAAGAGAAGGTGATTGTATTCTGTTCCATCCCCGTAGCATGCATGACTAACCATGCTCAGCAGTAAGTGGAAGGGACCCACTTGAGCTCCGTTGCATTGGGTTTATGTCAGTTTTAATACAAAGCTTTCATGTAAGAATGGCTTTACCTTTCACCACTGTCCTATGTTGTTCACAAAGGGATTCACTGTCTTTACATGCACAGAAAGGAACCTGGTTACTTGGCTAAGACCTTAGCTGATATTTCAACCACACGTACATACTCTTTGTAGGTTGTAGAGATGATTAGTTTCAGTTTTAGTCTGGCTCTGGATGTAATTTGGATATAAAGATGCAGCGCTAGGAACAATGTTTCTTTTCATTTCACAACACTACAGTGAAAACATCCATGTTTGTCGTCATTGTCATACACATAAAGTCTTGTAAAAAGAAAGTCTTAAAGCCTGGTTTAGCAGATATTCATGGCCAAGAATTATTTTCTCCTGTAAAAATAGAGCTTTTTAATTAAGCTTTACCCTGATTAAGGAAACTAGGTTTCTCGTTTACATGTTTAAGAATTGAGGTTACTGCAGAAAGCTGAAAATGTCTCTTAACAGTACCAGAAGTTATTTTATGGGGCAGCATCCTGCGCATTGCCATAGCCAGGGTTTAGAAATTAGTGAGGTCCAGACTATTTTCTTTTAATTGAGCTTATTTACGGGATTTCTGTACTGCAAAGTTTATACACAAAACTCTTACACACACATCCCAAGCTAAACACAAACACAAACACATTATCTATCTACATACAAAACGTATGGCTCCATTATGACGATTATTCATAATGAAGTTTAAGGGCTATGGGAGGGCGCTGGGAGATGGCCCTGGTATGACATTAACATACTGGGCAGTTACTTTTATTTACAAAGTTACTCTGAGCTGGGAATGTAAATGCTTCAATTGGTGTACTCGCAGAGAACACTGTACACAAGGGGAAATCATTAACATAACATTAAAATTGATCTAACCGTCCCAGTTCACCGCTGCTATATTTGAAGCAAATTGGTTCAGAGGGCTATTATTTCTAATCTGGGTGCTGAACGCATAGTGTCAACATCAGGATTAAACCCAAACAAGACAGATGGATCCCTGGTATCCCCAAATGCAAAGGGCTTAGAGTAAGCGCTGCCACTTTATGACATCTACAACTAATTCTAATGTCTTTGATCTAGCCTGTGGAATGGTGCTGTTAATTTACAATCTGCAAATGTTGTCAGTCTACCAGAGTGAGTTGTTTTTCATCGATAATTTAGAACTACCTAAATGAATGAGAGGATGTGTGTACCTTCTTATCTTTCCAAAGGTTTTCTAGCTTTTTGTACAGCAGCATTATTTGGCACATTTGTTCTGATGCTTGAAATATTTCTATTACTCGAGTCATTCCAAGTGAATACATACAGTATCTTTGTACACAAAGGCAGAGTGGTGAGGCATGCAGTCACTAACCATTATGCAGGATGTCAAAAGCAGTTCAAAGCAGCTAGGTGGAGATGTCTTTCCATCACTAAGGTCAGAAATACTATAGCAATAACAAAGTGACTGTGTGTGTGTGTGTGTGTGTGTGTGTGTGTGTGTGTGTGTGCGTGCGTGCGTGCGTGTGTGTGAGTAAGAGTGAAAAACTGGCCACCGACTTAATGCTGCTAGTTATAGCTGTGACTGTTTTTAAAATTTAGTTTGTTGTCCCTTTAAATATTTTTTATTTTATTTCTACACATTATTTTTCAAGGAATGTAATCATGTACAGTGCTCTGTAGTTTACAGCTTCAGAAAACCGTTCACACAGTTCCATAAAAGATCGTACATCACTCCATCCAAACTACCGGGTAACTGGGGCAACGGGTGTGGCTGCGATGAGCAACATGAAATGAATAGAGAGTGTTCCAGTTGTATTGTGTGGCTGTTCCCTGTGTCCTTCCTAAAGTCCACAACCATCTGCAATGTCTTCAGAGAATTTAGATGTACAGGCAGAAGAGCAGAGGGGAAAGGAGGCAGCCTTGAGGGGAACAGGTGCTGATGGTCAGAGAGTCAGAGACGTGTTTCCCCAGCTTCACGCACTGCTTCCTGTCAGAGAGGAAGTCTGTGATCCACCTGCAGGTGGAGTCAGGCACATGCAGCTGGGTCAGCTTGTCCTGTAGTAGAACCGGGATGATGTTGTTGAAGTCAGAGCTAAAGTCCACAAACAGGATCCTGGCGTAGGACTCCTGAGGAGTCCAGTTGCCAAAGGATGAAATGAAGAGCCATGTTGACTGCGTCGTCTACAGACCTGTTGGCTCTATAGGCGAACTGCAGGGGGTCCAGGAGTGGGTTAGTGAGGGTTTTGAGGTCAGCCAGAACAAGGCGCTCAAAAGACTTCATGACCACAGAAGTCAGGGCGATGGGTCTGTAGTCATTTAGTCCTGTGATCCTTGTTTTCTTGGGGACGGGAATGATGGTGGAGGACTTGAAGCAGGCTGGTACGTGCCATGTCTCCAGTGAGGTGTTAAAGATGTCTGTGAACACCGGAGGGGTGCCCTCCTTGAAACGCTGGTTATTGTATAGATCTTCTGTGCTGTCCGGTTGAAGATGTGTGTGAAGCATTCATGTTTTGCTAAAAAATACACTTATATATTATATATTTTATTAAATTCTGTTTTGAATATATTATGAGTCGGGAAAGACATAGATGTAAACTGCAATTCGACTGGTTGGCCAACCCCGAGGTGGTAATTCTTTATTTTTTATAAATAATACATTTACAAACATGAATTTTATTTTCATACACCGTATACAACTTGAAAACTGAATTATGCATGAAATGTATTTTAATCCATTATTTCCGTTAATTAAATATAGACTTTAGTTTTTGGTGCCTTTGTGACTTGTCCTGACATTGCCCATAGAACAACACCATTTATACTTTTGGAGGCAATTACACGTCTGCCCCAATCTCATCAGTCAGAGAGACAGTCAGAGAGACAGCTGTTGGAGTGTTTCATTCTTATCTCTTGTGCTCGCTGCCTTTTTCCTCTCTGTCTCCTCCCCTCTCCTCCATCTTCCTCAGGCTGGGTGGCTGGCACGTCAAGTGACAGAAAGTCCTTGGCTCCATCTCACACTGGCTCTCCCTTTCATAGCACAGAGCGCACGCTGACAATTATCAGTGCTGTGTCTACACTCCTTGTTTTGACATTATTTGTCCTTTCCTCTGCCCTTCCTCCTTTTCTTCTTGCTTACAGTAAGAGCAGTTGGTCAATTTAAGTTATCTGCCTCGTGACCGCAAAAGGACAAGCAGCAAACAAGTGAGTTGGATTTAAATCTGCATCCCAAGTGGGCAGGCCATTAAAATCAATACCAGCTCATCTCCATATCTAAAGCGCTGGCTGCTTTGGTAAAGCGTTGGTCGTCTCTCAATTCTCCACCGAACTACCTCATGAAACATTGTGTAAACATTAGAAAACCATATGTTGACACCTGCAAATTGTAAATAATATGTCCCCAAAATCTCACCCTTCAAATATGAAAAGATAGCTCCCAATAGAATCCGCTTTCAGCATCACCTTTGTGTACTGAGCAAAACTCATTTCTGTGCCTGTTTTCTCTGTCCGAATGACAGTTCCTTGGCTGTGTACTGTCCAGCCTGTGAGTGGTGTGTCTGCCATGTTTATTTTGGATGAGAGATACAATCTGTCCCTGTATCAGCTGACGGGTCAATCTATATCTCATTACTCTATCCAAATAATATCATCTTGGCTGAGATTCTCAAGGCATCGTAATAAATTCAGTCCCAGTTATAGCATGTATGGCTACTTTGGAAAAGCACCATTCGACTACAGTGTCGCAGCAAATATAGTAAATATGTTTTATGCCTCTAATGCAACAACTTTAAAAGATAATACATTCTAAAATTGAATTTCCCTTCTTCTTCCTCTTCTCCTTCTTCTTCCATTTCACACCCTTTTACGCTTACTCTTCATTTTCATGTCATCCTCTACCCCCAAATATTTCTTCCCAGCTCTCTCTCTCTCTTTTTCTCTCTCTTTGCTATTATTCACTTTTTTTCCACCGCAGCGCTATAGCCAGCTTTGCTAGTGTGATTTACTTTCTATTAGGGGATTAAAAATCAATTATGCAGGAAGCCATGCATAGGCGTGATTATAGCTGCGCATGATGGCACCATTCATCACAAGACCACTCATCTCTACAGCCGTTAGTTACACAACACACACCAGGACAGCCATCTTCTACCGTGAACTCTGCGCTCATCTTTTACACATTGTAAATGAAATAATTCCACCACAATGCCTTTGCAGTTTGTACAGCACAGTGAAAAAGGTGATAATATAACATTTTCAAAACCACTTTATGTAATATCTAAAGTACAAACAATACAAAAAGAATTATTTATGGAGGGAATGCATTAACATCCACCCCAGTTAAATACAGCCAATTATAACAATTACAGACCTATTTACTAAGAAGATTAACACAGTAATACGCTTGATAAGGCCCTAAAACACTACTGAAATGGCATCAATATTAATCTTTCAAATACGAAATACTGTCACCTGAATTACATTCTTGTGAATAGTGACTTATCCCTCTGATCAGTGATACTGACCTCGAGGGACATCAGACCGGTCTTTGGGAGGTGTTATCCTGACTCAAATATAATAAAACACTTGTGTATTCATTCTTGACCGTGAGATCCATTATCAAATATACTTCTGAACTTCACTCTCTTAAGTAAATTCCACTTTCTCTAGACTTTATAACATATGTCAAAGATGTAAAAAGCACAACCTTAATGGACTAATCTACAGATAAGTCTATAAGTCCTTGACAGACGTAGTAGTCATGCAGTAGTTTCTTTACCTGAAGCTGATGTGTTTTACTATTATGCATCACTTTATCTGTGTTATCGTCCTTTCTGCTAATCATACTTGACCTTAACAGATAATCCCTAAACTCAATTCATTTCAGTATTGGTCTCATAAGACTTAACTATAACTCCTGTTAAATCCCGATGATCCATATTCTACACAACCACAAAAAAACTAAATTGTGGATGTCTTGGAGCATTTCTGCATTTATGTCAGCATATTTCTGGACTGTGCAGATAACATGGAGGCACAGTGCACACTGTGTGTGTCTCCTCAAAGAGGCTCAGGTTTTTCAGACTACTCATGTGTTGTGGCTACCACACTGTTGTGTGCAGTGGGGAGAAAACATCAACGCCGGGGATGCAGACAGGACAAACAAGCTGATGATAAAGGCGGTCTTTGTTGCAGGGCTAAGTCTGAACACAGGAGAGGAGCAGGACTAAACTGAACATCTTAGACAACACCTCTCGTCCTGCCCCTTCTATCATGTGCTGACACAGCTACAGAGCATCTTCTGCCTTGTCCCTCTGAGGTGCAACACATTTTTGTTTTTGTCCTAGCCTTCCTCCTGTTCAAATGGATGTTGCCTCAGCCACCTATGGAGAGCCAAAGCAGGAAGACCGCACTGTGCTGGCCTAATCAGCTACCATATCCTGCTGTCTGCGCCATTCTATAAACACAGTTATTTGCTTTACTGTTTTCTCTGGACATATTTCAGTACATTCCATGAGAATAAAATCCTGCACACGGAACGTTCCCAAAAAAGCTTGTCTTTTCTTTGTTATCATTATACCTCCTGCGCCCATCTGTGCGCCCATGGGCGTGCTGGTCTTACAGGGAGGTGTGTTCAGGTGAATTATTGGCGTATTGCTATCTTGAGGCAGTGGGAAGTGATCGCGCCATTGACCAACACGAACCTGGTCTAAAGTCAATAGCGCAGCATTTCTTTGTTATTTTAACAGCAAATTAGTAAAATGCGCCCATGCTTATGCACATCGCGCGCACACTATGCTTGTTACACCCACATAGGGAAGGGCAGCAGCACACAAACATGCAAAAATTTACAAATAAAAATATTACGGTGCAAATCTGGCATCATAATAGCAATGCGCCAAGGTACAAACGCGCCTGGCTTTTAAAGGGAATGGGAGATGGCACTCTGATTGGTTTATTGCATGTTACGCCCAAAACACACCTATGAATTATTGAAGACACTAAGTACAACACTTTTGAACCATGTGCCTGGCGCACGGACCCTTTTTTCTGCCGTCAAACTAGCAAAAGTGGATTTGGACACGCCCTAAACGCACCTGCGCCAGGCGCTTCACGCCCTGCGCATAGATCGTTAAAATAGAATAGCCCTAAGAATTCAAGGCTATGTAATTATACATTTTGTGATACTCCTATTTACATTTTGCATCTATGTATTGAGACAAAATAAGATTTTATTTCAGTAAGAGACATTTATGTCAACACATTGATTTAGAAAAGGATTTGCTCTTTGAGGGACCTTTCAAATAATCCCCCTTGAAAAAAACATAAATGAACATTAAATCTCGTGTAAAACTATTTTAAAAAAACCACTAGATATAAGAAGGATGTCAGGTGATGGAGGGAGCTCTGGGAGCATGTAACAGTGAGTGTCAGTTTATAATTGCTGTGCTGTACGTTCACATTTATATGATTGGATCGCTGGTCTGCTAACAGCTGATGAATGAGCCTGTGAGTATGAAGCATGAATAAAGCAACAGATACAGATAGCAGCTTTGTTTTACACCTCTTCTAAAACCCAGACTTTACAGACAAGATTTGCTAGATTATTCATCTACAACTGAGAAAAAGAGTTTAAGCTCCACAAGCAGACCTTTAAAATGTCAGTCTCATCCTTTGGGGTGCTGAATATATGCCAGGAGCAAACGGAAGATGCTTTAAGTTTTACCTCAGAATTACTGGCCTACATTTTCACATCAATAACTGTGGCACATACACAGTCATGTACTGACAGAGCCACAGTCAGTGTTTGTGTCTCTACAATTTCTTATGTGATTCCCATGCATGCATGCATGTAGACACACTAGAGGTGTCAAAAGTATTCACATTCATTACTCAGGTAGAAGTATAGATACTAGGGTTTAAAAAGACTTTTACTCAAGTAAAAGTGTAAAAGTACTGGTTTCAAAACTACTTAAAGTATAAAAGTAAAAGTAAAAAAATAATATCAATATGCTTTTTCAAATCAGATGGCGAGTTGTGGAAACAATTAGCTCGTGGTACTTGGGTGTGCATTCGAAAGGAGTTGTTTTTCCATCCAACCATTTTGAAAAATTCGTCCAGGTACGGCCAGAGATGTAGAAGGGTTGGCTGGTCTTCCTGCCTACCAATCTCCTCGCTGGTGCTTGGTTGGAACATTTCGCTCGAGTTCTCTTGAGTATCTGCCACGGACATCTTCGTAATAGGCTACATATGTCTGCTATTTGTGATTTGTGTCATATGCAGGTGCTATGGATCGTGTCCAAACCAATAAGGTGTCGGAATGGTATATGTTTATACTTCTCATCCAACCACAATCAAATTCACTCTATTTGAATGGCGGAATTTATCTGGTTATGTTTTGTTTTTTTGGGGGGGTTTTTTAACGATGACAAGCCGGAATGAAAACAAGCCGAACTGAAATAGGAGTAACGAGGCTATTTTAAAAATGTAAGGGGTAGAAAGTACAGATAATTGCGTGAAAATGTAAGGAGTAGAAGTAAAAAGTCTGCTGTAAAATAATTACTCTGTATAGAAACCTAAAATGTTTACTTAAGTAAGGTAACAAAGTATTTGTACTTCGTTACTTGACACCTCTGACACACACCAACATCCACAACCCTTTTCATGCCGCTAGGACTCCAGAGTTCTGTCTGTTTACTCAGAAAGGTTCAAAGATAATTTACTTGGATTAGAGGAGCCATCTGTGGCTGCCATCCCAGATTGCTTCGGAGGTGTCTCAATAAATACTGAGCAGGCTGCATGGCAGGCAGTGCAATGGAAAGGCAGTGAGAGCATTGTAATAAAAAAGGGCTTAATTCCCCTTTTTTTTACATCAATTACTACTGGCTGCACACTGGTGACACCCCAGGAACTCTGTTTATCACTGGGTCTGGCCCACAGCACAAACCAAACAGTAGAGCACATACATGTAAGCCTGCACTGTGCATGGAGAAATTTTAGCTTTTCTCAACCAGACATACAGCCAAGTGGACGTATTAAAGAAGGAAAAAGAAGACTGTTGTTATATAATCAAATAAAAAATAAAAAAAATATTATTTTATTCATCACATACAATTGACAGTACAATGTAGTGAAATTCAATTTCTGCATTTTAACCCATCCTAAGTATTAGGATCAGTGGACAGCTATACATGCTAATTAGTGTCCTGCTCAGGGACACTTTGACATGTGGCCAGAGGACCCTGGGATCGATCCGCCATGCTTGTGGGGCGACCACTCTGCCTCCAATCCACAGCTGCCCCCTTTTTTAACATTATACATTATACTGTATATATGCACATATAGGTCCAAATACACACAAGCACAGGCAGGACCTATACATATGCATTATGTAGAGATAGAGATGTCAGAGTGAGGGGGCTGCCCCTTAAGATGGCGCCCCAGGCAGTTGGGGGTTCGGTGTCTTGCTCAAGGGCACCTCGGCAGTGCCCAGCAGGCAGTGAGCAGTGATATTTTTAATTTTTTGGTTCTTCCCCAGCACATTGAAATTTCAAATAAAACATGGAGGTTAATGTGCTGACTTTCAGCTATGGTGTTTGGGGGTGCTCACATCCATATTAGGCAAACAGTTCATCGAATGTCAGTGTAAACACCCTCAAATTACTTCTTAAGGTCAGCACTTCGACATCTCTGTTTCATTTCAAACGCACTGTGATTGACTACTGAGCCAAAACAAGAGAAAATGTCTCACTGCCCTAATACCTTCTGACTGCACTGATGATGCGTTCGCAGAGATTCATCAAGTTTGTGACAAAATCTTTAGCTTTCTGGACAGCGCTGTCATACAGACAGATGCAATGAGGCTGCCATGCAGACAGGAACCTGAGAAGCAAACTGAACAGGCCACACCGTGGCATCAAGGTTACTCTGACCTGTTTGTTCACCTTAGAGCACCCAGTCACCATTGTAGAGTATATGAATTTGCCTCTTCACATGTTGTGCTAATATGTATAGTGGTGTGAGTAAGAGCTCAAGTGTTTGTAGATTTTATAAACCTACATAGTAACTCCCTAACGTAAAGCTTTGTGTTTGGGCTTAGACATTCTTATGTTAGATAGTTGTAGCCACTGGGAAAATGGTAGGCTTGTAAAAAAAGAAAGAAAATAAGAAGCATAAAACCTGCCTAAGGTGAGGGTATTGATTTTTAAAATGGCTGCATCTGGTGGTTTCTGGAAACATGCTGAAGTGCAGAAACATCTCTTCTTAAACTCACAACCCTTAGCACATTACCAACTTGCAGCTGCCCCTAACCCCAAGGGAGTTATCACTAAATGAAGTCAGGAGGCTGTACATGCCTGGGGATACACCTGGGGCTGCAGAGGATAGAGATCCCACCACAGTGTTAAGTAGTACACAAGTGGTCAAACTGACTGCATTAAGTTCAGATTTAGATCCTCAGCCATACTCGGTTTTGTCTTGTTCAATCGCCTTTTCCGAAATGAAATATCAGGAGAGCGGAGGTGGCAGCTGAGTAAAACCTTACATTGAGGAAATAAATTGCTGTTGCCATCCTTGCTGTGATTAGAGTGGGGAAGTTTGGACCCGTGCAGCCATATCTTGATTATTTCCTAACTGCTGCAAACAACAAAAATGAAACAGCTGCATTCATTTTGAGAGATGTGGAAAAACTGCAATCATGGATGTGCAGCATTTCACTGTGCATACAGTTTAGATGTCAAGTCAACTTTGTTTATATAGCATCATTTCATAACAGAAGTTCTCTCAAAATGTGAACTTAAACATATGCATGTGCACTCATGCCCTGGGGTGCAACTACCCAGTGTCAGAGGGGTATGCAGCAACAATTTTGGCGCAAATATATGCATGATTCCATGGTAAACCCCCATTTGGTTCTTCTACATTCCCAGTGTTAGCAAACGCTAACTGTGTTAACAGGAATATTAGCAAGCCTCCTGTTAGTCCTCTAAAACAGTGGTTCCCAACCTTTTTTCCTTGGCGCCCCCCCTACTCATGTCTAAGAAAAGCTGAGCTTTATATATATATATATATATATATATATATATATATATATATACACACAGCCTTTTGTATACATTATATATTCTAGTGTATTATCATAATTTGTTCAACATGTGCAAATATTTTTTTTTTACCTCACCAGATGACTTGCGCTCCCGCTGTGATCTTTGCCGCCCCCCTGAGGGGTCCCTGGACCCCAGGTTGGGAAGCACTGCTCTAAAATGTTATATAACATTGAGGAAATGCAGAAATGATTTTGAAACGCACAACAGCAGCTACATATAGGAAATACCCAAACAAATATATTTTTTTTTACCATCGCTTTGGCGCCCCCCTTTTTTTATGCGCCGCATATAGCGCATACCGACTTTTTGTGCCACTGCTCATGCCCACATGCTCCCCTGCTTGCGTACAAAAGTTATGGCACAGAGTATGTGTGGTGAGATTGTAAAGAATGCAACTCATGCATCCTTGCCACTGATACATTTGCCTTTACAGGGGAGCCCGGGGAATCTATATTCTGCTGATGCTGCGTATGGCCAGGGGTGCACACATCTGTCTCTCTTTCTCTTACACACACACCTGCATGTACACAGACACTCCAGATTTGGCACATACCACCACAGCACACACACTAGCAAAAAAGCTGGGGATGTTCTTCTCTGTGTAAAGGCTATTGCTCACGCCAGAGATTGGGACTCAAGTCTGAGACTTGGACTTGAGTCGCACTTAAGTCGCACAAACAGCAGACTTCAGACTTGACTTGTGACTCGACCCAAAAGACTTCAGACTTGACTTGTGACTCGACCCAAAAGACTTCAGACTTGACTCAGATTCGAGCTTCGAGACTCGTCAACAACCTGTTTTCATGAAATTATTGCTTTTTAAATCTAAATTTATTCATGTATTTCTATTTTCTTTAATTGCCGCATATACGTTGGGGAAACGTATGACGAGCTGCACATCCCCTGCCCTTTGCCATAATGTGCAACGTAACGCATGCGCTATGCCTTATGTGCGAGCATATCAAAAAATGCATTTTGCCTTTTGTCATTAGTTTTGCTTTCAATAACTTGGTAAACAGTGGCAGTAAGCGAACATTTACATGGAAGGTGTGTGATGCGTAATTGATCCCGTGGATGATTTGTAGGCTATTAAGTGAACAAGGTGTAACCGAACCAGCAAACACCGGGCCGTGTTGAGTCTGTTACTGTAGTCCTATTTCATTATTTCATCCATGCATGGCACAGCGGATCCATGCGCACTGTCACCTGCCGTGGAGACGCTGGCCTCACTAACCTCTCCTCCTCTGAGTTGGATCTCCCTCGCGCTGGACTCAGTTTCACAGAGCGTACTAACACTTAGAAAATAAATGGCTTTACATCAGTGAGTTCAAACTGCTTATTGTGCGAAATTTGGACTGACACTGAGATGCATGTTGTTCTGTAACTGGTGTGGCGCTGCCACTATTCTCTTGATTTCCACTTTGACATTAGACATTTTTTTGATTGAAAGAGACATTACATGTAGCATATATCGTCACAGGTAAAAAGCTAACCATTGCAAAGTGTTGTGCTAATATCTTTATAGTTGTATCCATATGATGTGACAGCCTTAGGTTAATATTTCACCAGGTCCGAGGGCTAGAGGGATGTGTTAAGTAGACCCCATAAAGTTATACTGTACTGTATGGATGGTAGCTACAGGACATGCTTTGAATTCATAAGATTTAACAATACAGTGTTAGGGACAGATCAGATGGCCAGAGACTTGAGACTTGACTTGGACTCGTTGCAAAAGACTTGAGACTTGACTTGAACTTGCCCCTCAAAGACTTGAGACTTGACTTGAACTTGCCCCTCAAAGACTTGAGACTTGACTTGAACTTTCCCCTCAAAGACTTGAGACTTGACTTGAACTCGAGCTCAAAGACTTGAGACTCGACTTGGACTTCCAAAAAATGACTTGTGAACATCTCTGGCTCACGCCAAGTGCAATCAGTATTGTTGAGTGGGCGGACACTAGAATAAATAGAAGAGCTAGACTTCCTGCCTGGTATCATCAATAAGAAAATAATGCAGTGTCATTAGGCTGCATGAGCACTTAAGAGACTAATATCCTGTTGTGACACTACAGTGTACCACTACACAATATCATTTTCACTCCTTTGAAGTCGGCCATTATACTGTCTTGATGTTTTGCAAATTATCGACTTTTGGTATGAAACCAAAAAGTTAGTGTGAGAACGCCTTTACCGCTCCTGTTTGAGTGTGGTGATGAAATACACTTTATTCTACATGAAAAGCACTGTACCCTTTAACGGCAGAGTTGATCTTAAAAAAACCAAACCTTTTCAGACCTCGCTGTCAGGTAGGTGCTGAAAGATTTCAATGATTCATGAATCAATTTGCCCCGTGTGAATGAAGTGCTTATAGGAACGGAGTGTTTCACTCCTAGGTGAGGCTATGGGCTGGCTGCTGCTGTACAGCACTTGTCTGAAGCAGAGTCAGTGGCTTTCAGTCTGTAGTTTTACCTCTCCGGCCACACAGACGCCATTACTTTAAAGAATTTAGAAAGGGGAAAATGAGGTCAGATGCTACCTGGCTTCAGGGAGGGCACACAACCAGCTCTTGGTCTCCTACACACCTTCCACAGTATCTTCACTGTAGGCCTGTGTCATGTTCTGGTCATTACAGCACTCGTCCTATCTTAACACTGAGAACCTCAACACCCCTGCCCCTTTTAAAGTCACATTACTGAACACACACAAAGCTGAAAACACACATGCACAAGCTTTTTTCTCTGCCTCGGTGTCTCACAAAACACATTTTCTTTGTTTCCTCTCTCTCTCACACACACACACACACACACACACACACACACACACACACACACACACACACACACACACACACACACACACACACACACAGTCTGACAGAGGCAGATAGTGAGAGGGAAGAGGATGGATGATACGTTTCCTGAGGAGGGGCAGCCAATGTTATTTGTTATAATTCAGCCCTAATTTCAATATTTTCAAACCTTAAGTGCTGCCTGAAACAGCATCCATCTTGACTGAACCCTGGCCAGCCTCAACTGTGTCGGTGTCACATGATCGATGTTTTCCCTGGCCTCCCGACATCTTCTCGGGGTCACATGGGCCTCTGTCAAGCTTGGTTAATTTTGCACTCTCAGCTCCACAGCTATTAGCATATGAATATCCTCATTGCCATACATATTCTACAGCCATGCATGGGGATTTAAAAAAAGTTGTCCTTTCTAAGGGGGAATCTGAAAAGACCGGAGGGGACGAAGAGAAGGAAGGAGTGGATTGGGGCTTGGCAGGATGTTTTCACAGCTGTCATGGTGATGAATTAGGCTCTTATGATTAATCTGTGTATAAATGCAACGTAACATTCTCCAGACAGTTAGACCCAGCCCATTTTCAGTGGACCGTGGCTGTCAACAGCAAAACATGTTGATTATATTGAACACCACCGAATGGAGCAAATCAAACACTAACTACATTATTAGCCCTATTAGATGTAAGTCATTATTTATAGCCTATAAATGGGACTTTGGGAAGTTATAAATTAGTAAAGCTATCAAAATGCTTAAGGTGTACAGAAAACAGTGAAGTCGGGTGAAGTTTAGCTTCCTAATCCCAGTGTTGTAGTGAAATGGAGAGACTGAATGGGCTGCTATAAAAGCTTCTTCATCCATTGACTCTGAGGACAAACTCTCCTCCCATCGCCATTGTGTGTCTACACGCCAGCTTTTTTTGGAGCCAAGTTAGCGTTAAAGTCCGATACGGGCTCCCACCCCTGCCATTTAGTTCTCACACGACCTTGCGGAGCAAAAGCGGCCGTGCTGAACAGCTGCCCACTGGGGCGTCAGATTTATGTGGGCCAAATCAAACCTCTAAAACTCCAACAGCTGACCTGAGCGGCAAAGAGAAATAAAACCCACAATGTGCATATTATTGCTCTTCTAAGGCTCTCGTCCTCTCCAGTTCAAGGCTTCAGCTGTCATTAGTGTTCATAATAAGAGCTTTCCCATATGCTTCTGTCTACAGATGTTATGATTGAGACATAACATGTTATGACTGCACATTCCCAAACAGTGTTACAGGTCAACTTAGGGACAGCCTTAGTAGGAGTGCTAAAGGCAATGAGTTTCCAGAGAGTTGTGGTTACCGATGCTGACAGAAATCAAGCATGATCTGATGTTAACTGTGCTTGGCAGGCTGAAGTGACAGAGTGTACACTGACTCTGCTATCCTACTTTCTATCACCTCACTTGACTGCTATAGGAGAAAAAAACAAACAACGCTCTAATATAGGGGTGTTCATTAAGATCTTGCCGGTCACAGTGGGTCACTGTAGATGTTGAAGGAACTGTTTTACATTTTGGTAAATATGCTTATTTGCTTTCTTGCCCAGAGTTAGATGAGAAGGTTGATACCGCTCTCATATCTGTACGGTATATAGGCTATGTGGCTAGCATGGTTCGCTGGCAGCTGGTTAGCTTAGCAAAAGCCTGGACACAGGTTTTTTTTTTAATCCGTATGAACTGTAAAAAAAAAAAAGAAATCTTGCAAGTTATTGCACCTGGCCAAGAAATCGTTAGGCACGTAACACCACAATGTGTAGTTTTTACACTTATGTCGTTTTTGTACAGATTAAACAAATGTAATGAAATGTGTTACTTTGCGAACTTTAGAGACCGAGTCAGGCTAGCTGTTTCCCTTGAGTCTTTATGCTATGCTAACTGCCTTCTGGCTGGTAGCTGCATGATAATGCTATCAATTTCCTTGTCTAACGTTTTGCAGGAAAGCACAAATAAGTTCCCAAAATGTCAAAATATTCATGTAAGAAAACACTATTTTTTTTTTTGTTTCATAATATATTACCAAATATAATGATATAATTCCCTTAAGGCAGTGTCCTGCTAATAACTGCCAGTGCCATAAACATACCCGTTCAACAGATATAATTGTATATAGTCTTTAATCTGATGCCGAACTAATCCACAGACCATTTTTATTGGCATGGTTTCCTTTTTGCTCTGCTGTATGTTCTTCTGACAGTTCCTCGTTGCCAAATACCATGAAAAACATTTGTTTCGAAGAGATCCAGAACCACTGTTGGACTGTTTAGCACCTCAGGGGATATTTTAATGTTGAAGAAGCCGCTGCCGTTTACTGGATTTGTGAAACGAGATGGTCAGACCCGGCTCTGGATTTATGCCCATGAATTTAGTCCAATATTTAATTCAAAGAGCCATCTAAAGGTGGCTGATTGCAAGGTCCATAGAGATGGTCTTAGTTCCTCTTGGCTGAGCTGATGGGAGACGGGGAGATAAGAACGCCAGACCTGACTATGATTAATGGGTTGATATTGCTACCCGTCTCATGTAAAGCACCAGCCACCATGTAAATTATGCTTAAAATACATCTGAAAGCACTTTGTACATTTCTGTTCAAAGCCCCTGTGTTTTACCATGTCTTCATGGCATCAGAACAAAGAGAGTAGAAATAATTTGACATGTACTTGACAGGTGGATGGTTTTTAAAGGACAGGGGCAGGGAATAGGATGGGACACATTTTGATAGTGAAGCCACATAGCCTGTATAATGTGTCAGAAAAAAAAATATCAGATTTAAATTCACACATAACACCACCGTCTCCCGACCTTGAATTTTCACTCACCCAATGTGAATGCCAGCATTTTTCGGACCGTGCTGCATGCTAATTTATACAAATGTAAGCATTTCTTTCCCCTTCATGCTCTATATCTGGAGTTTGTTAGCTTTTTCTGGCTGGGTAAGGTCCTGCCTTGAAACACCCAAATCTCTTCCTCTCTCTCTCTGTCGTCTGTCCCTTGGAACTAACGAGTGTGTGAAGAACTGAAGATAGAAGAGGGAGGGGGGTCATGAGAAAAAAAATTAAAGCTTTGGAGCGGCTCACTGCCTCTTTACTTAAATTAAAGACATTCATGCATTTTGAAAAGGGTAGAGCATTTTAATGAAAATGTATACAGTGTGGCGAATGCCTTTGTAATGCTCTGGGAGATGGGCAAGCTAAAAACAAACACTGGGAATGTATTTTGGAGGATAAACAGAAAGGGTAAATATTACAGAGGTAAATAGTTTGGATATG
Source organism: Zingel zingel (assembly GCA_023566125.1). Taxonomy (NCBI): domain Eukaryota; kingdom Metazoa; phylum Chordata; class Actinopteri; order Perciformes; family Percidae; genus Zingel; species Zingel zingel. Next base: position 24,566,319 of record CM042324.1, on the reverse strand, counting down.
TGGCTCCCTCATCAAAGCTAATGCCCTGCTGTGTAAATTTGCCAAAGTCTTTGTGCGTAATTGATTCGCGTAGAGGATGATAAGCTGTGTTTTGCGATAAGAGGATGGTTCGAGGACAATGTTGTTTGAAGAAAAATTGGAAATTTCAACCCAAGTATTTCACGCAAAGGGCAAAAGTAAAGGAATTATCACAAAGAATGGGTTAAACATCAAAATAATCAGACTTAATATTAGCCAGTAACACGGAATCCAATTATTCTATTTCAATTTTTTTCCTCAGCATAGTAACAACGTGCATGTGAAACCCCTGCGGAATATGAATTAGCTGTGTTTCTAACATCTAGAGGTTAATGATATGAAGGGCTGCATGTGTACTTTATTCTTGATGACTAAGTGCTCTTGCAATCAACCCCTTCAGACATATGGTGCAATCCCCGGCAAGTCCAATGAGAAACACAACGCACCTTCATATATATTATTGAACAGTCGCAGTCAGTGACAGTTGTTTTGAATTTTCAGCAGCATTTTCTTATCTGAGAAGTAAATATGTTGTAAAGGGAATTTCTTCACTACTCTTCTTGCCTCATTCCAGCCTGCTGCTCTCTTCTGTGGTAGAAACATTATTGGCGCATATAACAAAGAGAAAGACAAAAACCTAACTGTGCGGACATTAAGACATCACAGGATCTCCTTTACTGAAGCTGTAGTTCTCACCATAATATACACAAGCACATATCTGTACAAACACAGCCAGGTGCCACTCTATCACGCAATGGACCGCAGCAGGTATTCTTTCCTGTTATTTTAATTTGTTCTCACCATGCATACCACCAACAGTAAGGACCAGGCAATAATATACTAATTTAACACAGTCCGCCACTCACTTCATGTCCATGGTTTCTTCAACCAGTTTGTGTTATGACATCAGTTTAGTGTCTTTTGAGTAGTGAGCTGATAGGGAAAATACTGACACGTGACAGGAGGGGGGTGTGTCTGTGTGATGCTGATTGATTTGAGGAGATCGCTTCAGACTGGAAAGAGTGGCCAACAGCCTCAAGTGGACGGCTGCACACCAGTCGTTCTTTACTCAGAGAACACTAGTGCAGACAAAGACGCTGAAAGACATTCTTTCCGTTTTCCCACAACACAAACTTTTGTAAATACACCTTTTAAAACCTGAATTAAAACAATAAGGATGAGTGGCGCTGGCTCGGCGAAGACGCCAACGGACGCAGAATCGAATCACTAGAGTGTTAACCATGGTAGCAGTCATCTTCAGACGCATATTCTGGGTGTGTCAGTTTAGAAGTCGGTAAGTCATCCAGGCAAATGTAGTCTCATTCTCATGTTAAATGCAACACGTAGGGAAAAGGAGACACATATAGAGCACATACATGTGAAAGTCTGTCGTGCCTGCCTCAGCATTCCTTCTTCTGTCCATGGTTTCTAAGCAGCCCTCTGCCCCTGGTGTAATTACTAAGACAAAGAAGCTTGTGGTGTAGTGTTCCTCTGGAAATCAACCTCTGAGCCTCTCAAATTGCTAAATGATGAAGTAAGGGCATTTTCACACCTGTAGTTCATTTGCTTTGGTCCGAATTAGTTGGTGAGTTAGTAAACTTGCAGCAATTTGCCCTCGGTCGGTTTGGTTTGGTTTGGTTTCACACCTGGAAAAATCCAAGCGTACCAAATTGCATCATTCCAAATCACGCAAGAACATCCAGCCCTCTTATTGGTCGGATATGTCTGGGGGCGGGAGCAAGAAAGTAAATACAGGAAGAAGGTCCTGTGATCTGGTCTAGTGGTCAAACCAGCTCATTTCATTAAAATGATCAGACATTGTTTCGCAAGAGACGTGACTACGTCTGCTCTGGTCACCGAGACTTCGCTCTGCTCTGCTAGCGTCTGCAATTTTAGCGGCAGCTGGTTTGACCACGGAGATACGAGTGACGGATAGCAAGCTTGACCGCAGTCTATTTCTGTGATAGAAACACTGTAAGCTGCTATAGATTGCTGCTCTGCTGCATCGCAGATTGCTAAACACACCTGACTACAGGAGACATTAGCTCAGACTTGTGGAGTATATATAGTTGGTGCGGTTCGAGTACAGATCACGTTCTCACCACAAACAAACCGCTCCAGAGTTCGATTGAAAGCGTACCAAGACCACCTCTTCAAGCAGGTCTCGGTATGCTTGTTTGGTCCGCTTTTGGTGCGCACCAGAGTTCGATGGCCGTGTTCTCACCTGCCCAAACGAACCGCACCAGCGGGGCAAACAAACCCTAGTTCGATTCAACCGAACTAAAGGCTATCGTTGTGAAAACGCCCTAAGTCACATAAAGTATAGCCTTCTTGCTTTTTGTCACCAAAGGATCAACGCATTTAATGGCATACAGTGCTTCATTCTGTGCTGTGCATCCGTTCTTGTGAGTTCTTGTGCTACTTACAGATTGTGTGTATTCAAAATTCTCCCTGTTTCCGATGAAAGAAAGATTTTTACAAATAAGAACAACCTGATAAATGAAGACAATATAGATAATTTCTGTTTTCTCTAATTCATACTGTAACATACTGTTTATCTGACAGCTGCAGATGCACACACACAAGCACATGAATGCAGATTGTATCGAATGCCACTTACAGTATAAATACACACAGGGCTTGGCTAGTAGCAGATGTTTCTTGTAATAAATTCTATGCACAAACAAACAAAATATATTAAGAAATATTTCAGTTCTCCAGCATGACATGCCTATAGGACCAGTGGAAGAGGAGATAAAATGCTCTTCTTCAGTGTTAGACTTTCAGTCCATGTCTACTGTACACCAAGCTGGCTGCTGTGACACTTTGGACCGTGCAACAGCAGATGGCGACGACATGTCTGCATTGGTCTGAGGCCACAGAAAAAAAAACCAAACACCCGGCTGTTCAGTTATAGGAGACAGGAGAGACTGTGGAGAAAAGTTCCATATGACAGGCAAAAAATGGTACTGAACCAGGAGGAAGTCCAAATAAAGACTCCGATACTGGAGGCCACAAACAAGGATTTACAGACAGAATGGGTAGGCTGACACCCAAACATTAACTATTGTTAACTATGGACACCCCTAGGATGCCGCAAGTAACATCAAGTTTAGTCCACACAAAGAAATGTATTATTTTACTTAAACTCTTATTACAGGTGCAAATCTAAAAAAGAATATCTGTGTTGGTAGTTTCACCTGCATACCAAGAACAATGTAGTCATGCGACATGCTGACTAACATGCACTGACAATAACCGTTTACATTACATATTAGAAAAGAATGAAAAACAGAAATTAGCCTGCACAAATAGTCCAACTTGTCCAACCGCCCACCACAACGGTCTGTGTGTTAATGCTAACCTGGTTTTCTATTTCCTATCATTTGTGATGATTTAGTAGTAGTGGAATTTACACTGCTACTGGATTGCTTGGTAGTTAGTTGACAAGGTGGTTGCATTGCTGTCATCACAATACTCTCACATTTCAAGTGACACATTTTAAAAGCTAAGAATTTTTAACTAAAGGCTGATATTTTACAGATGTATTGCCAGCAGTGGTCGCTTTTAGGTCTTCGTTTAGAGATTGGGGAGATGTTTTAATGGTAAAATGCTTCATGAATTACTGTTAGAGAAGTTATTTAATTAGGACTGACACAGCATGTATTTTTTAAGAGATTCGCCTAAATTCGCCACTTAAGAGCTGCGTCAAGCCTTAAAATATTTTGTGATTATGGCAACATGATTTTATTGTTCCTGATGGAAAGAGAGTATGTTTGTAATACACATATTGGGAAACCAATCCAAACCAATATGATTAAATGTACTGTATACTATACTGGAAGGGATGTTAGTATTAAGACACTGTAACTATTTCTACCTCACTATCACACAATCACATAGTAGAAGACAAGGAGGATGCTGCACTTATTATGGTCTTACTATGTTTATGGTCTAGTCAGACACTGCAGTGTAATTTCAATCAGCCAGACTTCCCCCACATACAAAGCGCAGCTCATTACCACTCACCTCTGTGGACGCACTGTTTTGTTCCCCCTGATTGGAGGTCCTCAATTCCAATTAATATCTTAGAAGGCTGACATTTCAAACAAGGCTCCATCCTCTCTGGTTTGGAGCACATTGCTTCATTTAATGAAAGTTCACAAATAGGAATTTCTGGTGTGGATGACTAGAGGTGTTTGCCTTTGATCTTTGTTAATGTTGGAATACTCTCTGTGTATCAGCAGGTGTACTGAATGAGTTCCCTTTAAAAAAGTGAATGAGATTCACAGGACTGACTTAATGACCATGCATTAAGTGAAATTGTGTGTGTGTGTGTGTGTGTGTGTGTGTGTGTGTGTGTGTGTGTATATGTGTGTGCTTGCTTGAATCTTGCTTTACCTCATCTTGTCCTTTAATGAAACATTATTGATCGCAATATAATTTTTTTTCCAGAGCCACAAATTACAATCAGAAAGACAGTGCTAATAGTTTTATTCATTGCTAATAAAAAGTACTTCAAATTCAGAACAGTTTACACAGGGTAATAGAAAACATGATAGCTTTCAGTCTAAACTGAATTGGGACTCATTTAACGATTTGTAGGGAGAGTAAAGGAGAGAATATGTGAAAAGAGAGAAAAATAATGTCAGACCCTGTTTCATATGCAGAGCAACATTTTTTAAGCCATCAGTCCACATAACCTCTCTTGCATTTTTGAGGTGCGGTGGATTTCGATCCCACATAATGTAGCTCCAGCTGGCCACGCCGCTTTGAAAATGTCATGCTGGGTCATGCATGTGACGCTATTTCCCTTCACCCTCACGCCAGGCCCTACAAGTTGTTTAGCATTTCAGACAGGGCTCTTGTGTTGCCTAGCAGCCTAGCACAAGGGCACTTAGGGATGTCATCTCCTAGAAGCTAATTGGTGTGCCCTTCTCTTAACGAAACAAGCTCAGGAAATAAATAACTAATGTGCCCCTTGGTACGCTCATTAGCTAACTGCAAATTTGCTGTTCCACAACTTTTCTCACTCTTACCATCTCACTCACCTTTCATTCCACATTCCCCACCCACCTACCGCACGCAAGCATGCACGCACGCACGCACGCGCACACGCACACACACACACACACACACACACACACACACACACACACACACCACTTCTTAATTCAACTTTAGTCTCCTCCATTTTCCCTCTGTCACGATCTGTCTCTCCCTGTGCCAGGAGAGATCAGCGTAATGAGGATGTTAAGGAGTCTTTCTTCAATTCCTTTGAAGAATTCTGAACCGGTTAAAACAAACAGCTATATTCAGGAGGAAATGAGAGATCTTGTTATCAATCCTGACATAAAAGCCACTGAAGACACTGAAACTTGACATATTCTTTTATGTGGAATTCAGTGACGAGTGGAGGTGCCAGGAATTGTAAGAGCAATGTTATTAATGAAGTAGCTAGCAGTTCTATGGTTTTTAACTTACTGAATGAAACAGTGTTACATTTTGTAATAATAATCATCTCTACAAAACTAACGGAGCGGTAGAGAGTAATTGTATTTTATTTGGGTCAGTTATTTAAATATGAATACCCTTTTGATCTTAATGGGGAACATTGAAATTCACATTTTCCACCAGTTTGCCCGATTTCATCCTGGTAGTTTGGCAAAAAAAGAAGAAAACGGTATGCAAAAATAACTTTTGTCCGACGGTTTTGTGCGCATATTAAGCGCTATTCCTCAGCAGATGGAGTTTGCTCAATTGTCAGGAAGATCGTTCGGTTGCCCACAAGACATGTGGTCATATAAAAGGCAAGATCTTAACCCATGTCTCTGTTCCATTATCCACAGGACCTTGTCGACTTTCCCACCCACAAGGCCCATTGTACTGAAATACATAAGCAATACGGTAGTACCACCATGGGGAAACACATTTTACACCCCTTTACAGAATTTCCAGGACAGTCTTAAAGCTAAAGTACGTAGTTTCTGTCGCCCCTATGAGGAATTCTAGGTAATGACAACACCACTGTTGTTGCAGCCACATGCCGCAAGCATTCCCTAATCGCGCACCACCACCCACACCTCTCCTCCACGCAGTTGCTTGTAGCCAAGGAGGACACGGAGGATTAAAAAAACATGATGGACTCTTCAGAAGAGGTAATTATCTTCACTTGAGTTTCTGCGCGCGAAAGTCGCCGGACGACAACAATTTCTAAGCACAAAAGACAAGTTTGGTCTTACAAAAGACAAAAACAGGCATTCTCTTACCTTTAAGTTTGGTGCACCGTTTTGGATCCGGAGAGAAGAGTCCGGGTGTGTGAAGTCCGCCAAAAAATTCTGGTTCGGCTTTCATGTTTGAGTTCCAGTCTTGACCAGATGTCGGGTTCACCATGAAGGATTTGATGTGACCGATTCTGCTCTGGCTCAAAAGACCAGAGTCTTTCTGACTCCACTTGGTCACTTCGCAAGCTCCCCTTTTACGTTTTGTGCTCGTTGACCAGAAAATCAATACTCAGGATTCGCTCAGTGAAATTATAACAGCCTTTAGTATAAATTATATTGCGAGTAATACAATCATATGCATATGGCTCAGAATTCCTTTAAGACTATCTCACCCTACCACCAAAACAGTCTCTCCGGATCTGATCCTGGACCTCTCTCTGCCATACTCTTGTATCCTTCAACTGGTTCCTCCTTCCGCCATGGTGTCTGTTGCTGCAAATCAGTTGGACATAGCTCCAGACGTTCTGTCTCCCGAAAAGATAGCGAGATGCGCGCTAGCCCTGGAATCGCTCTCGCTCCCTCCCCCTCTCCTGGTCCAAAGACTATAAGGTTACTATAAGATATTGTATTAGGTGCATTCTGTTCCAAATGTTTATCAAGAGCACTTTGCTCCAGTAATTCTGGAAATGTCTTATCTTACACATGCCAGACAAGAGGAGAGAGCGAGGCCATCTCAGGCTACAGGATATTTTATTATTGCACAATATATTCTTCTACACATGCTGAGAAATACAGAGAGTGTTTTGTGAAGCTGATAGTCTTAATTAGCTTTGTATCAACTCATTTGGCAATGGCTTGAATGTAATGGACGTTCATTAATATAAAAAAAGTTACGCTATGAAGCTTTAACTTAAAGGAAACCCCACATAAAACGGCAGTCTATAGTTAATTTTTGCAACTGCTAGCTCAGAAGTATTTTTCATAATCAAGATTAAGAAAGGTCTCTGACTTTCTGTGCTGAATTTACGTTGTAAAGATGTGTCAGTTGCCTCTTTGAAATATGAATTGCTTGATAAATTATTGCTTCTGCCAGGGAAATGGATCTAGGTAACCCCTCTGTGGTATCAAGATTTTTTTATTAATTTCCATAAGAAAGGATTCGTTTTGTACTTAATGGTAATGATCTGTCATATCTGGATGTAAGGAGCCCGCATCGGGACTATCTTTCAGCAGAGATTTATAACATATTGCTGATTGGACATTTCTCTGGAATAGAAACCTTCAGGGCATAACGCTGGCTCTGATTTGAGACAGTGCAGGGACTATGATGATATGGCTGACAGATGGTGGCCTATGGGACATGATATTGTGGGTTGTTGGTGGGAGATGGGTCTTTTAAATGTTTGTTAAAAAATAAAATTAAAAAGGAGTCCTGGATATGGCTGAATATCCCCATGTGTCACATCCATGGCTAGCTCTGATCCATCCATAACTAGATTTTCTATCCGTACGAGAAGTTGAACAGATTGATTTTGAAAATCATGAATTTTTTGAGTAATGGCTGGCTTATTGAGCTTAATTTTAAGGCTAGGGGATATGTGGACACACAGCTCAAAACTAATGTCTGCCTGAAGCCCTCACATAACCAAAGGTTGTATAATAAATAAACCCTGGTAGAGTTGCTCTTATTCAAGACAGTTCACTCCAAAGGCAAACTGTCCTTGTTAACACAGTAGGCTTCAGTTCTCCATTAGTGAACTATGATTGAGACATATCTATCATTGAATGGAGGCGCTCACAAGTGTAGCCTGATAAAATAAAAAACACAATGTCACCTTTTCATAGTTATCTCTATAACCCCTTTTATGGATCTGTCCTGTTGTGAAACACAGCTGCCTCCTTGTACTACTTGTAAGTTTAGCAAATGAAAATGTCACCCTACATGCCATCACAAAGGGAAAAAGCAGATAAGAGAGAATTGCTAAAAGCACAAGTCCCATTGGAGCTTGTGTTCAAGTACAAAGGAGCATGTCTCTCTCAAACCCAGCTCCTATGGGGAAATGTGATAATGTAAATATATCACTGATGCGAAAGCACAAAAAGCTCACATGTTTACAAACAATGCACAGTGCATAGTAAATGCAGGCATGTACATATACATGCAGACACACACAGCTCTCAGATGGGTTTACGTTTGGCTAATAAATGAATTGCAGAGAGAAATGAATACCCATTAGTTCCTAATGACTAACTTTTAAAACGTATAACCTCAGACTACAATTGAGCAAATTATTGATTGCTTAAAAGAGAAAATGCCTTATACAATGAATTATTTTGTTTGGACCGTGTCACTAAAGCCTGACTAATGTCTGCTATACAGCATGTAACCTGTATTCAGAGACCACGACAGTGAGGAATGTTCATCATGATACAGCTATGGATGTTACTTCACATACAAGAACCTGACGAGAGTGGTGCACTAGCAACCAATAACAATGCCTGTATCAGCTTAGTTTAGATGAGCCGTGCACGTGATGGGGCTGAGCAGCTATTTCTTAACTTAATGGCTCTGTCTCAGGTAATGGTAGAGAGCTGGAGCCTCTTCCAAATTAATTTTGATTTCTGAGCTCAGCTCAAACCTAATCAGGTTTCTCCAGAGTGCCATTGCTTTGCTTTTATAGATTTCCCATACACACACACACACACACACACACACACACACACACACACACACACACACACACACACACACACACACACACACAGGATAGTATTACAATATTTTGAGGACAAACATTGATTACCTTTATTCCGATCATGTAACCCAACCTGTAATCCCAATCCTCTCCACAGCATGCCCTGACGAAGCCTGAGGAACAATGCTTGGCTGTGCCCTAATTTTTGTGTTGAAGGATATCAATGTCATAAATCACATACACAATCATTACAAAAAGGAAAGGCTGTAAAATGATGAGTACATCTTCTATAATTTACATAATTCAATCACATTAAATCACCAAAATGTCTCTGTGTATAGTCAGAATTTGATCCATTTGAAATGTCTCAAAAAGCCATAGTAGATATTTCATGCCATTCATGTGTGTAGGGAGCTAACAGGAAGTCAGCCAGCCCAGCCAGAGTAAGTTGGAGAGAGATGGCCCTAACACAACAAGCCATTGTCAGCCATTGGTGCCATCGGACCATGTGAAGTCAACCATTAATGTAGTTTTTGCAAGTTGTTCTCTAGGCCTTTTGATGTAGCAGTTCAGCTGATTTAGCATGCTGAATGGTTTCCAGAGGCAGTTGGCTCTGACTGTTCAGACTAGTAAATTGGAGGTTTCATCATTTTGTGCTGCTTCTTCTTATGTGCCGCCTCTGCCTTTTCTTTCCTTCATCCACAAGCTCTTGATCTTGATCTGTCATTTAAAAGCAAATCAGGGCGACACTTACTTTTAACACTTGTTGACTGTTGAATTAGATTTGCTATATATTAGTTTTCTTTGTACAAATACAAAGTAAATGCGTGCATGTTGGCTTGACCTGTGGTCTTTACAGTGTGTTCAAGTCTGCTTGGTGTGTCATGACACTTGTCCTTTACAAGAGTGATGGATAAGAAAATTGGATTTGCAATGTACAGTTTAGTGCCACACTGTCACCATCTACAATTCATATGACACCGTAATACAGTAAATTGGCATTATTCTGATAGTGAGGAGCTTCAGTTTGTGAGAAAAATGTGTCTGAGTTGGTGTTGTAATAAATAAATCCTCATACCTCAATGACATAATGGGCCCTATTTTAATGATCTTGCTAGTTTGACGGCAGAAAAAAGGGTCCATGCGCCAGGCGCATGGTTCAAAAGGGTTGTACTTAGTGTTTTCATTAATTCACACACCTCTCTGTAAGACCAGCACGCCCATGGGCGCAAAGATGGGTGCAGGTGCATTTGCTATTTTAACCACTCGGGCGCTGGATGGGAAATTGACAACTGGGTCGGTCTTAAACTAGCAAAGACACTTGCGTCGGGCTTTGCGCTGCGCTGGGTGCAATTTAGGTGGATTTCCAAAGGATCCCAAATTGACACATACAACCATTCTATTTATTGCCGAATGGTGGTGATTTAACCATGTTACCGTAATAATGTGACCCTTTTATTTAACGTAACGGGCACGTAGAAAACTTTGTGAAACAGAACTACTTAAGTTTAGGCAACAAAAATACTCCAGGGAATGGCTTCAAAAGAGTCATGTTAAACTACTAAAATGAGCATGTCACATGACGGACATAATTGTGTCACAGACTAAGGTCCGTAAAACTCTGTTAAGTGTAGTTAGTGTAAGTGTGTTAGCTTTAGGTTTCACAAGGGACACGCACTGTGTTTGTTTGACACATCCACCATCCAAACCTGCCTCCGTATGCGGAATTTGGCACTCTAATACTTTGTCACCTTATTTCCTGGTGTGCCCTTGCTATAATTACTACAGCCACTAGATGTCGGCATGGAACTGTAATGAGAACAATTGTCCATTGTTAGGTCGTTATGAGCTGCTTGCGTAATCAACCCATACGGTCATTTTCAGGGTAAAGGCCCTGACACACCAACCAGACGGCCCGACCGTCGGCAGAAAAGCCAGTCGGACTGATCAGTCGGGTCCCCGAGGTCCTATAAGTGCCTCAGAACACACTGAGGCGACGCCGACTTGAGCATACGCTCTGCGCGTAATATGTCTCCATAGCAGCAGGCGCCGCTGCTCTGTATTGTTTCCATTAACAGTCCGATTATTTCCCAGAAAATGAAAACCGGCAGCTGATTAGACAAACGCGTCACGTGGTTCTTTTTTCTCCGGAAATTCACAGCCAGACTGTCATGGCGGCTTGTTCAGAATACGATCTCATATTGTATTTCTGAAAACATTTTAAGCGAGAAATAGGCCGTGCAGTTTCTTAATCTGTCTTCATTTCAGATCAACCAAGGTTAGTTTAAAAGATTTTCATCAGATTTTGAGAGGCTCACCCGCTCCCCATTTCCGGGCGAGTCCCGACTGCCCTGTCTCCGACTGAACATGTCGGGTCGGCCCAAATGAAGGCCGAAGGCTCCTCGGACGGACGACGGCACGGGACACACCGAACAGACTCAAGTCACCGACCTCGCCAGACGGTCCGACGGCCGATTATCGGGCTGGTGTGTCTCCTCTCTAAGGATGGGCTGTTATTTAACAGAGATATTGATAAACATGGGTTGAATCATTTACAGCTTTATAGTAATCACATAAGGTAGCCATGCTTCAAACCACAGAAAATGATCCGTTTGCTCGATACTGCAGGTCAGCTGTGTAGTCATGGGTGGACAGCATGAAGAAAATCACTGTTTAATCACAGTTCTGTGTGACTAACTAACTTTAAATCAGCTGTAATATAAATTGTCAGCTGACCAACAATAGCTCACATTTTGTTGATTACCTTAGGACATTGTGAGAACTCAGCCTTTTACTTATGATTCATCTAGTAGTGCGTAGATGACTTGGGGGAAGTGTAACAACATCAGACCCCCACATTAGCTCCTCTATTTATCTGTTTTGCAAGTGATGTGAAGATGGAAGTCTCACCAAAAATGTACTGCTGCTGGATAATGTATTGAAGATGGTAAAAGAGAGAATAGGAGGAAAATAGAAGTCAGGAAATGAAAAGCTTTTCTCATATTGTACGGAAATGTTTTGCAGCAGATAGACCTAATACTGGGTCAAATTGACTTAAAGATCCTCTCTGTGATATTAAGATGCTGGGGGAGGTTGTTACCATTCAAGAAATAATGTATTTCTTTTTAAAAAAGGTCATTATACTGAAGCAGTCAAAGAAGGTGCAATGCTGAAAGGAATACGCTTTCTCAGTGTAAGAAATTGAAATAGCCCAATTTGTCTTGCAACATAAGGTAGGTAAGGAGGTAAACAACATCATACCTTTTGTTTATTTACAGTATTTCTTTTACAAATTATAAGCAGACCAAGGTTTGTTACAAAAAGCACACAATATCAGACATTTTCCATGCATTTTTATAACTTAAAAAGGAGCTTTCTCCCATTGGTCTTTATGTGACGTACAGCCATGTCTGGGCCTCATTTACAATCAGGGCTGTTGAGACCGTTTCATGCATTCAGATGTGGTTCTGCTGCCATGCTCAGTGCAAGAAAACCAGCGGTGGATTGAATTGTCAGGCTGGAGCCATACTAAGGCGAGCCACTCTGCAGTGAAGTTGCAGACTAACATCTCCCCTTGGAATAGCTTCTCTGCTTAAGATGAGACAGCAACAGTCTGCATTTTGCATCTAAAGGCATCGACGACAACAACTCTACTGTATCTGTGTCCGGGTTTGTGTGTTTGACACAAAACTCTGGAGAACTATTTGGGACAAATCCTCCCCCAACAATCACTCTGTGAGACTAAGGGTCTGAGAGGGTATGATTATAATTTCACCAACAGTAATTCTGGATTGCCTCCACCAAACAAGTAAATAGGAAATAAGCGAATCAGAACACTGCGTGCCAAAACAGCAGTATGCGCGCAAGCGTGAACCACTAGTGTTTCTTCTTGCTGCGTATCTTTTACTGTCTATGGTATCTGTCACTTTCTCTCTGAGACCAGAGTTCAAGAGTGTTTGGCTGCAGCCTGGAGACCTCCCGTCTCATGCCTGGGTGTGTCCAACAGTGAATTCAGATGTTCAGAATACAAAATCGCGAATTATTTTCTAAATGAAGTCACGGTTGAGTTAGTGAGCATGATGCAATTAATTAAATGCCGTTTAAACTCTTAAATTAACGATAGCCATATATAGCTTATTGGCACATTTGTGGATGTTAATGTTGTCTCCCTGATGTTAACGTGTGTTGTTTATTTGATGAAACCTGTGATGACTTTACATGTTTTTTAATGAATATATATATTTGCAAATTCATAACAGTCAAAAAAAAGGACAAGCGTAACATAAAAACGTATGCCGAGTGAAAAAATGAAGCCACCCACATAATACTAAAATAATTAACAAATTTCGGCAAGCTTATCTGTCCTCTCTGCATATTGCCAGAGAGCGGAGCTCCGACAGACAGACACACACACACACACACACACACACACACACACACACACACACACACACACACACACACACACACACACACACACAATTTGATTTGATTTGATTTTATTAGGATCCCCATTAGCTGATGCAGAACACTAGCTACTCTTGCTGGGGTCCACACAAAAAATAAAACATTATCACAGATAAGACATTTTCAGACAAAACATAATATAAAAAGTAAGAGCAGTAAGTAATAGCTAGTATTATTTTCTTGCAAATATAAGTATACATATTCCTCTTCATTTACTCTAATAATAATATATAATAATATCACAATAAATACATAAGCACAGAATATAGAAGAGTTAAATCTTACAACATCTTTGTTTACATATCAATATTCCTATGCATAAACAAAGTACAAAATATGGTTACAGTCTTAGGGCCCTTAGATGTTCCTTTACTTGTTTTTTTAACCTTGATTTATTATGCGTTTTGGCAATCTCTGCTGGAAGTGAGTTCCAAGCAACCATCCCTTGATACAATACTGAATGTTGCATTGATTGTGTTCGGGCTCTAGGAACTTTGAAAAGACCTCTAGTGGCATGTCTGGTAGGGTATTTATGTGTTAGAGCTAAATGTAAGTTGACTACAAAAACAATTAGGAATTTTCAATTAACTAATGTTTCTAACAAAAGCCATGGAGTTATGCTGAAAGTCTCTTCGCAACTTTCAACCAGGAGAGATTGACATGCATGTTGTTTACATTAGACCTAAGTGGACAATGAAGGGAGAGACGAGCTGCTCTGTTCTGAACCAGCTGCAGTTTTCCTAGATTTTTCTTTGCAGCACTTGGCCATATCATTGGGCAATAGTCTAGATGTGATAAAACTAGAGTCTGCAGGACTTGTGTGGTCAGGTGTGGTGTTAAAAAAGTAGAGCATCTTTTTTATAACAGATATATTCCTCCCCATCTTTGCAACAAGAGAATATATATGCCTTGTCCACAGAAGTTTACAATCTATGATAACACCAAGAAGCTTTGTTTCCTCTACTTGCTCAACCGCTACATTATTCAGCATCAAATTCAGCTGAGGTCTAGAGCTCAACAAATGATTTGTACCAAATACAATGTTTTTAGACTTTGACATGTTTAGGAATAGTTTATTGTTAGTAACCCATTCTAGTGCTATCTTCAACTCTTTGTTGAGGGTTGCAGTTATTTCATTAATCGTAGGTGCTCACATGTATATTGTTGTATCATCTGCATACATGGACACATGGGCTTTTTTAAAAGCAAGTGGAAGATCCTTAATAAAAATAGAAAATAGTAAGGGGCCGAGCGAACTTCCTTGTGGAATTCCACACGTTTTGTATCAGAAAAGCTTCCATTAAAGAAAACTCTTTGTGTTCTATAGGATAGATAATTTTCTATCCATAATAACGCAGATGGAGCAAAACCATAACATACAAGTTTTTTCAATAATAATTTGTGATCATTGACATCAACACTGAATTCTAACAGTACTGCTCCCACAATAGTCCTCTGATCAATTTCTCTTAACCAATCATCCGTCATTTGTGTAAGTGCAGTGCATGTTGAGTGACCTACCCTATAAGCATGCTGATACTCGCTTGTCAAATTGTTAACAGAGAAGTAGCACTGTGTCTGGTCAAATACCCATTTTTATAGTTCAATAGTTTGCTTAGAACAGGTGACAGACTTATTGGTGCCGGTGAAGGCAGCCCTAGCTTGCTTGGGTAAAGGAATAACTTTAGCTTCTTTCCAAATGTGAGGAAAAACATTACTTACAAGGCTTAAATTGAAAATGTGGCATATAGGAGTGGCAATTTGGTCAGCAACCATCCTCAGTAGCTTTCCATCCAAGTTGTCAATACCAGGTGGTTTCTCATTATTGATGGACAACAATATTCTTTTTCACCTGTTCTATACTCACTTTACACATTTCAAAAGTATAGTTCTTGTCTTTCATTAGTTGGTCTTTTATACATAAATATGATGGATTACAACTTATTGTTGGCATTTCCTGCCTTAGTTTACACACTTTGCCAATAAAATGATCATTAAAATGATTAGCAATTTCAAAGCAGTCCTTCCAGCATTTCGCGGCTTTTTTTTTAGATTGATTCGGCCCAAAATGCCTTATTTTGCGGGAGCTTTTGTAAAAAAAAATTGTGATAAAAGTTGCGATGTCTTTTGTATGTTTGTTGCAATAAAGTTGAGGGAGACAGTGAAAGTTTCAAAAAAGGAAACTTGTTTCGGGGAGAATAAAACTACTCTGGGCTGAGTTTTCCTAGTAACCTTACCAAAAAGGCTCAGAATGCTGTAAATGTTGGTATAATATGAAAATGGCTGGTGGATTTAAGACTTAAGAATGAATCAAATTTGAACATATGTGTCAGTGGCTTGTTGATCTTTACATTGTTAGTTAATTTCCTATCCTTGCCTGGCCTGGGACAGACATTCATACGGTTTGATAAAGTACTTATTGGACTTTAACTTATCATTGCACTTACAATAACGAGCGTAGCTGTCCTCAATTTAGGTCATTGTGTCGTCTCATCTCCGGTTTTTCCTGCATCCACTATTGCGCGTCAGTAGCGGGGGGAACTGTATGAGCAGCAGCCCCACTGCAGACAGCCGACAGGATTGAAACAGCAGCCGCTGACTTTAGAGTGAAAAAACGTTACAGCGTACATTGATGTTAAAATGTATACAGGTTGGCAGGGCGCTCTGAAATGTTTTGCACAGTCTTTCGCTGTATGTTTTGTTGGTAAATGTGAGATGTTCGAGTCTCGTCTTCATATCGGAAACAAGCTCTCTCTCACTCCCGCTTGGTCAGTGGCACTCAGAGTCACATTATACTGACGTAAAGTCAGGCACGTGGGACTGCTGGGATTGGTCGCAGGAAACTCCGGTTATTGGTAAAATTTGCGGAAAAGTTGCGGTGATTGATCAAAATTGCGAGTCGCACCAAAGTCACGGTGATTGGTTGAATTTGCGTGAATTGGCACGATCGCAATCCTGGAGGGACTGTCAAAGGGTTTAGTAATGAAATGACTTGTTTGGCCCCATCTCTATCAACCATGCAATGTTTTCAATTCCTCATCAATCCAAAGGGTACTGACAGTTCTAACGGTCATTTTCTTCACTGGTGCATGCTTATCAATAACTGGAAGCAGCAGTTTCATGAATAATTCAAGTGCTGCATCTGGGTCCATCATTTTACTCACATCAGACCAACAGATACTTTTAACATCATCCACATATGACTCACAGCAGAATCACTTGTATGATCTCTTAAACACTACTTTATGGCCCGCCTTTGGAACTTTGACTTTCCTGGATATTGCTACTAGATTGTGATCGCTAAATCCTATGGGAACCAATACAGTTTATGAGCACAATTCTACAGCATTAGTGTAAATGTGATCAATGCATGTGGATGATATACTTCTTGTACTGTTCTTGAATACCCTGGTAGATTGATTAATGACCTGAACTAGATTACAGGCGCTGGTTACAGTGAGAATTTTCTTTTGTAGTGGACAGCTTGATGAAAGTAAATTAATGTTCAGGTCTCCCAGGAGATAAATCTCATTCCCGTCACATACTCTTTCAAGCATTTCACACAAATTATCAAGATACTGACTGTTAGAACTTGGTGGCCTATAACAACATCCCACCAGCCGAGGTTTTAAATGAGGCAGGTGAACCTACAGCCACAACATTTCAACTGCATTTAACATTAAGTCCTCTCTGAACAGGAATGTGACTCTGAATATATATTGCTACTCCTCCCCCATAGGTATCCCTGTCTCTTCTATATATGTTATATCCATGTATTGCCAGTACAGCATCATCAAATGTGAATGAATATGAATGTTGTCCGATTGTCAATGTCCTTAATCTTTTTTTCTAAGGCTACATATATTGAGATGGGCTATTTTTTAGCCGTTTCCTGGGAAGTTCATCAAACAAAAAGCAATGCTATTCATAATTCAGTCACATATGGTGTATGCTTGTGTGTGTGTGTGTGTGTGTGTGTGTGTGTGTGTGTGTGTGTGTGTGTGTGTGTGTGTGTGTGTGTGTGTGTGTGTGTGTGTGTGTGTGTGTGTGTGTGTGTGTGTGTGTGTGTGTGTGTGCGTGCGTGCGTGTGCGTATGCGTGTGCGTGCAGTGCAAAGTTAAGAACCCACAGGCTTGGCTCTTTCCACTTGGTCAGCCTTTTGGGAGGGAGGATGTACAATGAGTCTGTCATAGCGGATGTATGCAATGTTCCCTTTACCTCTTTCACCTTTCATGGCAGGGGTGAGATCTTTTCGCTTCTGGCGTACAGCTACCGTATAGTCCTCATTTAGGAAGATGTTAGTTCTTTTCAGTTTATGTCCTCTGTTCAGAATAGCCATCTTGTCCTTGAATCGTAAGAATTTTTACCACTATTGCCCTGGGTTTGTCACGTGAATTAGTTCGCATCCTGTGGGCTCGCTCCACCTATATCCTCTTTTCATCCATCTGTAACTTTACAGCTAGCATCTCACGAACCTTATCCTCGGATTCCTCTCAGCTCTCACGTGGGGACTCGGAATGCCTTCTATAACTATATATATATGTTCTGTTTTGATTGACCCTCATGGTAGTCTGCTTTTCCAGTCATTGTTAAGACTGATTTACACACTGTAGTGATGTCTGTTTGTGCGTCCTTGTTTTTTTTTTTATTTAACTCCCTGCAAGTCTCATGAAGGTCTTCCATTTCTTTTTGGGAAAAATTGCAAACTGATCTTTAGGTCGTGGACCTCTTTAATCATATCATCCATTCTTTTGTTGGTAGAGTCAACCAAGATTTGGACAAAGCACTTGAAGTTGTTTTTTTGCTGTGTGAACAACTGCATGTATACATCTTGTTGTTTTAAAAGATCTCGTACCTGTGATAGACTGATGCCGTCCTCTGCTTTCGGTTTAGGTGTCAAGGTGAACGTGCAGGATTCTTCTCACCTGCCTCAGTCCTCTGAAGTTGTAGTAGGTCATGGCATAGCAAGGCACTACAGGGCGTTACAGGATGTAGTAGGGCACGGCAGAGCATAGCACAGTGTAGCAGGACGTAGCAGGGCACTGCAGGGTGTAACAGGGCATAGCAGGGCCCTGTTGGACCACGGCGACAGCTGCAACCTTGATTTTGGTGCCACCTTAATCCAAGGAAACATCCTGGGTGAAAAAAACATAAGGACTCCGGGGAATAAGCTCCCCAGTGCTAGGTTAGTAACAAGCATTTCTGGGACATGGATGCACACAAATGGAAAGAGAGAGGAGAGAGAAGCTCAGTGTGTCAAAAGATGGAAGTCCCCCGGCAGTCTAAAACTATAACAGCATAACTAAGAGAGACAGGTTAAGGAGAGGAGCCTGGTCGGGCTAGTAGAACTCTTCCCAACCGGATCGGGCTGTACTGGCCTGCCTCCTCCCTCTACTCTGATTATATTATTGATTATATGGTAAATGAATCTGACGACTATGACGAGAAGCAGGTGGGACGGGCTAGGCGGACGCTGCAACTCCTCACTCCCTAACTATAAGCTTTATTGAAGAGGAGAGTTTTAAGTTTACTCTTAAATGTGGTGACGGTGTCTGCCTCCTGGACCCAGACTGGCAGCTGCTTCCACAGGAGAGGAGCCTGATAGCTGAAGGCTCTGGCTCACATTCTACTTTTAGAGATTCTAGGAACCACAAGTAACTCTGAATTCTGGGAGCGCAGTGCTCTAGTGCAGTGGTTCCCAATCTTTTTTCCTTGGCGCTCCCCCTACTTATGTCTAAGAAAAGCTGAGCCCCCCCTCCGAAACCGAAGTTGAGGTAACTCTCGAGATAGAGCCTTACTTTCTTTTTTGATACAGAGGAGTTATCAGCACTTTTACGTTTCTCCGCTATGTTTCATTCATGAAATAGTGATGCCGTGGCAGAAGAAAAAACGAGGATAATAGCAGCTAGCAGCTAGCAGCTAGCAGCTGACCTGATGACAGCAAGGGCCACAGGTTAAGAGGTCCCGGACATTTGGCCTACTAAGTAGCCTGCCTACAATTTTAAGTGAAAACAAAAATATATAGTTTTTATACAGATTTTTGTATACATTATATATTCTAGTGTATTATCATAATTTGTCTAACGTGCAAATATATATTTTTTTTACCTCAACCTCAAACCAGATGAAGACTTGCGCCCCCCCCCCCCCCCCCTGTGATCTTTGCCGCCCCCCTGAGGGGTCCCGGACCCCAGGTTGGGAACCACTGCTCTAGTGGGACAATAAGGTACTATGAGCTCTTCAAGATATGATAGTGCTTGACCATTTAGAGCTTTGTAGGTCAGAAGAAGGATTTTAAATTCAAACCTGGATTTTACAGGAAGTCAATGCAGAGAAGCCAATACTGGAGAAATATGATCTCTTTTTTTAGTTCTTGTCAGAACACGCGCTGCAGCATTCTGGATCAGCTGGAGAGTCTTAAGGGACTAATTTGGGCAACCTGATAGTAAGGAATTAGAGTAGTCCCGCCTGGAAGTAACGAATGCATGGACTAGTTTTTCAGCATCGTTTTGGGACAGGATGTGCCTAATTTTGGCAATGTTACGAAGATGAAAAAAGGCTGTTCTTGAGGTTTGTTTTAAGTGGGCGTTGAAGGATATATCCTGATCAAAAATAACTCCTAGAGTTCTGACAGTAGTGCTGGAGGCCAGGGCAATACCATCTAGAGTAACTATATCTTTGGATAATGAGGTTCGGAGGTGTTCAGGGCCCAGCACAATAACTTGTTTGAGTTTAACATCAGAAAATTGTAGGTCGTCCAGGATTTTATATCTTTAATGCATGCTTGAAGTTTAGCTAACTGACTGGTTTCGTCCGGCTTGATTGATAATTATAGTTGGGTGTTATCTGCATAACAGTGAAAGTTAATTGAGTGTTTCCTAATAATATTGCCTAGAGGAAGCATATATAAGGAGAAAAGAATTGGTCCAAGCACTGAGCCTTGTGGAACGCCATAGCTAACTTTAGCGTACCTGGAGGATTTATCGTTAACATTAACAAATTGAGATCGATCAGAGAAATGGGACTTAAACCAGCTTAGAGCGATTCCTTTAATGGCAACTAAATGTTCCAATCTCTGTAACAGGATGGTATGGTCAATAGTGTTGAATGCAGCACTAAGATCTAATAAGACAAGTACGGAGACAAGTCCTTTGTCTGAAGCAGTTAGAAGGTCGTTAGTAATTTTCACCAGTGCCGTCTCTGTGCTATGATGCATTCTAAATCATGACTGAACGTCCTCAAATAGACTATTGCTGTGTAGACAAATCACATAACTGATTAGCAATAACCTTCTCAAGGATCTTGGAGAGAAAGGGAAGGTTAGATATAGGTCTTGACTAAGACCTCAGGATCGAGGGTGGGTTTTTTCAGAAGAGGTTTTATCACAGCTACTTTAAATGACTGTGGTACATAACCTGTTAATAAAGAAAAATATACAGCGGAGGAAAGTTGTACAAACAACAGCTCTGTTACACTTATGCTAGTAGATCGTTGATCAGCTGTTTCTCCGTGAAGAGAGAGAGTGAGAGAAAATGGTTTGCAACAAATCAGCTGTTTTTCCGAAGGGATAGTCAACAAGTCGTCTCTTTAGATCCAATTGTGGTATGTATTTTCTTGTCTTTGTTTTTGGTAGTTGTTGTGTTTGGTGTAGAACTGATTTCAAACTTTGGACACTGCTCATTGTTGTGCAATTATTCCCTCCTAGTTAAAAGTAATACAAATTATCATCACGCACTTCACCAACTCACCGGAGACACCAGCTATCCCAGCTATTTTATCCCATATCTTGTTTAAAAAAAAACTGCATCAGCGTTTAACGTTGTTTGTTTAAGCCATATTACATGAGAGGGTTTAATTTCGAAGTCCGAAAGGCACACCACTGCAGTGTAGGCCTCCTCAAGTGTAATATTGTGATTATACAACAATGGTTACCAACTATCACTTCTCAAACATAAAACACTAGAAGTGTAGAAGAGAGGATGGAGGTGGGGTAAATGGGGTAAATGTTTTCCCCAGGGGAAAAAGGTTATTTCAAAATACTTCTCGTATTGTTTTTCAGAAACTTAAAACACATGTCGAGCAGGTGGGGAAAAGAAAGAGGGTAATATCATGACCTTGCCTCCGACTCTGTTTTTAGAGAACCAGTTTAAGACAATGGCAACCTGTGCAAACACTGATATTTATGCACATAATCATGCACTTGAGCCACCAGAACTACCTGTCAAAATCGGGAACCAATCTGCAAGAGTGATTAGTTATGCCTGACTGAGTTTGCTGAACATTCTCCATCTGCATGCGCTAGTAATGTATGGAATAAGCAAAGTTGGTAATAAGGCTGAAGACTGACAAGGTTAAGATGATGCAAATGTAGGATAAACAGTTAGGCATGGACAGAGGTCACTAAGGTCTGCCAGTTTGAAAGGTTCTTGTAAGTTTTCTTTTTTTTTTAGGATAAGGAGGATAAGAAAATGGACGAACGTAGAAAATAAAGAGAAATACATGCTGTTCTGTCATGACTAAACTGAAGTCCACATATTCTTAAATCGTAGTAGTAGTTTTGGAGGCTGATTAGTTGTAAATAATAATAGCAGCAGTTGACTGTAACAGCAAATGTAGTGATGAAAACATACTGTATATCTTTGTGCAATTTCAGCTTTTTTAAAATCAACTGTTAAGTACAAGCCTCAAAGTACAAGGTTACTTTTGGCGACATAGTCCTATTGACAATAAGCATGTGGTAAGCATGGATTAGCTTGGAGTTATCTTGTCAGAACCATTTACAGATCGGCGACAACAATAAACCACAGTTATTCTCTCAACTTTTATAACTAGCATTATGGTCCTTTGCAAATTACACATACAGGTAGTTGTCTGTGGATCTATAGGCTATTCATACCATGAAGTCATACAGTTACATTGAAATAGATTGGAAAAGTAATACTAACAAACAGTAACTATGCTAAAGGTTACCTTTTTTGTTTGTGAAAATGTTGCTGGTGAGGAAAATAAAGTCACACAGGGAGAAGCCACTGTGTATCTATATCTAATGCATCTCTAATTATTTGACTCATTGCAGACTGAACCAAAAAAGTGCACTGCTGCCATTCAAAGGCAGGGTTGGTAACTATTTCCAATTTACACCTTTTCATGTAATGTTGTCTTTACATCTTGACAGCAACAAATAACTTATGGGCTCTTAAAATGGAGTGAAAAAGATCTGTCATCTGTAGCTGCTGTAATCCTGTAAAAGCATCCATCAATCACTGCCTTGTGGTCCGCTTCGAAAGAACCAATGAAATGCCTCCTTGCCCCGCTGCGCGTACTCTACCCCTCCCGTATACGATCCTGAGCTCAATGCGCGTCATCACCGCATTGTTAACAGTGGTCATGTTTGTTTTAAACATTCAGTATGATAATATTAGTTAAACCAGCGAAACCAGTGAATGAGACATTAAGTAAAATTGCCCATAGCCACTAGGGCAAGGGGAGACGTTAGACAGAGCCCAGAGGAGATGCTACTTTCAAATCTTGCTAGCTTTTCAACATTACCAACCCTGCCTTTAAGATATCATCCATTGGCAATGGCGGATTTTGTCTTTAAATGGTACATGTTTAAACCTGCAGTCACTGTACACTGTATTCAGAAGCGATTGAGACTGTAATGTGCAGCACCATTGTGTACTAGCTTACATAACCTTTTTCTGATCATATGACTTGTTTTTAATAACTCAAAATAATAACTGTTTAAATAAACCTTGGCAGCAAGGTCCTTTGGTTATTTTATATATAAGCTAGCAACAACACACATTAACCTTTCAAGAAAATACTGGATATATCCTCTAAACAGAAGCCATGTTGGCGGTAATATTTAGGCGTTTACCCTCTACACAATTGTCTTACCAGTGGGGTTAACTTTGACTGGCTAATAGTTGTGTAGGAAACAAGGTCTGTGCATAAGAAAAATGGCAAAAAAGCTGTAGAAACTAAAAACTCCACATTTATCATCGGAGCACATTATATTTATTCTGCTGCTTGACCTTCTCTTTTAGTCCCCTATTAGCTGTGGTCTTTAAACATTTTTGAAGTAATACATTTGCCATCTTCTCCACTGCTGCTGCGAACACATTCATGGTGGGAGAACCGAAATATAGCGCCACAGCTCCATTTCCATATGC
Source organism: Zingel zingel (assembly GCA_023566125.1). NCBI lineage: Eukaryota > Metazoa > Chordata > Actinopteri > Perciformes > Percidae > Zingel > Zingel zingel. Next base: position 24,542,740 of record CM042324.1, on the reverse strand, counting down.
TCTCAGCCAAAAAAGCAGCAGCGTGAGTAGGGGAACTAGCATCTCCCTGGGTGTCAGTCAGATTTCAGTCTATAGGAAATGACACATGAGCTGGCCACATGCTGTGTCTGCTTGGTGGGATAAAGGAACATGTCTAAAACCCCTTGCACCTTAATGTGATTTGCTTTGGAGTGCAACAGGCTTTTACGACATACAGAGCATTATATTAGGATTATGGTGTCCACGGATGTGGGCTTTTCAGACCCTAGACTGTGGGGAAACACTTGTCAGCTGTCAGTCAAAAGAACTGAGGCAAATGTATCAATTCTATTGATTCAAGGCTCTGAGGCTGCTGTTTTAATCATCCATAAGATGGGATTATTTATTTCACAAAAGCTGAGTAAAAGGATTGCACACATTTGAAAATAAATGTTAGGGGCTTGATGTTTGATAAGCACTCTGAATAAGGCAGGCACTATACTGTAAGTATGCCACCCATGAATGTCAGCCTGTCCCTGTTATAATGTACAAAAATATATGCATTTATTCCTGCTCTAAAGCTTTCTGACATTTAGTTTATTCGTAGTTTCAAAGTATATGTACATACAATGTTGGGGTCTTTCATCCAGAAGCACTGAAGTTCTACTTTATTTACAGCTAGCTCATCATCCTGTAGTAAGGACAAGCCTTGGTCTGATGAAAGTAATTGGGTTAAATCAAAATGTAAGTGTATTTTCTCTTGCTGAGTTGACAAAACTGACTTGCAGCGCTGGATATGTCAATAATTAAAAACTGGCATGGCAAAAGCCCTCTTGGTTCACAGCTTGCATCTTTGCTCTATTTGATCTTCAAGGCTGGTGCGGTCTGCCATCGTCAGTCTTTAATGTGGGTTCAGGGAGGATTCCCAGGACTGAACCTCCACCCTCTAAGGTTTTTCCTTCTTCCTAGCTTACTCAGGCCTGGGCCTGGCAAGAGGCTGCCTTTTGCGTCAATCCTCTGAAGGTGCCCCCACACTGAATGTATTTCTCCTGCTGTGCAGAGACACCTTGGAACACACACACACACACACACACACACACACACACACACACACACACACACACACTCACATATAGTGCGTCTTGCTATCTTTGTGGGGACCCGTCATTGACATAAGGCATTCCCTAGCCCCTTACCCTAACCTTAACCATCACAACTAAATGTCTAACCTTAACCCTTACCCTCACCCCAACCATAACCTAATTCTAACCCTAATCCTAAAACCAAGTCTTAACCCTCAAACAGCCCTTTAACCTTGTGGGCTCCAGCATTTTGGCCCCACAAAGCTGTCCGGACCCCACAAGTATACTGTATTCCCAGTTTTTGGACCCCACAAATATAGTTAAACAAGAACACACACACACACACACACACACACACACACACACACACACACACACGGACAAAATGTTGTTTATTTTTGCCTGTATATGTGTATACATATGTTCACATATGTACACACCATAGACTGTAAAAAAACAGGTACACACATACATTTCAAATGGTTATTCGCCTAAAAGATAATCATTTTAAATACCAATTAAGGAAGGGAATTAGCACTGATCAGCTGTCATCAGATTATTATTATTTTTTTACATATCCTCCCCCTCGCAATAACTCAGAGAAGATAAACTGTCATATTTAGCATTTGTAGCCATGCTAGAAGTATGGCTTCGGGGACTGTTTACCAATCAGTCGACCACTTTTATCCAGACTGAAATATTTTTACAACTGTTGGCTCGATTGCCACAAAATATTATACAGGCATTCATGATCCTCACAGGATAAAACCTACAGACTGTGGTGATCTTCTGACTTTTCTTCTAGCGCCACCGTAAGGTGATCATCATACTGCCATTAGCCGTACAGTAGCTGTACTTTGTGTTTTGTTCATGCTGACACACTAGTATAAGATGGTAAACATGGCAAAACCTAAACTTTCTAAACAGCAGCAATGTCATTGTGAGCATGTGAGAATGCTGAAGTTAGCATTTAGCTAAAAGCACCTCTGTGGCTAAGTACAGCCTCACAGACGCTATGGCTGTAGACTCTTAGTCTTGTTGTAAATTGTGAAGGTTGCACTGCAACTGGGATATTATTTTTTTTCACTCAATATACAAAGTACTTACCACCAAATGAATACAACAAACCTAAACATATTGTTGGCTCGCATGCACCTATCTTCTATTATATTTGTATGTAAAATTCAAATACAAACATAATTTGAGAGCATGTGTGGGAGACAAATGAGCAAAGCGGGAAAGTAAAAAGAGAGAGTCAAGCAGGTGGCTATATACGTCTCAGTGGTGCTCTGTCTGGCCCTGATTGGTGAGTTAGAAAAGGGATGGCTCCTCCATCCATCCGTCACCAGGCTGTGCTCCCCGGCCTAATGAAACCATAATAGAGGATGACAGGAAGCAGGGGGGGAACGCACCCTTCATTGATGCACTGACTGGACCTGTAGATCACTGTTTGTATGTGTGTGCTTGTTTTTGATGTGTGTGTGTGCAACCATGTTGAGTAGCTGTTCGGCAAAGGACAAGAGAATTAGTAAACAGGAAAAGCAGTCACATACAACTAGAAATGGTTAACCATCTCAGAACTGTGTAACTGTGTAATCATGTAGAATGCCATTACAAATGTGGCATCATTTGAACTGTACCACAGTAGCAGGCTGTTAAATAACATTACAACTTATCAATACTTTCACTGTGTTGGGACCAGCCAGATGTCACATATTAGATTAGATTCAACTTTATTTTCATTGTGCAGAGTAAAGGTATAAAGTCAACGAAATGCCTTTCGCCTTTAAATGACATCTCATTTCTGTGAGAGAGAGGAAGGAGGTTGGGATTCGGATGAGTAATATGCTCCGTGCCTTTTCTCTGTTTCCCTGGTTTGCTTTTTTGAGTCTGTTAATCCCCTGGCAAACTCTGATGAGACTGCAACTCCCTGGGAGTGCTAACAGCACATCAATAATACATGCAGTCCAGCTGCATCCACCACACACACACACACACACACACACACACACACACACACACACACACACACACACACACACACACACACACACACACACACACACACACACACATTTATGCACTATATCTTTCTCAGACACACATACATACACCCTTTCCATTCTCCCCTCAACCATGGCTTGACTCCTCACTGTCACTGTCATAAAAGCCTTGCATTATTTATTCATGGCAGACCCAAAATATGAGCTAAAATCGTCCAAAAAAAGAAGTGACACCGGAGGCATTTTCTAAAGGCTGCTGTATCATTCAAGAACAGGCTGATTGCTTAGTCTGAAAGGAAGGTGACAAGTGTTGTTTAGGTTTCAGCTTTGGTACAAAGTGCCTCTGTGTTTACACTTAGAATGAATTTTCAAGGTGGTGGCTCTCTGAGCTCCCACTAAGTCAGAGCTCCAGACTGGGACCATTTAGTCACATTTTGGGACCATTTTTGGAGACAGTGGTTCTAAAATGTATAACTAGGAGCACCAGTGTGACTTGCAAATATGAGCTCCGCTTTCAAATAAAGCAGGATATTGTTATTTCTGTAAATTATTACCAAAGCATTTGTCAGTAATACAGTTAAGACATAAAAATATAAATGTGTTGTGTTGCGAGAGGTTCTCACTCCCATCTCTTAAAATAAGGACGCTTGGTCAGGTGCCTTTTGTCGTTGTTATTGACGCTAAAAGTCTCCTTTAGCGTTTTAACTAAACGCGCTTGGTCGGGACTATTGGCGTCCCTTTTGACGCAGTTATGTTAAGGAAAAGGTCGTGGGTGGGCTTACGGTTCCGTGACACATGGGAATAATGGGACGGTTAAGGAAGAAAGCGACTTTAGGAAACGTGACAAGCGGGACATGAACCCCGGTCTCCTGGGTGAAAGTCCTGTGTTTGACCCATCTACCACCCCAACCAACCTCCCTATGCGGAATTTCCATACTACTCGCTAAACCCCATGTAGCTGCTGCTCTCCCCGCTACGTTCTACAAACACGCTGAAGGATGCCTTTTTCGTCGCTTCAGACACTGACAGCCACTGTCCAAATGTCCGTATTTTACGAGTTTGGAGTGAGAACGGTTTGTGTGTTGCATGTCAATTGAAGTGATGCTCCTAAATGTTGTGCTGGTGCTCCTAAAATGTTCAGTAGTGGAAAAGGTCTTCAGCTCTGGAGCCCTGCACTAAGTGCACATCATTCTTTTGGTAGACAATTCAGTTCAAAACATTGAATGAACAATACTGATTTTATAATAGTTGTTGCTGTATTTCTTGTAAATCAACAACATCACAGTACAGGCAAAGTTGAAAATAATGCATATTGTGTGGGGTAGTTTGTGTTTTTAGACACTTGGTGCTTCTTAACAAGGGCTATCGCTCTGTGGTTTCTGCATACAATATTTTAAACTACTTTGCCTTATTAAAATGTGCATTTGTGGCCATTATATGACAGGGAGCAAAGCTGTGAATGCAAAATTGTCTATTTGGTATTCCTCTCTGCCAGAAGGTTAGGAAAAAATAAAAACACACTTGCAGAAGTGCAGTGGCAACCATCCAAAATAACTATCTAATTAATTTCAGAGCATACGGTTGAGCACATCTTTGGTCTATTTCTGAAGGTTTATAATCTTTTGAGACCTTAGTCAAGGCCAAAGTGGAAATGGCTCATTTTACTCACATGCATAAATGAAACCGCATCCTACCAGTCCCCATCTGACCTGCTTTCGTGTTTGCAACAAGAGACCAAGGTTGGGAATAAAATACAAGGACATTACTTGAAAGATAGAAAAATATACAGCTATTCACAGCCAAATACAGTAGAATAAAATGAAGTAAACTGCTGATAGTTTGTTTTTTATTTCTTAGCAGACACATTTCCAACTAGCCCAAAGCAACAAATACTACGATAAAAGGAGGCAGTAAAAGTACAACACATGTCCTAGCCATCTCTGGCGTCTGTGCGTAATCTCCTTGGTGATGCTCCGGCTTCCTCTTTTTTTGTAGTTCATTGTTGGAGATCTTATTAGGCCAAAGGATCTGGCATATTCGTCGGAGGCATCCATTATGGAACACTTCCATTCTCCTCATGTCTGTTTTGACAACTCGCCAGCTCTCTGAACTGTACAGCAGAACAGACTTTACATCAGGGACTTTGTTAGGCCTATTTTAGGGGGGCTGAAGCTGCCCCAAAATGTTCCTAAGCCCCCCTAAATAATAATAAGAACAACAATAACAATTCGATGTATCCTCATTCATATTTAGACAAATTATATATATATATATATATATATATATATATATATATAGCTACAAAAAATAGCTGAAAAGTCGGAAGTTAGACAGAAATACAAAGAGTCGTTGTGCTATCAAGATGATGCACCACACCGTCTTGTTGCATTGGTGTGAACTGGCAGCTATCAGAGCGTTGCGAGTAACTGGAGGATTCATCTCGTCTCGTCGTTACTCTTTGGTCTGAACTCGCAGTGCACCCTCCCCCCCACACATACACACACCAATACACGTTAATGGTGAAAGGAAGATTGATTACATGTAGTGATACAGAGTGAAATTGTAAGTTGTTTTTAATTACCTGCTTACCTTTAGCTACGTTTTCTTGAGGTAAAGGAAAGTGGATATTTTGGTTTGCTATGGAAAACTATAATCTAGCTAGAGAGTGAGAGAAATACAAGAAATGGTTAACTTAGCAAGCTAATCACAACTCTTTATTCATTGCCAATAATATAACCTGTCTCTATAGTATATATTCTAAAACAAAATCAAGCCCCATACAATGTTGTTGTCACTGAAAACTAAATGTCATAGGGTCCCTGTTAATGCTATTACCTTCAATTCATTGAGCAGATGAGATGGGTATTGGAAGATATTTCAGCAGAGAGAAAGAGAAGCAGGAGATTGGCAGAGCAGTTGATTCTGAGGGAGCCGGCGTGATTGAGGTCAGTAGTGGTCTATAGGTCTAAGGATTGTTTTGTTTTCTTCCAGCAATAAGCATTTGTTGGCAGGTCTAGTTACTATGCATAGCCTAAACTAAATTATTGCATTCTATTTATTATATATGCTAGCTATATTCTTACCAATTCATTGGCTGTGATAAATTAAATAAATATGTAGATGTTGCCTAAATGTAGGCTAGGCTAAAGATGAGCACATGCCCACAGATATGTGAAAAAAATGAAAGCAATCCTGCATACAGTACATACAGTATATACAGTAATCGTTACTCCAAATCTTTTATTCCTTCATTCCATCAGGTTATTGCATTTAGACAGTAGCCACTTTTAATAGGATCCCTATTAATATCTTACATGATAAATTATGCAGTGATGCCTATTTTTTTCTTTTTCTTGTACTGCTATTTGTCATATTTGTTTAACTTACCAACTTATTAGCTGTCTGGCCTCTGTTTGTCTGTTTTTGGACATTTTGGATGTTGTTTCATGTGACTAATTTGCATTTCGAAGTCATGAAATTACCATCAGAGTTTTGTTTTATCTTAAAGGATAAGACAGAAGGAACAGATTAGAAATGGAAGAAGAGGATATGTCTGTCACTGTTTACTTGTTAACATATTGGTTTCTTGACTGGTTGTTGACATAAATGTAGCTCTAATACAGTAACGAAAGATGTGAGTGCAAAGATTTTGCAAACGCAAGTTACAAATACCCTGGGGGCTAAGCCCCCCCTGTCCTTCAATCCTAGTGACGTCCCTTCTTTACATTGCTGTTATATAGGAGCATCTTTGTTTTAAGGCCTCAGATACCACAGTATCAAACATATTTTTTTAGAAGCCAAAGGGACCAGCCATCTGATTATTCCTGTACATGATTTAAAATGTAAAATGTTTTATATGGCAATATTAAATATACAAATACTTAACAACAAAAGTGTGCACAGGCTAAATTAGCTCCCTTCTTCAATCAAAATGATTACACTTTGTGGTAGCCCATGTTAGAGGAATGATTCTCTGTATCAACACCTCCTTCTGGTTTGCTCTGTGCTTTGTTTCACCTTTCCACCCTTATCGTCTTCAGATAACAATTGGGAACAGATTGCTTTTTGGTGCTGGCCTAATTGGGATGACATAGCTCATCAACACCTAGGCTGAACCAACCATGTTTCTTTGGTCTTAGTGGGAACAAGACTCTGAACAAATGAGAGAGAAAATCTTTACTAATTCTCTGGGCTCATTGCTTGTTAAGAGGGAGAATCAGGTTTTATTGGTTCCTCTATCTTTGATAGAGCCCTTCAACACACACACAATCCCTTTTATGCTGGATGATTGAAAACAGAAATATGTCTCTCTAACACTGTATGTAAGAAAAACAAAACAATACAGTAGTTTATGATATACAATGATTGTGTGTTTCTGGGGTACTTCTGGTTGTTTTTTCTGTTCCACTCATCCGTCCATTTTCTATAACACTTATCCTGTCCAGGGTCACAGGGGGCTGGAGCCCATCCCAGCATGTGTTGGGTAAAAAAAGCTGGTGTCACCTGGCCTCCGTGCTGGATGTCACTCCATCACAGAAAAAAACACATATAGACAGACAAACACATTCACAGCTATGGGTAATTTGCAGTTTCAAAATGTCTTGTACACTGAAAAACTCCAGCCAGCTTCAAACCCAGGACCCTCTTGAGGTAAGGTAACAATACAGATCACTGACCCAGCATGACTCGCTCAGCTTCATTTTAGTCTATTTCAACAATGGGATTGTTCCGGTGCCGTCCGAAATTCTGCCCGGATGTCCCTAATTTTCGACTGGATGTCCGTTACCTTCCACTTTATTTGTGTTGGCATTTTAAACTCCGGTGGATTTATGAAGACTATGGTTAACTGCTCCTCAGGTCTCTGCAGGGTAAATCCAGACAGCTGGATAGACTGATCTGTCCAATCTGGGTTTTCTGTTGCACGATTAAAACAACTTTTGAACGTACACACGTTCCACCAAAACAAGTTTCTTCCCGAGGCTATTTTGCAGCGGCACTGTGGCTGCGCCCAAGATGATTGTGATTGGTTTAAAGACATGCCAATAAACCAGAGCATGTTTTTCTCCCAGCCTATGCTGTGTGGACTAGCCAGACCCTTCTCAACAGCGCTGTGGAGGAAGGTCTGGCAATGCCAGACACATTTGCATTTGCCCCTTCATTTTTATTGGATTGTTTGGACTAAATGTTGGGACTAATGCTACATGTCTAAAGTGCTGTATGCTTACTGGTTGATTTGGGAACATTTTGTGATTTTATTCACCGTCATTGATATCAGAACGCACTGTACCGTCAGGTTATTCTATCACTGTTTTGTTTAGTTCTTCCATTTTTAGAAGCATTTTGCAGAGCTTCCCCAAGCAAAAGTCAGACAGTAGTTTCTCTGCAGATTCAACCATAATTTTCCAAATAATTTACCAGATTTTGAGGGTGTAAAAAAATCATTGAGGCTTTTTGCTGCAATTATGATACTATTTTACCTTCGACTGGCAGTTAGGAATACAACTTTACAAGAGCTCCCTTTTACAAAGTATGAAGAATACATCTCTAGTGTCCTGATTTGCCTTGGGTGATACTGATGATAAAACAGGGATGTGTGGTAACTTAGAGAGAGGATGGTAAGTAGCATATGACTCCTAGGTTTTGCACACACTCACAGAGGTAGTCAATAAATGCCCTATTGATTAGAGAGAGAGAGAGAGAGAGAGAGAGAGAGAGAGAGAGAGAGAGAGAGAGAGAGAGAGAGAGAGAGAGAGAGGAAGAAGGGAGAAAGGTAGAGGTAGAACCAGAGCCAGAGACAAAGGAAGAAGTCTTTTGGGAGTGGTTTATGAAGGCACCTCAGCAATCTTCCAGCTTTACTTCAAACAGAACCCTTAAACACTTTCACAGAGCAACCGCAAAGGTTATTCAAAACCTAGCGGCACCTGGGTGCTGGATCTGTTTTTAGTGTCTGGCCCAAAGGTTAGATAAGACAGATTTTTGGTGTCAGAAAAACAAAAGGCACCAGCAACACAATGTATCTATACAACTAAATCCACATTATTAAACAGCTAATAAAAACAGTACATTAAAATGACACCTCAGATCTTAGACCCCCAATGGGAACAAGTCAAATTCTGACGGAAATCTCATTAGAGAAAAATAGAAGAAACCTAGAGAAACATAGTTAGATGCCCATGGGGGTTATACAGATCTAGCAGAGCATCAGCAACTCCTTAGTAATCATTATTGTCATCTTAAGGTTCATGAGAACAGTACATGGTGCCCCAAAAAAAAAATAACATAACTGCTATGTTTGAATTTATGTTGAAAGGAGACATTATAAGGTGAAATACAGTAGGAGACTGGAACTTATACCACATCAATGACAATGAGTATTCTTTCTGCGTATGTTATTGCATTACATACAGTAAATAAATAAATAATTACCAAATAAAGTTAAGTCAGTTTGTAAGAGTAAAGCCACATTACCGGCTCTGTGAGGCCGAATGTAGGCACAGTGGTGCTTTAAGCTGAATGCTAATGTCAGCATGCATTAGGCAGGTATATTGTTAACCATGCATGTTCACCATCTTAGTTTAGCGTGTTAGGATGCTAATATTTGCTAATTAGCCACTTACAAAAACTGCTGAGGCTGATGGGAATGTCATTAATTGTACAGGTATTTGGTCATAAACTGAAACAAACAAGCAATCCATTCAATAGTTTTTGAGATATTTCCATCTGGACAAAAGTGGTGGACCGAGAGACAGACAGACAGACAGACAATGCAATACTGTTTCAGAGTAGTCCTTTTTCTTAAAATCCTTTATAAGATGTTTTATGCCAATAAAGACAACACCTTGGTAGTTTTCCATTTTGTCAATGCTTTTCTTCATTCTTTGATGAAATAATAATGTGTTCCTTGACACATTTTGAGACTAGTGCTGACATTTAAAGACAGGCCCTGTGTAGAAAATTAGGTTCTAGTGAACAAATGATCAGTCTGCAGAAAACACTAAAGAGGAGTCACACCTCGTTCAATAACTAAGTAGACTGAATAGAAGTTGAGAATTAATGACGCAGTATAGGACAGTGGAGCGGCTCCTCTCTTCTGTGGATGCTGTTGTCTCTTGCCCAACTTCAAAGCCTGCTTTGAAGTCACTAGGTGGAGATCTCTCCGTTCTCAGGGAGATATCTATCGTCTCTTCGCTGCTTTTTTGTTAACTAATGCACACCGATCAAAACGGGGTTGAGGCTGAGAGAATGCCAAGGGAAGATCAAAGCATGATGGGCAGAGGAGCCATGCAGTTAACTGCTTTGCCAGTCTTTGTCTGAATGGATAATAGAAGAGCTGCTCTCTTATTCTGTTGGCATTTAAGATAAGCCATGTGGAATTAAAGCACACTTAAACTAGCAATACACAATATTGAAAATATCAAAATTGAAAAGGATAAATAGGACATGCATTTTCCCTTATCTGTGTATCTGTATCAATGTCTCTGTATCCTAACCGGCAGCGGCAGATGGCTGCTCACCAAGAGTCAGGGTCTGTCTGAGGTTTCTGCTGTTTATGTTAAAAGGAAGTTTTCCCTCGCCACTGTCGCACCAAATGCTTGCTCTTGGGGGGGTCGGGGGGGGGGGTAGTGTCTGGTCTACTCTATCTGTCTACTCTATCTGTAAAGTGTCCTGGGGCCCGTTTCACAAAGCATGTTTAGTAAAAACTCTGAGTTAACCATGAGATGAGGGGAACTCTGGGTTTTCTGTTTCCGAAAGAGAGGCAACTTAACCTCAGAGTCAGTTGCTATGGTAACTGAGTCTGTGAACCTAACCTGGTCGGGAGCAGGTTTTCTTCAAGAAACCTTGAGTTTCTCTCAGTCTCCTCCCTCTGACGCAGCGCTCTTTCATTTCCTTCTTCAGTCTGTATCGGCGCCAGTTTGTTATCGGCATGAATAAAAAAACAGTGTTGGTTTATTAACTATGTTAGGCAGACTATAAAACATTTGTTTCCTTTTGTCGACGATCCCATTGATGAAGAAGCTTCTTTACTTCTGCTTTACTTCGCAGGGTGTTATATGTCGGGAGATGACATTGAAGCCCCGACATTTTAATTTTCAGATAAGTTCCTATTTGAGCGGTATTTCTTCCCAGTCTGTTATGCAGCCTAGGCAGCCTACATAACCTTATCCGTCCTTATATCACTAACGTCACCCATCTTGGGCATTCTCTACATCCCACCACATTATTTGTGTCACATAAATCTTGTTTTCTTTACAACCTTGGTGATGCGGAGCATTTTAGTAAAGCCACTGTATTTCAAAGCGCCGTCAGAAGAGTATGACTCGCTCTGAAGCGTGTTTTAAACATTTTTGTAGTGTTCCCTGGACACAAACCAGTAAGAGCCATTACAAATATGTTCCAGATGATTGCAGGTGAATGATGTAAACCCTTTGAAATAAAAGATTATGAATTATAATTCTGTTAATGATGGTGCTGAGTGGGATTAATAGGTGTAGTACTTTTTCGCCCGCAGTATTGCATCTAAATGAAATAGATTATAGGTTCAATATCATTTCACCAGTAATATTAGGCTATAGCCTACTTATGATTAAATATGATATACACTATATTGGAATATATGCATTTACTCTAGCAGCACTTTTCTCCCACGCAAATTCTCTCCCTTTTGCAGCAGCCGCTGTATTGTTTTTTTAAACTCGCAGTTTGTGCGCAGGAGTATTTCTGCCGATCCGTTTGTTTGTGGTTGTTGCCATGGTGAATCGTAGTATCATGGCTCCATTCATGCTGCCTTTTTATTGTGGTGGTGCACGTGCGTGAACCTACTCTGAGTTGATTGAACCAACTCAAATCAGCTGTTCTGGAACCGAGAACTCTGAGTTTCCCATCAGGGTTAGACTCCTGAAACGGGCCCTGAGCAACTTTCTCTGGACTCAGTTCATCATTTTGAAACACAGTATCCACTTATTTTAATACATTCATGCTTTTCACCGATTCCTTGATATTTAGGATGTTTAGTAACATATAACAATTTTGATTAGGTGAGCTGCTATAAGGTGATGCTATTTTTACTATTATTATGATTATTATTAGCAGGTCAGATATTGCAACATTAATGTCCGATCTAGGTTCTTCTATCTGGCTTTTTGAAAGTTGAAATAAACACTCACGACCTTTTGATGTTTCATTTCTTGAGTGTTTTTTTTTCTTCACATTTTGTTATCAAGATTTAAACAGAAGTATACAAATTAAAAAGTACATAGGATTTCAAAGATAGTAATAGTCAATAGTTATGCCAATGTATTGATGCTGTAAATCTCAGGCTTGCAGCTTTCAGCCAGACTCAACATTGTAATGCCAAGCTCACAAATATTAGAAAGCAATAAGAAATTGGCTTTACAGCAGAATGTGTCGTAGAAAATGCTTTTGCAAAAACATTAGCATTTCTTTTATACTGCCATATCTTGTACTGACCGTCTGCTTTGTCAGAGCCTGTGGTGGCTTTACATATACACCAGGTAATTCAGCCTCAGGCTAGAGACTGTTACAAAGTAGACGGCAGGATGAATGCTAAGTGTTGGAGGGTGAACCTAACCAACTGAGGAGGAGGAGGGCACGAATAATAATACACGTCGCAGCCTTATGTTGAATAGTTGCATGTTTTAGGAGCTGTTTGTAAGCCTACAGTACACCTATAAATGTCCCTGTATCTATTTTATTAATGTGGAAGCATTAATGTGGAACCATTGCCTTGTTGAATATGCAGCTGCACCTTTGTTTAACCATTTCAGATTAGAAATTACCTTCAACTAATAAAATGTCATTATAAATGGGATGCTAATAAGTTAGCAATTAAGCATCATGCATCAGTCTTATTAAAGTGCCCAGTGATGGGACACAACGCACACATTCATATGGGTGAAGCAAATAAAGTTGAGTTTATGCAACAAATAAACAAGTATAGTGCCAAGCCAGTATGAATCCATCCTACACAAGCTCCCGAAGCATCAGAAGAAAATATTGCTTAATTTAAATTTAATGACTGCTTCTGCGCAAGCCGGCATTGGCAACTGGGTTCAGCGCCCATGCTCTAATAATAATAATGCAGTGCTTTATGAAACGTCCTTCACACAAAAGTAAGTGTGTGTGTGTGTGTGTGTGTGTGTGTGTGTGTGTGTGTGTGTGTGTGTGTGTGTGTGAGTGTGATAGAAAGTGTGTGACTAGCTGAGCACAACACATTAATAACTTGTGTGCTAACTAAGAGGTTGAGTGCATTTGAAATGTAGGAGCAAAGTGCAAAATGTAGGTATAAAGCACCATTTCAATCTTCTTTTGGAGTGTGATGATACATGTGTGATATGGGATATCACAGATATGGGGAAATCCTGGATTTACGCTATGTGCTTTGCAAAGATATTTTTGTGTGTTATGACCATGAATTATATTAGCAGGAAAATAAGAGTATTATAGCACTGATGAATGCCTTTGTGGTCCATGCAAATTGCTGGTATCTGCACGTTAAGTGTCTTGGTATCCTGTAAGTGAATTTCAAATGTAATACTTCTAGACAAAGAGGACTGATTGTGTGTAATTTGTGTACTGAAAATCATTCACGGCACTGAAGAATAATACTTTTCGTGTGCTTGGGTCCATCTGTGTAGTGGTCCTGTTTAGTCAGCTGCACACTGTGGGATAACTGTGGAAATGTAGGCTATTTTAAAGGGTATAGCATAGGCAGGACAGCCACTTGAATGACATAGCAAAACACTTGTAAAGCATGATCTCACATAAGTAGACTGTTAAAGGTAGAGGTCTTTTCCGGCATCAAGTCGTTCTTGTTTTCTCTCCATCTTTCATTCAGCCCTTAAGTCTATAATGAGTAGCAATTAAGAATAGTCATTTGTTCAGTAAGGAGTTAGGGCAAGAAATAGGCAATATACATTATTCACCACACAAAAACATGCAGTAATTTAGGGCCCTTATGAGAAAAAAAAATAGTACATTAAACTAACAAAGGGGAGATGTAAATGAAATTGTGTTGAGTCGCAGTTAACATTTTGTATGGCTTTGGTGTACTTAACACAGTAATCCAGCTGTATGAGCTACTATAACCACAGGGGGTGCTTCTGCATAATTTAAGTGTATAGCCAGTGGTTCGTAATGCTGCAATAAAAGCCCCTGATCTCAGCTGCCATCATTCTTTTAGATAAATATTTTTTTAAGATCTTGTGGAATATGATGATACATATGCAGTGATAAATCACTATGGTAATATTTAGTAGTAGAAGAGCAAATGCTGATCCCCAGAGACATACAGTACATCAGTACTTCATGGGAGGCAGTCATTGGTGCTGTCAATGATATTTCCACCACACACACACACGCACGCACGCACGCACGCACGCACACACACACACACACACACACACACACACACACACACACACACACACACACACACACACACACACACACACACACACACACACAGTTGTTCATGGACTACTTGTTCTTGATTCTAAAAGGGAATGTAAGATTTGTAATTGGGGACCTGCCCCCCGCCATCTATGCCACAACAGCCTCTTCTGATGGTACAGAGCGGTAAATGGGTTTGACCCGCTTACCATGGTTCTGTCCCCTCTTGTTCCCATAGCTTGGCTTCTCAAAGGCTCAACTCATCCGTGGGCCCTCCATCTGAATCCTTCTCCACTTCCCTCTGATTTTTCATCATATTTTTGTTTCTTCAGTCCTTACTGCATCCCTGTCTCTCGCTCTCTCCCCTTTTCACACACTCATGAATTCCCCCCCCCTGCTAAATCCCTTGCCGCCGTGCCGCTCTCGATTCTGTATCTGACGTCTCAGCCTGCATTCTCCATTTGGTCCTCTCTTCATCTGAGCTGCACAATTCATTGTCTGCCCTTAAGAGTGAATGCTGACAAAGAGGCAAATGTAGATGAGATGATACTGAGGATGTGTTTTTGTATCGAAGGAAAGGTACGGGAAGGCGTCGTGAACTGAGATCTCGAGGGCCAACTGCCAACACATTAATCCCTTTCTGCACTCGAGCAATAGAGCGTTTGGCAAATCGGTCACAATACACACAGCAGAGATGTGTGTGTGTGTGTGTGTGTGTGTTTGTGTGTGTGTGTGTGTACGCTCGTGCCCTTGCATGTGCATGTACAGTGTAAGAAGACAGAATGCTGAGTCTAGCTGGTCTCTGCGTTTCTGTTGGTGGTTGGTGGCTTAGCCCCTTTCAGATGGATAGAAGCAGAGCAGTGAAAGCAGAAAATTAATCCAGCATAGAAAAGCAGCAGAGGCGAAGGAACAAAATTGTATTAGCTCAACACCACAGCAGACGCTCTAAACATTGTTTAATGCTCCATAGAGCGTCCAGACCACACCAGCCCAGGCTCTTCAGCCAATTACTAAAATCTTATATACGGGGAAATAAGGTCTTGAATTGTGCAACATCATGTGGATGTATTTTTGAGTTGGATATTTGTAGTTAGGATACATTAATCTCACCATGTAAATGAAGAGAGACTATAAACCAACAATCACAACATTAATCAAAACCATTAGGCTTAGTCTCAAGTGGAACTTAACAGTCAAATCATTCCCACTGTTTTAACACTCCTTGCTATAAAAGTGAGCTTGTTCTCTGTAAGTGGTGAGACATAAATGTTTGATGAAGATTACACTTGTTGACCACCATCTGCCAACAGGTGCTGCAGTTTGAGCTGTGTTTGAGTCATTCAAAGTGAAAAGTTAAAACATATTGAACAAAATATTGTTTGGCTTTTCACCGCTCAGTGGTAAGGCATCAAATAAAGTTTGCAAGCTCATGGAATTTATATGGAATCAATTTATTTTTCTCAAAGCCCTTAAAGGTCCAGTGTGTAACATGTTTAGTTGTTCATTATCAAAATCTGTGTTGCCCGTTCACAAACTTTTCCTTTTTCATGAATATTTACCACCACCATCAATTCCAAGTATTCATTTTGGCTTGACATTTTACATTTGCATTTGCATGAACTGGGGTAGACGCTCCATATTCATGCGCCATCTTGAAATACGTTACGGTAAGGGACATACAGGACATACTGCTCCGCCTTTCGCGTTTTCGCTGTCACATGATAAACTCACAAATGCTGCTAATGCTGCTAATGGGTATTGTAGCTTCCCGGCCTCGGCAAGTTTGAAGAAGGAAACATGGAGGACCACACATATTCAAAATCCAAATTTCAGGAACAGGAGTCTTCTTCTTTGCCCAGAAAAAGAAAAAGGATATTCAAAAGAGCAAGAGAGTTGATTGCGATATATGATCTCAACGCTAGATGGGAGAAATTCCCACACATTGGACCTTTAAGCTCAGCATGGGGTGTGTCCCATTAGAAGCCCTCCTTAGTTTTCCTTTTAAGTTCAGAAAAAGAAAGAAACAAATGCGTTAAGAGGCACATTTGTTGATGATTATGAAAGAGAAATTTTAGGTGCTGTTACACCGACTCCAATATTGTGCGATCAAATAAAGAAGTCCACATTAATTTGGGGTCATAAATCATTAAAAGCTAGCAAATGCCAATTAGTTAATGTTGATACATGTTTAATGAATATATCAATAAATGATCATTACTATCAGTACTCCTTTTGAGGACAAAAATAAGGAAACTATGGGAATTGCCAATGCAGTGTGAATGCATTAGTGTGGGTGTGTAAATGCAAATAGACCTACTATACCGTAAAAGTGCAGTTGCTTGTGTGTCTGCAAGTTTAGTGTGTTTTCTGGATGTAGTGTATGCATGGTGATAGTAGCTTTTATCAGTCTCACATTGCCAGAACAATCTTCACAGCGCCGTGGAGTAAGGTCTGGCTACACCACACTTACATTCCAGGATACCAATTCCTGGAACCAATCACAATCGTCTTGGGCGACGCTAAGCTCCGGACACAGCAACGGTGGCTCTGCAAAATAGTCTCGGGAAGGAACTTGTTCTGGTGGAACATTTGCACCCCGCAAAACAAAATGCCACATACAATATTAAATGATGTTAACTGTTCACACAATATAACATGAGCTATTTAAATTAGCTAAATGCATGGTTAATTAGGGCCCGAGCGCCGACAGTGGCGAAGGCCCTATTGAAACTGAAATAATTCTTCCTCTGGCAAATGAATTGCCTTTTTGAGGGGCTTAACATACTCGAAAACAAAATTGGCGGTTGCATCAATTCTGGCGAAAGTTTACATATTTTAAGGGTTTCGGGAATAAGCGCACAAAAATGGCTAGCTAGCGCCCCCTACAAAATTTTGAAATTGAGCCCCTGCAGTACGTTTAACATAGACTCACGAAACTTGGAACACATATGTAGCATGTCAAGATGTACAACAAATGTTTGTGTCATTGGAGCCATATCCTAAACCCAACAGGAAGTCAGCCATTTTGAATTGAAAGTTCCAAATTAGTGCGATTTTGGCCATTTCCACGTGTGTCATACTTTAACAAACTCCTCCTAGAGATTTCATCCGATCGACTTCAAATTTGGTCTGTGCCATTTTAAGACGTTAAAGATGAAAAGTTCTTAAAAGAAAAACTTTTTGTCATAGGGCATGGCCGTGGCAGGGCGGCCATTTTGTGCGGTTCGCCGTCGAAACAGGAAGTGGGTGTAACTTCAGTGTACAGTGTACACTCAGTGCCCAATTGGCTCAAAAATGTTCATGATTCATAAGAGTCCAACCCTGACGACATCTACTTGCCGATATTGGCTCAAAGTCATAGCGCCCCCTAGTGGCAACAGGAAGTAGCTCTAAAAGTCAAGGTGCTAGACTTTAACAAACTCCTCCTAGAGATTTCATCCGATGGACTTCAAATTTGGTCTGTACTATCTCAACACCTTAAAGATGAAAAGTTATTAAAAGAAAAACTTTTCGTCAAACGGTGTGGGTGTGGCATGGCGGCCATTTTGAGTGTTTAGCAATGAACGAGAAAGTGGCTGTAACTACGGTGCACATTGTCATATCTGCTTGAAATTTACCACAATCAACAAGAATCCAGGCCTGAGGACATATACAGGCCAATATTGACTTTTGGTCATAGCGCCCCCCACTGGCAACACAAAATCTGCCTTATATGACAAACATCATCTGATTTACATGAAACTTAAATGTGTGGTCTACTTGTGATACTGAGCCAGCCTCTATACTTTAACCACGCCAATGTACTCAGGCCACGCCACTTTTATGGCTTTTGAACCATTTAAGGTAGTCTTGTGTGAGGTATCATTGAACTCAGCAGAGAGTTACTTTTTGATTGATGATGGTTTGACCCGCCCCCTATGCGTTAACCACGGCCCTTTTCATAACTAATTACCCATTTAATGTAGTCTTGTGTGAGGTATCATTGAATTCAGCATAGAGTTCCCTTTTCATTGGTGACAATTTGCCCCGCCCCATATGCTTAAGCGACACCCCTTTTAATAACTAATGACCCCGTTTCTTGTAAACTATTGTGTGAGGTATCATTGAACTCAACAGAGAGTTATGTTTTCATTGGTCATGGTTTGACCTGCCCCCTATGATTTAGCCACGCCCCCTTTCACAGCTAATGAACTGTATGACGTAGAATCTTGCGTGAGGTATCATTGAACTCAGCAGGGAGTTCCCTTTTCATTGGTGACCATTTGCAGTGTCTGAGTGCCGCGCAAATGTACGGTCGCAAGGAGCGTCGTCCGCCAGTAACCCCGAAGCGCAGAAGCGCGAGGGCCCATCCAACACTGCTTGCAGCTTTAATTGTCATTTGCTCTTACCAGTGTATCACCGTTTGTCGATAGCAAATCCCTGCTATTCGGTCCTAAAACGCCCCAGTTAGATAGTAAATGCTGTAAACATATTCTTTGTAAATCTTTACAATCATTCCCCGAAAGAACCAAGCAGGCCTGCCTTGTTGCATGATCCAAATTTTCTTCAAAACCTTTTCAGCATGTAGCTTGCTAGCTCAAAGTTTGTTGTTTTTTTCCCAAAGCAAGAGTTTGAGAACGGCAGCACACAGAGAGAGAGAGGTGAGGAACATGGCGTGATGTCGGGCATGGATGGATGGAGTTTAGTCTTGGCATTGTGCAAGGTCTGGTTTTACTATTGTGGTAAAATGTGTACAGTGAAAGATGAAACATTGTCTTTATCTGTTATAGAAGTGACAGACCCACTTGGTTTTCTAGTGAAAATTGCACTTGGAACACTGATGTTTACTGTAGCACGCACACACACCTGTTTAACAGAGAGCTTGTTCCTATTTCTTCTTCTTTTATTTCAGGCTTTGGTTGTTAGAACATGTACAATATTACATTTTTAGTCCCAAACTGCCACTGATGGTAGAAAATGTACACCCTCAGGTGTCATTTGGTGTTTTCACAAGGCTACAGTTAAAGTACTAAATTGCAATGACTCACATGGCTGCTTTCCATGTGAGGGCTCAGGCTTTCTAATGTAGATTTTTGGTTCTCTGCCACCAACGGATAGATGTGCATATAGCATTGTTTAAGGAAGAGGGGATTTACATATAAATTGGGAAGTGGAGGTAAGTGAGAAGGGTAGAAATGCAGGGTAGAAAGGAGGGCGGCACTGACAATACAAGGTTGTTATGCTATAAGCGACACTGGCATTTGTGATCTCAATGCATGTTTGCAGAAATGTTTTGGTGGCTCAAATCTCCATAATGCAGCTGCTGGGCCTCCTGGATCCCCCTCACAGTCTCTTTATGTTTCTCCAGGGAGAGAAAGAGAATATATCACATGAAGACAGTAGATAACAACAGGCCTGTTGATATTTATTCACCCAAAACCCTTGGAGATTAACCAGGTTGCTTTGAAACAAACTCATTGGCCTATAAATCTGTCTATGATGAATGGCTGCATGAACGGAAAATTGAGCATTATGGGTGAATTTGATTGTTTTGTCAGAAAAACTTTGTCTCAAACTGCCTTTTATCAGTCTCTATTGACTGTTGAACACAACATTGTCTCATCTATGCATTTCCAACTATCTCTCCTAGTATTCCCCAAGCCTTGTAGATTCCAGTCAGCTTACCTGCACAGGTTTCCCTAGTGGCAGCGGCCCAGAGGAAGTTCGACCAAATGTTAACTGATCTGACGGGACTCTCCCAAGGTTTACACATTTGAAGGTTTGGAAATAGACTTAAATAAGAATAAATGCCATGTTGACAACATAAATAAATTATTCTGTCACAGGGTTGCCTCTGTTTTATTACAGGGTTGACGCTATTTTCCAAGAGGTGTAACCAAATACACAGTATTTATACTCTGTTTTCAGCCGAGAAATGAAACCATAAACAGAGACATTATTCAAATATGAACAGATAATGCACACTAAACAGACAGGAAGGCACTGAAATACCCTTTGGGTTATGTTGTAACTGACTCACTGTTACTTTAGACTCTGAACAGTGGCGGCACACACATACAGAAGCAGCACAGCAGGCCTCCAATGCCATTATCTTTCCCTTTTGACAAGATTGATAAAGTAAAACTTGCCTAAAATCAGTAGTGTTAGTTACAGTTATTACTTTTCCAAAGAGCAATTAAGGTGCAGTTATGTAACATGTTATTGTTAAATTTTTCTTATTATTATGTCATCATGTTGGTTACATTTAGACATTTATTGTATCACTCACGATCACATCCATCTGTGATTCTGAGATGTCAACACCTGATCAAACTGATAGTTTGTCAGTAGACACAATCTGACAACCTATTGTACACGTATAAATGAGTATGTAGTGTACCCCATGCAGTGCTGCTTTCGGTGAGTTGTGAATTTCTGTGCTTGTGTTCCGTCGTGTTTGTACTCCTGTGCCGTACACTAGTTTCATTGCAGCTGCCACATTAACATTCACCTTTACAGCTTTCAGTGAACCATTTCAAAGTGGCTGATTTCAGTCAACAAATCAAAATGCAATGGTGGGACGTCTGCCAATAACCCTGCTTAAAAGCATCAATGCAGTTTGAGAGCCAAACAAATGAAAGGTGTCTCCTTATTAGTGGCATATTAACAGAAAATTGATTTTGCCTGAAATAAAAGGTCAGGATAAATGACTTGTGAGCTTCTAGCTGAGCTATTTATTAGCCCTCTATCTACAATCTAAGAAATTACTGCGCCATTGCGTCTCAGAGGGCAGAACAAATAGGAAAGCAGGGAAGCTACTGCTAAAATGTCATTCCATAATGTCAAACCATGGATTATATGTCAGAGTCTCAAAATACCTTGTGTTCTTAGTATTGCTTTGCTATTATCTTTTGCTTTCTTTGGCTATGCTTTTGTTGCCTTTGACTCACAAACATCCTCTCCCAGTGGGAAGTGGGAAGTGCGAAGTTGGCGCTTACCCAGCAGGAGGTGTGAGAGTTGGCACACTTTCGCTAACGTCATTATCCCTGCTTTAGTTAATGATATAGTATGGGGGTGATTAGAAAAAGGGCTGTTTTCATAGGTCAGATGCCAAAACAATCAAAAGACGAAAATGCCCCTGCTAGGTTTCTCTCCTTTAAAACTGGGTCGATTTGATTGGCAGGGACAACGGTATTAAGATAGTATTTAAATTGTCCAGTGGCATTGAATTAAGAGGATAGTGTTCGATTACAGATTTCTCAGCATGCAAAATTAAGGGTGTGCATCAGTCCCTCTAAGGCATGAAGGCTAAAAGCCACAGTTATGCTTATATTTTATGCCATACACCCTCCCCTGTCTCTCTTTGGTAAGCAACATAGTGATATGTGGTAATGAGTATAGTGGGGAGGTGAAGAGAAAGTAAATGAGAGAGAGAGAGAGAGAGAGAGAGAGAGAGAGAGAGAGAGAGAAAGAGTTGTGTACCGGAGTGTTTAGCATGCTTTTCCCCTTTGATTTACCTATAATTACCGTTGGATTTACCTTGAATGACTCAGTCGCTAAGCCAATCTCTTAAATTGGATTTCTGCATAAAGTAGCTTTCCCTGCAGATTGTTGTCCCTCACAGCTGCCCTATTACAATTTCATTCCCCACTGTTCACCCGGCATCCCCCTTCCCACCACCGCTGCTGCTGCTGCTGCTAGATTAGCATATCAGAATGGTCATAAAGGTGGAAAAAAATACAACACAAAAACTCCAAGTTTTTGGCTTGACTGGCCTCACTTTGACCAATTTGATGAGGTCGTCATGGTAACACAGCGCCCCCCCCCCCCCACCCCCCCTCCACCTTCCACTTCTGGTGTGGCCACAGCGATGGGACTTGGCTGATGATGACTCCATCTCTCATCCAAATGATGGTGATGAGACTGCTGCTCTCTGCCTCAGTACATAAACACAGGCTACAGGAAGGAAGATAGAGAACAGAGCAGCGAGGACGGCTGGGAGTATCACCCCGCCGGGACAAGCTCTGAGATATTGTACCAAATGCCAGCAACTGTTCTGCAGCAAACACGCAATTAATAGGGCAATTGTGTATCATGTACCAGAGCTTTTACATTCACATTTGCTCGCTTTATTATCTCCTGCTGCTATGGACAGAAATTGGATAATGCAGTTAGTCAGGATTGGGAATATATTTCATTCTGAGCAATATGTTGTGGGTGAGGATTGGCCTTAAGCTTTCCTCAGCTCTCACCCTGTGCCTGCCATGCTTCTGCAATCAGACACAAAGCAGCTCAAATCATGATTTTTGGTCCCATTTTGCCTGGTGGTACTTATGTCAGCAATGCTACATCTTTTAGACTACACACATAAAAACCATATCCATCAATACTTGTTTGGATGTAACCAAATCTTATCTTTGCTGCTAGAGTTTTAAAACAGGCAAACTCAGCATGTGTTTGCAGATACAGATGTCCTCTCTCTATAATTGAATATGATGAAGAGACTGCCCATGTGTTGGGATATTGCTCATGGACCACTTATAAATCAAAGAGACAGAGTCTAGTAATTGATGATGTGTTTTGTGGAATGCAACCATCTTTAAACTGGGGCTTTTCCCATTTCATTCTACACAACAGCATAAAGTAACTGCAGCCAGAGAGATATAGAATGGAGCAGCATGTGTGTCAGCTCTAAATCTTTTGACTGACTGTAAGAGCCATGACAAATCCTTTGTCAAAAGCAATTGTTGATGTGGTGGTGTGTGAATGCAACATATACCCCACAAATAGCCTCAGCCCCTCAACATATTGGAGAAAAATACAGAATTCATGTATCCGTGAACAGATTACTCAGCCATTGTCGTAGGTCTGTTCTGCACGAATAGCAGGTATGATGGAAAATAGAGATGTGATGAAATGGAAAGCCACATCTGGACATGCCCTTCCCAGGAGGTTCCTGCTCTCCTTCAGCTCTGTAACCTTTGACCCAGGAAGTCTGATTAGCCAGCTTTTATGTAGAAAACCAAGAGAAATGCAGAGCCACAAATATGCAGATAAGGTATGCACCCTGGGCAGCTTTAACTACTCTGGAGTCCGAGTCAAGGTCCTCTACTCTGTTACACATTAAAGCCCACGTAGTCAGCAATGTTTAAGTGTGCACAGTGTGTCTTGAATTTTCTCTCAAAGTACTGCAGGAGAAAAGTATTTAAAATAAGATCATTTGTTTCAGAAATATGTATTTTTGAAAGCACTCCTCCTGGGTGTCTTTTGATTTAGTTATGTGTACCACAGGGTAGTTAATGCCACTGAGACTTTAAACATATGTTGTTAAAGGACCTAAAAAACATATTTTCTTAATAAACCTCTTACTATGATTAATGAGGTCCTATACATAAAAAATATAAAATCTTCCAACATGTAGAACAGATTTGATCATATTCCATGAGAAATTTGTGTTTTGTTTATCCTCTCCTCACTGGTATGGTGTGTGCGTGGCTTTGTTGGAAAAGGTGATGTCACATGTTTTTGTAAGCCAATCAGAATTTATCAATACAAGAATTGGAATCAGAATGTGTTGACACTTGTGGGGTTGCCAGGGAAATGGCACTGTCAATCAAATCTAATCAAGTCATACCCACATAGTACCAATAAAGCTGATTAGTTGAATTGTTGAGTGCACTCTTAATGAATAATAACAATAGATTTTTCCTCATTTCAATTGTTGCTCATTTATTCATGAATATAGAGACATGCGTAAGTTAAAACTTTTCAGTTGTTTTATGTTAACTAAAGAAAGTCAGGCCTCTCCCATTAGTAACAATGGTGCCATCTACAGTAACTATAAATCCAGGACCCTTTGTGTGTGCGTGTGTGTGTATGTATGTATGTTTGTGTGTCTTTCAAATATCTCGAGAACCGTTCATCCAATCTACCTTACACTTGGCTTCCTGGGTACCCAATGAATTTGGGGTTTGGAATTTGGAGCAGTTTGGACAGCATTGGATTATGACTATTAATAAACTGTGGATAAAACAATACGACCGCACAATAAAGGTTGAGGAAAAAAACGCTGCCATAACGCTGGCTTTTCCATGTCTACCTTTCACAATAAAAGCCCAGCTTAAATTCACTCAGGGCATTTCGCTAAAGGGGAAACTACTGCAAACTTATAACACTAATAACATTAACGCATGGCACACCTCCATAAGTTCATTAGGGAAAATGTCTGTGATTATTCCAGATTTTAATTGTGATATTTGTGTGAATAAAATCTGAATATGCAACATAAACAGTAACATTTCTCTCTTAGGTAAATGTAGTAGTACAGTGTTTTAGAATGTAGTAGAACAACACTAAGTCAGTAGTATACAGTGGGGTTGCATATTAAGTGCTTTGAGGGCCCTTCTGTAAGTAATTTTGGGCTACAATGGAGGCCAAGCAGTCGGCCCGTTCCAAACAGGCACATTTTGAACGGGCACTGCACTAGTTTTGTTGATGAATCTTCACTTAAACCTCTAGATGAGCAGAAAGGAGTTCCTATCATTGTCCATAATTGAATCAAATATTAGACCCGTCATGGTACTTTACTATTTTTGAATAAATTAAGTAGACAGCCCACATCACAAATGTTTTTTCTTGTGCCTTCATAAGCATTGTGCCTGTCTAGTATGGTTGAAAAATGAATGTCATTTTTTTATGGAAGTTTAAGAAAACACTTTGCCCAGTTTTTTTGGATTGCATGCAATACAATCCACCCCCACTGTGATGATAATAGGATCATAATAGAAAATGGACAGAAAGATGAAACCGGAGCATGCGGGTATCTCCAGAGACCGAATATGAGGCAATAATGGCATGGCATTGATTGACATTTCACTGTTGTTTTTAATCATAATAATATGCTTTCAAGTTAGGCATGGAAATGACTTCATGATCATATGACAGCTCAATAGTTGTCAGGGTTCAATGTAGAGGATAACATCTTTATTGTTTTCCATCATTGCATGCTGACAGAGCCTTGACTTACAATGAAAAAAAGTCTTTTTCTGGGTGTGTTTGAGGTACGATTAATGGCCGTTGTTATTCAAATTTGTGGTTGCTTTTTGTGTCACCCAGCACCTTAATTGTTTCTGATACCACACGTATTTTAATGTGCTTTCTTTTAAGCTCTCTAACTTTTAATTTCCTTTGTATGTAGTAGCAATACATTTAAGTTATGACTTTGGACAGAAAAGACATTCTCTGCAGACCATTGGTACAGGAACAATATGTGTTGTTTTGGGACTTCCGGTTATGGCGTCTACCTGAGAGGTGGCAGGTTTTTGAGCTCCGATCCTGTGTGTTCTTTTTAGCACTTCCATTTTGCCAAATCAACCCTCAACCAACTAGTTTGGTTTAATAATCGCTTCTTGTTCATGTTGTGAATAAAAATGCCAAGAAAGAAAACAGTCAACCAGATTAAAATGACAATGGGTGGCGATGATGATGACGACGATGCTAGCATGGACCACACCTCGGTGGATGGCAAGGTAGACTCCGAGGATGCTAAGGCAGGCCACCAAGCCGATGGGGCTAACATTTTAGCCGCCATTCATTTAATGAGCTGACTTCTCTGTTCAGTTGCGTGAAGTCGTCTCGTCTAACTAAGAGATAAAAGAAGCAATTGGTGCTTTTTCAGAGAGGCTAACGTCAGAGTCCCGCATTGGCAAAGCTGAAGATGACATTTCAGCGCTAACTGGCAAGGAAAAGTCCCTTCAAAAGAAAGTTCAAGAGTTAACACAAAAACTTGATGACCTCGAAAACAGCTTCATTTATCTTGGTATTAGAATTACCCCTAAAATTGATGATTTAGTAGAGGCAAATTATACTCCAGTAATAGAGTCGGTTTCTCTATTGTTACCAATTTCCATTATAGGGCGTATCAATATACTGTTGTAGATTGCAGGGAGAGGTGAGGGGAGTGGTTATTGAAGGAAGGTATCTTGCGGCCCGTTGGCTCCACCCCCGAGCCTTATATGGACTTCCTCTTCCAACAAGGGGAAGCTGAGATCAATTAGGTGATTAGGTTTTGGAGGGAAAAAGGGAAGGAGGTTTTTGAACAAAAGAAGGAAAAGAGAACCAGAGAGAGGAGAGGAGACGGAGTGAGACAGAGTGGTGAAAAATACTGAACAAAACTGTGTGACTAAGTGGCGTGACCTGGACTGGCTGAGTACCCCCCGTGTATCGAACTGTTCTGGATGAGGACCCGTTTGTGCATTACTTGTGGATAGAAGATGACGAGAATGGATTGTGGACAGTGAAGCAGTGGATGGTGAAGTACTGTGGAAATTCCCCTCCTACGCTGTAACTTATCCTTAATAAACTTTCCAACTATTTTCAACTGTACTCCTGGTGCCAGCTTGTCTTATTGGACTAGTGACGTGGACTCCCAAACCCATGGGCGTGCCACATATGGTGGAGTATGTGGGCGTAGCGACCAGATTCAATACCTAACCGCGACACCGAGTACAATGGAAGCGCTGGTAAAACAGTTGATGGAGTCTAACCTAGCACAGCAAGCTATGCATCGAGAGTTGATGGAGGAACAACGTCACCAGACTGCCCTCCTGCGAGCTGAACTCAGCCAGCTGACAGCCGCTCAGGCCGGAGCTGCTGCCGGACCAGCTGTCTCTCGTCCCAAACCAAGTCTGTTTATATTAAAACTGACTGAAAAAGATGATATTGAGGCTTACCTCCAAGCCTTTGAGAGAACAGCAGCTAGGGAGGAATGGCCACATGAGCAATGGGCCAGCCTGCTAGCCCCGTTCCTGTCAGGCTCTGCACAACGGACATATCAGGATCTGACAGCTGAACAGGCGACAAATTACGAGGTGCTGAAGAAAGAAATCTTGCGCCGTTATGGATTTAATCTGATTAGCAGAGCATAAAGATTCCACGATTGGACGTATGATGCCACAGCACCCCCCCGGGCACAAATGCATGATCTGATTAGACTGGCCAAGAGCTGGCTGACCGCTGAACCATTGACGCTCACTCCCATTGAGAAAGTGGTCATAGATAAATTCCTACGTGCTCTGCCGTTCGAAGCTAAGAAGTTAGCAAGCCAAGCTAACCCTCAGAGCGCAGATCAGCTAGTGGAACTAGTGGAAGGACAACAGGTAGCTTTGGAGGTTCTGCGCAGTGGACAAACACGGAAGAACGAACCCTCCCCTCGTCAGAAGGAGAGAAAAAGGACAGAGGATCACTCCGGTAATCTGGCTAACGATGGGGGAACACCCACAGCCAGCTCCCAGAGACGACTGCCTTTTCTGAATCGGGACAGCAGGAAGTGCTACGAGTGTGGCGAGCCAGGACACATCGCCTGGTTCTGTCCAAACCGCGATGTCCCGATGCCTACAGCCTCAGCCAGTGAGGTGGCCGTAGGACGCCCCTGCAACTTGCTGATGACGTGCTGGGCTGCGGAGAGTGGCCCTTCCCCTGTCACCCCGGTAAGAGCCAATGGAAAGGACACCACGGCACTTTTGGACTCAGGGAGTATGGTGACCCTGATCAGACCTGAATTTGCCCAGTCTTCACCCCTGACCAACACTGTGCCCATCACGTGCATACACGGTGAGACCAAAGACTACCCTACCACACTACTTCACCTACAGACCACAAAAGGTCAGAATACGGGGGCAGTGGGAGTCGTCCCAAATTTGCCCGTGCCGGTCCTCATTGGGAGGGATTGCCCGATGTTCCGCCCACTATGGGCCAGTATGTCTGGGGATGTAGAAAAACGAGGAAACCAGAAGAGAGGAAGCCGGAGGGGTGGGACAGACTCCCGAAAGGTGAAGGCCCGGATGTGTGGGTTCCAGGGAGTGGACCCCCAGGTGTCAACAGGACCCCCCTCGGAGGGTGAATTGGGCGAAGCAAGTCCGGAGGAAGGGGAAGCGAGTCTGAATGACATGTTTCCGATGGACCAGGAGGTGGAGCCAGAGCCTGCCTCTCTAGCGGGCCGGTTCGGCACGGCCCAATGGAGGACCCCAACCTGGCCCATGCGCTCCAGCAGGTTACTGTGGTGAACGGACTACCCATGGAGGGGGTAAGTCATATCACTTATCCCCATTTTTCAATAAGGAAGAAATTATTGTATCAGGTTGTGAAGAAGAAAGATGATTGTGTGGAGTTGTTATTGGTGCCCCGTCCCTATGTACAACATGTCTTGCAGTTGGCACACTCCCACCTTCTTGGGGCTCATCTAGGCGTAGAGAAGACCCTAGACCGGATCAAAAGCCGATTCTACTGGCCGGGCGTGAAGAGAGCAGTGGAGGATTACTGCCGCAGTTGCCCGGAGTGTCAGCTGGTGGCGCCAAAGCCACATTTTCGCAGTCCCTTGGTTCCCTTACCCATAATTTCAGTCCCTTTCAGCAGGATTGCCATGGACCTGGTGGGACCTTTACCCAAGAGCAACCAAGGACACCAATATATCCTGGTGATTCTGGATTATGCCACCAGGTACCCGGAGGCCATTCCCCTGCGCACCATGGCTACCAAAGGGATTGCCCGTGAGTTGGTTATGCTGTTTTCCCGAGTGGGAATCCCTGATGAAATGTTAACTGACCAAGGAACCCCATTCATGCCCCGAATTATGAAAGATCTCTGCAAACTAATGAAGATAACCCAGTTACGTACCTCAGTGTATCACCCACAGACAGACGGGTTGGTAGAGAGATTTAATCGAACGCTGAAGCAGATGCTAAAGAAGGTAATGGAGGCGGACGGAAGGAATTGGGACCAGCTACTACCTTACCTGATGTTCTCGATCCGGGAAGTGCCCCAAGCTTCCACAGGGTTCTCCCCCTTTGAACTCCTGTATGGAAGACGACCCCGAGGACTGCTGGACATGGCGAAAGAGGCTTGGGAACAGCAACCATCGCCCCATCGAACCATGGTGGAACACGTGGAAGACATGAAAGGTCGTATGGCAACCCTGTGGCCCCTGGTACGGGAACATATGCGGGAGGCCCAGGAGGCCCAATCTCGGGTGTACAACAGAGGAGCAAAACCAAGAGACTTCCAGCCAGGAGACAAAGTGTTGGTATTGATCCCCACTTCAGAATGTAAGTTTTTGGCTAAATGGAACGGACCATATGAGGTGCTTGAAAAGATGGGTGATGTTAACTATAAGGTCAGACAGCCGGGACGTAGACATGTGACTAAAATATACCATGTGAATTTGTTGAAGAAATGGAATGCACGTGATGTACTCTATTCTTTTGCCCCAAAGGAGGCTACAGCAGAGACCAAACCCGCAGCGGTGCCAATGGGAGATCAGCTGAGCTCAGCACAGAGGCAACAGTTAATGGAGGTGGTCAACCAGAGCCGGGATGTGTTCTCCAGTGAACCAGGACACACTGATCTGGTAGAGCACAACATAATCACTGAACCCGGGAGAAAGGTGAAGTTGAGACCCTACCGCATACCGGAAGCAAGAAGAGAGGCTGTCAGGACCGAGGTAAAAATTATGTTGGAAGGAGATATCATAGAAGAGTCAAACAGTGAGTGGTGTAGCCCCATAGTGTTGGTACCAAAACCAGATGGCACGACTCGTTTCTGTAATGACTTTAGAAAACTTAATGAAATCTCAAAATTTGACGCCTACCCCATGCCCCGAATTGATGAACTAATTGAGAGGCTAGGGACAGCCCGCTTTATCAGCACGCTTGACCTCACAAAAGGCTATTGGCAAGTGCCGTTAGCTCTCGAGGCACGGGAGAAGACGGCGTTTGCCACCCCTGACGGGCTTTTTCACTACAAGAAACTGCCCTTTGGGTTACATGGGGCCCCAGCTACCTTCCAGAGGTTGATGGACCGAGTTCTCCGTCCCCATCAGGAGTATGCGGCGGCTTACCTCGACGATATCGTCATCCATGGAAGTGAGTGGGAGACCCATCTGCACCAGGTGACCTCGGTTCTACAGGCCTTACGGGAGGCTGGGCTCACAGCTAACCCCACAAAATGTCGGCTCGGTCTGCGAGAGGCTGAGTACCTGGGTTACACGATCGGGAGGGGTTGTGTCAAACCCCAAGAGAAGAAAGTGGAGACGATTCGGGACTGGTCCCGGCCCCTCACGAAGAAGCAGGTACGCACGTTTGTTGGTTTAACCAGTTACTATCGTAGATTCATTCCCCACTTTGCTTCTATAGCCGGACCCCTAACAGATCTGACCAAGAGCTGCCGGCCCAACCAGGTGGTGTGGACCGAGGAGACTGAGAAAGCCTTTCAGGACCTAAAGGGAGCGCTGTGTTCTGGACCCGTACTCGTGACCCCGGACTTCTCCAAACCACTGGTGGTACAGACAGATGCATCGGAAACTGGGGTCGGTGCTGTCCTATCACAGCTGCAGGAAGGTGAGGAACACCCCATCTTGTACATCAGCCGGAAGCTGTTGCCCCGGGAACAAAGATATTCCACAGTGGAGAAAGAATGTCTTGCAATCAAGTGGGGCCTGGAGAAGCTGAAATATTACGTGCTGGGACGGCACTTCACCCTCGTTACAGACCATGCGCCACTGGTTTGGATGTCACGGAATAAGGACAGTAAGGCTCGGGTCACTCGCTGGTTCCTGTCTTTACAGCCCTTTGCTTTCTCTGTCATCCACAGGTCCGGGGCAGCCCATGGAAATGCCGATGCCCTATCCAGGCGGGATGCTCTAGGGAGCTGGACCGCACCTCCCTCCGGGTCGGAGCTGAGGGGAGGGGTGTGTGGTAGATTGCAGGGAGAGGTGAGGGGAGTGGTTATTGAAGGAAGGTATCTTGCAGCCCGTTGGCTCCACCCCCGAGCCTTATATGGACTTCCTCTTCCAACAAGGGGAAGCTGAGATCAATTAGGTGATTAGGTTTTGGAGGGAAAAAGGGAAGGAGGTTTTTGAACAAAAGAAGGAAAAGAGAACCAGAGAGAGGAGAGGAGACGGAGTGAGACAGAGTGGTGAAAAATACTGAACAAAACTGTGTGACTAAGTGGCGTGACCTGACCTGGACTGGCTGAGTACCCCCCGTGTATCGAACTGTTCTGGATGAGGACCCGTTTGTGCATTACTTGTGGATAGAAGATGACGAGAATGGATTGTGGACAGTGAAGCAGTGGATGGTGAAGTACTGTGGAAATTCCCCTCCTACGCTGTAACTTATCCTTAATAAACTTTCCAACTATTTTCAACTGTACTCCTGGTGCCAGCTTGTCTTATTGGACTAGTGACGTGGACTCCCACACCCATGGGCGTGCCACAATACTTAAAATGAATGTTCTTCCGAAATTTCTCTACCTCTTTCATTCCATTCCTGTTGGTCCTCCTACTAATTTTTTTTCAAATTCCGTAATTTCATTTGGAACAACAGACGGGCTAGACTTCGCTTATCTTTGCTTTATCTCCCCTATGATAGAGGAGGCTTGAAACTCCCAAACCTCCAATGGTATTATTGGGCTGCCCAACTTACTACTGCCTCTTGTTGGTTCTCACAAGAAACGCCACGTTCCTGGATGAGTTGTGATAGAAGCATGACATCCAATTCATATTTATATTCAACTAACTTAAAATGATTAAAGACATTAACACATAATCCCTTTCTTAAAAAACTTGACTATGGTATGAGGTTCATAAACATACTGGTGAGTTACCTGTGTTATCTCAATTTACACCAATATGGGGTAACAGCGCTTTTACACCTGGCAAACATGATATGGGATTCAAAATTTGGGTAAACAAAGGCCTAAGTATAATTGCTGATTTATTTAACAATAACATTCTCATGTCGTTTGAAGATTTGAGGCAAAAGTATGACATCCAACCACAACATTTTTTTAAATACCTGGAGATAAGAAGCTATATATTTAAGATACAGAAATCTTTATCTCTACCTACTCTTAGCTGTATAGAATAAATAGCAACAAATCAACACCCTAAGAGGGGATTGACGTCAAGTTTTTAATGCAATAATCATGGATGGATCAAAGGTTTCCTCAGAGAGTAAGAGATTGGCATAGTGTGAGGATTTAAACTCTGCAATCTCAACTGAGGAATGGCAGAAGATTTGCTTAAAATCTCAAACACAAACAATAAATAACCATTTCAAATTACTTCAGTATAAGTGGATAATGAGAACATATGTAACACCAACTCCGCTAAATAAATTCAGCCCCAATAATCCAGACACATGCTACAAATGTGGTAGAAAGGACACATTATATCACTGCCTATGGGACTGCCCACAAATCCAGGCTTTTTGGAGGGAAGTAATGGATGTGATTTTACATGTCACAGGTATAAAGCTATTATTAGACGCCAAACTGTATCTTTGGCATTTTTCCTGTAAATCATAATCTCAGCAAGGCAAATAAATCTATGATTACTTTAAGCATCTTACAAGCTAAATATACCATAGCCAAATCTTGGAAATCCACTATCAAACTCACTTTTACGTTAAAGGGTAAATATCTCGTCTTTGACAATATGTGGAGATCCTTTATGGCGTTCTTAGAGGGGAGGAAAGCATTGGAGGCATGCTCTCCGTGTGTGTCAACCATCAACAAATGAGTATTGCTATGTATTTAGTATGCGTCTGTTTGTCTTTGCTTAATTTTATTTGAAGTGCTTTTCTCTTCGGGATAACGTCAGGATAAGTTAACATTTGGACCACCGGTGATTCTTAAGGATTACTTATGCTGATTTACTGTGCCAAATATCACATGTTACAGCTCTGTCATGTTTATGTTTATTTTATTGAAGATGAGCCTTACTGTGACGGTTCTGATTTTCACCTGTATTATTTGTTGTACTGTGATTATTTTCTAAAAATTAATAAACAAACTTGTTGAAAAAAAAAAACGTGTTGTTTTGGACAACTGAACACAGACAACAAATGAACACCTGCAAGTCTGGTAGTCTAATCCAAGAGACTACAGTCTGATCAAGGCCTATTCACACATATCAAAAAACAGCTCTCCATTCAATACAATACCATGAGTAGAAAGGCTTGAAATTTGCATATTACCTTTGCTGACAGTCAATTACAAATAGACACTATTTGTTGGTCCTTTTCATTCTGTGGTCTGGTTTTTCAAACTAGCAGCCAAGGTAAGAATGCATATTCATGACTGGGCTATGTGCAGCCCATTAGTGGTGTGTGTAGGTGGACTCAGGCTTATAAACAAGTGGTGCCATTAAAGAGCGAATGAATGCCCCTGACTCTGTTGCCAGTACCTGGACTCTCCTCAGTCAGTAATTACTCGGAGAGTTTTGATTAAAAAGACTGCAAGGAAATGAAAGACTTCTCTTCTGTGATACAGACACCCATATGGATCTTGACCAGATTCAAATCAAAGTGAAGGAGAAGTTAAGCTGCTATGCTTTTAAAACTGTATTTTCAAAAAATGTATGGTGCCACATCAGTGTGCAACATTTCATATCTCTTCAGCAAAAAAGATCCTGCATACTACAGCAAAGGTGATATGAAAGTTTGAAATGTGTTTCACAGTTAGAGTGACCTAATTACAAAATTCTTATCTATTGAGATCACCTTTTAAACATTTTCATCTTCAAGTTAGTTATTCTTATGTATGAAAAACAGCTCTCCATTACCTTCTGGACCCGCATGTTTAGGGTCATTAACATTAACATGCTTGAATACCCATCTCACGTCGACAAAGGTACAGAAGGATAAAATATTGACAATACTAAGGACTATTGGCTCATTAAGGACCTAGCCTTGCTAATAAGCCTGAAAGAGTTCAATGCAATATTAATGGTATAGGATTTCTCACAGCCTCCATTTCCAGAGACCATTCAGTGAGGTCTCCAAATTATTGATGGGCCAAATTAAAAGAAAGACTTCATTACATCTCCTAATGAATGAAGAATTCATGAAAGCTTGCCGAGTGCACTGCATGCTAATGAAAAACTATAATAAGTACTATTTAATACGTGTATCATCCATTTGTGTGTCATCTACTCCCACTACCAGCTAAAATTTTAAGTTTGTATGTTTAAGACTCGGTTTGTTTCTCAAAGTGACATGTTCAGACTCAGAAGTTACAATTAGCATGGCCTTTATTAAAAACTTAATTGAATTGACTAAGAAGGGTTCTGATTTATTTAGATTATGAAGATGGTTTCTGTTTAATTAGGAATATAAATAAAACAAAAAGGAATACAAAAAAAAAAAAAAAAAAAAAAAAAAAAATATATATATATATATATATATATATATATATATATATATATATATATATATATATATATATATATATATATAAGGAAGAAAATGAAAAACATGCTTGTGTCACTGCACCTGCACTACATGGCTTAGATTGCATGCACACTCACCTACATACATCAAATGTGCTTTACATAGCCTACAGGAATAGATTCTATTATTCCTGTTTTTCTTTGATGTCTACCATTCATGTCAAGCCTGTCCTATGCGAATTGCTGGCAATACAGTACAGCCATTATCAACGGTTCACAGTTAGACACTGAAAGGACCTGCATTATTTTGTTCTGCAGGAAAACATGTTTGTTAAGCCACCTTAATTAAAAAGCTTGACAGTCCCGCACAAACACTCTTAGAGCGCTCTCAGCATTCAATTTAAAACAAATTTCTCTCTGCACTTAATGACGACTTGTCAGATACATATGGCAGGTCTTGACAGGACACTACTAATCATGGATGAAAAGGAAGTACAATAAATGAGGAGTTCAAAACGAAGAGGGGAGTGTAGAGAAAAAGGAGTAGTATTTGGTGATAGAGTTTTCCTGTGGATAGTTGCCTTTAACTTGTGTCTGTCTGCCCACATGCTCTCAAAAAAGAAAAATCATAACTCCCCTTACGCTCTTTTTTTCCTCTTTCGTCTCTCTTCTGTGTGATATCCGAGCGATGCTCTGTGATCACACTGGAGACACCATCTACAGAAGTGGCACACACATCTGTCTCTTGTTTAAATCTGGAGGGAGAGTGAAAATACATTGACTCTGAATGCTCTGAGACAATTAGACAAGGCCACATGATGCTGTAATGGTGGAGCCCACTCCCCCACAGCGACACAGACATTGATGTTCCTCCCATAGGCTTGCCACATGCAATAATAAAGGAACAGACTGACACATGCGCCATAGCCACATAAATGCATGTGATGGACGTGCCATTGCTTTTGACTGTTACGATTTCAAAAGGCATTATGATGAAGCGATTCAAATGGACAGCTAACCTTAGCTTCTGGAATCACCACCAATACAAAGCTGTTACCTCAGCAGGATGCCTCATTACGGTGGCCACTACAGCCTTCTATTAACCAAATTGTCTATGGCAAAACTGGTTGTTCTGTCAAAGACTGGGGATGAGGGTGACCTCACATGCTGAGGCTTCATGTAGGGAGCTGCAGGTGTCACAATGTAGAGATCTCAACTGGGTGGCTCCCTTTGGAGAGATGGGGACATCATGTTGCCTTAAGGCAATGATCCTGTTTGTATCGGTGGAACATATTTTTCCTTCCCATTTTTTTGCTTATTTCTTTTCCTCTTCCACTTTTTTCTGCTCATTCAAATATAGGAAATACTTTCACTCTCTTCCCTACAGTTACAAAACGAGGCCATTATGCAAGTGGGCTTTCTCAGCCTGCAGTATCAAACTATCCTCCTGTGGACTGTGTATTATTATCTGGCCATGTTTAGTAAAAGATATTTGAACCATCAGCTGTTTTCCATCTCTGTCAAACCAAACCCTGCAAGGTGTTTTATATGAAGTGTTTACATGGATTTCTTACAGGACAATTCCATTTATACTCCCGTCTCAATGCTATGGCGCTATAGTCTGATTAATGTGTAAATATGATCTGCCTTGCAGTACTCTTGTGTGGCCCGCGATGGGAGGGAGTGATGTTGGTTGCCTCTGGCTTATTGCACATGCAGTGTGTTGATCAGTGTGTTTTTGGCATTACATGAGTTGATCCGCAGCACAGGGAGAGTACTCAGTCCGGAAAAACTGTGAACAAATTTTGCAATAAAACTCAGATTGCTCAGAGCTGTTCTTTTAGGGCATGTAGAACATGGACTGTTGCAACGTGTTTTCTCTGTAAAAGAAACATAACTTGATAAATGGCCACTTGTATCACTTAAAGCACATACGTTTTCTCTGTGGTCAAGAAAGTGTGTAGCAATGCTAAAAAAACAGGACAAAACAAAATGTACATAGATGCAGATATAAACTTGTCCACAAATCCTACATCCTACTGTTGTTCAAATCACATATGCACAGTACATTTTAAGTGCACATGCTGAAAAGGGAGCATAGCAGTATTGCACTAAGGCATATACATTTACTGGCTTTGTTTCGCTCTCTGCTTTTCATTTAAAGGAGACGAGAAAAATGGGATTACAACTGATCTAAAGTGGCAACTAAAATCAACACACAAAGCTATACCCTTAAGAAATTGATGCCTGTTCCGTTCTGCATCAGAGAGCATGCTCAACAGACTTTGATACATTCCTGTTTGTTCAAATGCATCTGTTGGACACGTGTCTGCTAGAAAAAAATGACTAGAACCAAGATGCTGCCTCAGAGAATTGTCCTTTTTTGAAACAGTGACACAATTATCATTTTGTCTCTAGAAGGAGGGTGTAGCAGGTGGCCATGCACAAGTGTGTATGTTAAGAGAATACTCCGAGTTGTCAAGACCTACAGTGCCATCCTCTTCTCAGAAAGAATTACACCTAGTCCTCAGCACTCAATGCTGAATTTCTGTGTCTGCTCTTGTAAATTGAGATTTATATGGCAGTAAGTGGGATTATAATGCACAAAAGTGTAATCGGGGGATCCATTTATAGCTGTGGCTGCAGGCAGGGTATACTGTATATGAGTGGTCAGAATGTCTAGCGTGGAAACCCACAACATATTCTTATTTTTTATCTTATTTTATGTTTTGAGCTGTACAATAAGAGGTTTTCATGAAGAAAAGCTAGTTGGAGGTCTATTCCTGATGCTTTATGTTCATTTTCCTTATGTAATGTGATTTTAGTCGATGCAAATAGCTGTATTACCCTGTACTTCCTTGCTGTGATGCTAAAGCTCACACTTGTGTAAATGGTGTTATTTTTCTTATGTATGAGACATTAGAAAATGGAAATGTACACTAGGTCAAAAAACCACACATGGATGATTATGGCACCAGATTTTCTTTTTATCCTGGCCATTTCAAAAATAAATGGCATGTTTAATTTGCAGAAGTGCCAGAGGTATTAAAAATAGGTATTTGCTAGGATGTCAGGATGACGTGTATTGAAGCTGGGACTTAACAACAGTGCCTGACAATAGAAACCATTTCACAGTTTTCAATTATATATTTTTAGGCTCTGTAGAAGAGAGTCTCGCTTGAACGACATATTGAGAACTCCACCTGGCAGCAAAATGAGAAAGCCAGCGTGATTTGCATTCAGTGGCAGGGCTGTTAACTTGTCATCAGCGGCGCTTGACAATTGAATGAAAATAAACATCTACAACCTGCACTCCGTGGAGTTAAAATCCAATTTAAGTTAGTAGTCTGAAGAGGTTTTTTAAAACATCCATTATTGCTTTGTTCACTTGTTATTTTCATTTATCTTTTTCACATTCAGACTATGAATCTGGATTAATTTATGATTCACTTTCACCCTGCACTCTTGTTTGCAAACACCAGCTAAAGATAGGCTACTCTCATCATGGCAGTTACTGTACGTAATGGATGAACCTGAATTTAGCTGAGTCAGAATTGTGTAGTTGAAGAAAAGTTTGTTTAAACTAACTGTTGTTCTAATATGTGCACATGTTGATATCCATAGCACAGCTGACTGCTTTATTGTGATTCTGTGTGTACTGTATCAGGGAGGGAGAGTTATTTAAAGTCAAACTGGAATTTAAATTCATTTTTGCTGAAAAATCAATATATACTGTATGTCCTAGGTGTTTGTGTACTTATTCTGTTCTCTGGAGGGCTTACATTTATTTCTCCGACTGACAAGGTCGGTAATGTGATTGGTGCAATATCTATGTGGGCAGACACTAACATATTTTGTAATATCACTTAAATACTAACGGCCACACAGCCAATTAATCTTGTTTGCTTGTTTGCTTCCAGGTTTGCTTCCTTGTAGTGCGGTCCCCATGTGCATTGTGTATTATGATTATGATCATCTCACCTGAAAATCCATAATAGAAAGAACAATAATTGATCTTGTTTCCACTTGAAGATGTTTTTTCAGAAGTTTCATTAATGTCTCTTTTATAATAGTGGTTTATGGGTAAAATGCTTTTAGGGATTTCTTAGTTGCAACACAATGAGTGGCCACTGGGAACAATTGGCGGCACCGCATCCAGCTCTCTTAATATGTCTCTCTCTTCTTATTTTTTCTGTTTCCTATTTTATTCTTTGTATTTTTCTATCCTTTTTATATTTAATGTGTATATTTTTGTATTTGTTCTGCTGCATTGGGCTGCTGTGGTAAGGGGATTATCCAATTGTGTGATCAATAAAGTATATCTTATCTTATCTTACGTCCATGAGAGGGAATCTGTGGTAACGTGGAAGCTTCCACCTTCCGAGTGGAATACAAACTTAAATGCACAATGGGTCCTCCCAAATGTTTAAAGGGGTGATAGAATGCAAAACCGAGTTTACCTTGTCATAGTTGAATAACGACAGCTCGGTGGGTAAATACGACATACATAGAACCTCCAAGTCCCATTGACACCTCTTTCCTCTGCAAATCTCACAGTTTGAAACTGCCTCTGAAAACGGGCAAATCCCAATGAAGCTAATAGTTGACGTCAACTCGGTGGCTGTGCCTTATTTGGCTCTGGTCTTTGTCACGCCCCAAAATTTACATAGCTACAGACCCACTGTTCTGAGACCAGCTGGTGTTCTAAATGTAGCTCGCGCAGATCTGACACGCTAGCTTAGCTGCGAGCTTAGCACTTCCAGGGGAATTACAAAGAAGAAAGTTTGGAAGTTTTTCAAGGATATTGAGAATGAACCACGGTTGTAAATGCGGTGTTCCAGGCTGTGCAGGGAATGCTGACACTTTTCACATTTCATCGCGAGCTGCCGCCGGTCGTGGTGCTCTAGATAAGCGGTAGTTAGTGGTTCAGTTATCCCAGAAAAGATGAGTGTGCACTGGGTACAGAGCACCATGAGCTGCCGGTCGTGGAGCTCCGTCAGGTCAGCGGTAATTGGTGGTCTAGTTACCGGGTAACTGAGAGTGTGGCAGGCATGTTCCCTGATATACACTTAACCAGTAGCGGAGTGGCGAGTGGGAGAGTCGGAACTTTTCCCGGTGGGCCGGTAGTGTTTCGAGGCCGTGAGGGCTGGTCAAACTGTGCAGCCTCTGCTCAACCCGCACGGCGGGCCACAGCAGCGGGCATCATTAGACACACACTGTCTGTTAACGTTACCGATAGACTTCCAAAATGGGCAGCGGCCGCAGGCTTTCCGACTGCAGGGCAGCCCGCTGCATGTTTGGAAGTCAAAGACCGGGCAGCTCGCTGCCCACCACGGGCATCCTGACTGCTGGCAGCAGCCGCAGGGCAGCCCGCCGCAGTTTGGAAGTCAAAGACCGGGCGGTGTGTCTGTGTGTCTGTGTGTGTGTGTGTGTGTGTGTGTGTGTGTGTGTGTGTGTGTGTGTGTGTGTGTGTGTGTGTGTGTGTGTGTCTTTGAAAGTCTATCGGTAACATTAACAGACAGTGTGTGAGTCTAATAATGGAAAGCCAAAAAGGAAAAGGGAAACGTGGTGCTGAGAAAGTCAGACTCAAAAGGAACTGAATGGATGGTGTTGCTGGGCTGTGTGTTGTTCATTCCCCCGTGTGTCTGTGCTTTGGAGCTTTGCTCGTTGTAAACCAACCAATCAGCGCGCAGCTCATCTAAATATTCATGAGCATACCATATAAGGCAGAACCCTCTCCTTTCAATCAAGGGCAATTTCATACGGTTGCATTAGGGAGCATAGAACAGCACCCGGGCCATTTTCAGCCCAACCAATTTAGGAACAGTGTTAAATATCCTATATAATAATTCTATCACCCCTTTAATGTTGTAAAAAGAATCGCTTGTGGTACAATTTTGGCATGTGGAAAAAGGGGATAAAACGTAAAACTTTATGTTGGCTATACAGGGCTATGACATGTTTCAGTTAATAGTACACCACAAAAGTTGACAGCAGGTCTCTTAGCTATGCTGGCTATCAAATGTCTGTCAACAGGTGCCATGGGAAATACTGACCTAGAGGCTTTTGATCTTAGATCCTGTTTTCACAAATATAGTTGCAGTATCCAATATAGTTTATATTGTCTTCAACAAAAAGTAAGCAGAATTTATTTTAGTTCTAAATTAAAAGTTTTCAGAACAGACATCTGTAAACCACAAAAGGAACTAAAGAGCATCTGTTGTCTTTTATCAAGACTTTTTTGCAAACTTATAAAGTTAAGCCAGTAACAAATTAAGTGAGTGTGTCAAGTTAGGAAGAATTTTTTTTTTTTTTTTTGACCTTGTAGTCTAAACATCAAAAGGCCGTATGTATGTAGATAGTAGAGGAGAGAAAGTCAAGGAGAACGGCATCTGGCTGGTCAGCTCAGTGTGCCACACTCCAGGCTGACTACGGCTTTTGATGTCAGTTTCTTTTAAGTCACCTGACTATACATTCTTGAAAGAGAAAGCAGTTTTTTTTAACTTCACATCTGCAGAGCTCCACAATACGCACTATGATAAGAATGATAAGAATCCCTCTGTTCCTGACCGTTCAGACAGATATATTGCATGCGAGGCAGGCCTATGCTCATGTAATGAGCACAGGACTTAAAGGAGAACTCCGGGCAATTTTTACGTTAATTTTGATCGCTATACTTTTTTGAGTACTGTCTATAGTAAAAAACACGAGCCGAATTGGTGCTAGCAACATGGAGCTACTGCAGCTAGTGCCCAGAGCTCCCAGTTAGCTAAAACGGCAGTTTTGGGGGCATATCATAAAGAGTGCCTTTGTGCCTCTTAACAGAAACAAAATGCAATTAAAATGTCTGTGCAACATGAACAGGGCCCTTACATGACAACAAGATGCGTTTAGCAACTTAGCCATTATTTAAATTCACCTACCCTGTTAGCTGCTAGCTGCCGTCTGGGATGAGTGAGTGTGTCCAGCCAGGCTTCGGTAATAATCATCAAGCAGCAGTTCCGTGTGTATTTGTAGCATAAATATCCATTTTGTGTGCATTCCATCTGGCGTTGGTGAGTAGGAGTCTTGTCCGTGTCGATCGTTGTGGTTTCCTTAGCCGGGCTAGCAGGTCCGGCTGGCGTCCCTGCTTCTGCCTCCTCCCCGCCCTCCTGGCTTCACGCAGCCGACAACAATCCAACGAGCGCCCGCTGGTCTGGTGGATGTCTTCCAGAAGACCGTTCAAGCCTTCGCCGCGAAAATTGGTATTTTATTTCACCCTCAAAAATAGGAAATTGAGCAATGTAGTGGTTATGACCATATTAGTGACTATGTAACTACATGGAAACGGACCAAATTATATTTGTGCCCTGTACAGTAAAATAGTGATTTTTAAAATAGTGTTCACAATTCGGAAAGGCACAAACGCGAACCATATCTTTTCCACAGTATATCAACACTTGTTTTTCGAACTCCAAGCTTCTTCCCTTGTGAACAACTCCGATCTTCACTCTTCACACACTACGCTCCTCCAACATGCACACTGCTATTTACCTTTCTCCTGCTAAACTGAATTTCCACGGGACTTAGCGAGACTACAGCTAGCCGTCTAAAACACTATTTTACTGTACAGGACACAAACATAATTTGGTCCGTTTCCATGTAGTTACATAGTCACTAATATGGTCATAACCACTACATTAGGTTAGGCTACTATGGTTTAGTGTAAAATTAAAGGCAGAGTCCATCCATCATTCTTTTTCTGTGTTTTTTTAAATGGAAAAGTCAGCTTTAGCATAAAAAGCAGTGATGTGGGTTACCACAGTGAGCTAATAAATGAGGTTATAAATAATGTAAACGCCAGGCTAGCTGAGTCAACATTAGCTGTGCTACTTTCGAAATTATGGCACAGAAGCTAAGCAATGTAATGTTACTCCTGTGAACACCACGTTAGGCAGCGGTGACGTTAGACATGCAATTCCTGTGAAAATACTGTATTTTACTGTCAATGGAGACTGGGGATTTGAAAAGAGTGAAATAACAGCTTCAGCTTCAAGGTAAAGCAGTGACAATATTTTAAATATAGCTTAGACTTGAACTCACGATTATTATTTTTTTAGATGGTCCTTTTTTTAGGTGGTTAAAATATGTTTTCCTGGTACTGGTACTCTGTTCAAAGCCACCAGACTCCTTTGACAAAAACAGTAA
Organism: Zingel zingel; assembly: GCA_023566125.1. NCBI lineage: Eukaryota > Metazoa > Chordata > Actinopteri > Perciformes > Percidae > Zingel > Zingel zingel. Next base: position 24,499,898 of record CM042324.1, on the reverse strand, counting down.
TTTTACCTCGCAAAACACGGAAGGTGCTAACGCTGCCTTGATCGTGCCTAACATGGTGTCCCCAGCAGTACATTGCTCAGCTTCCTGTCTGATTCTCCAAACACGGGGCCGTGCCGACCACCATCCAAGTTATTGTACACTGTACTGTATAGTACTGTACTGTACTGTACTGTACTGACGTAACGTCATCATACAGAAACCTACATCAGGTCACATGGGAAAAAGTTTCTAGAAGGCCTTGGGAAAACAGAATTTTGACGCTAAAACATACTTACTATGTCCAAAAAGGGGAATGTTTGGATTTGAATACATAAGGAACACTTCTAGGAAGCTAAAGAAATAATGGACTCACCTTTTAAGTAATCTTTCAGAGCTCTTCAGGAAATCTGAATTTCGACCTCTTTAACAGAGAAATACAACTTTCTCATTCAAAGTTTAGGTGTAGCCTACAAGTCATTTACTCTGGGGTGTGACTGATATAGAAGTAAACAACCCATTTTTATTCACAAACACCTCTGTAGAGATGCACAGACATGAGTACCTGCCCCCCACGGTGTACCTGCGTAGCTCAGCTGCCTGTGATCTATACATAGAAGTGCGGCACAAGGCAAAGGCTAACTTTGATGGAGCATTCATTATTTATTATCCAAGCACAACAAACAGGCAGAAAATAAAAACAGCAACTTGTTGAGAAAGTTAAGTTTGATTGAAGATAAATGTCGCTCAGCCTGACACATCAGCTTTTAAAGACCAGGGGGAGGCTGGAGGTTTCTATTTTTCCTCCATGTTTTAAGTAGAGAAAACGGAGTGTGGTGCTGAAAGGCATATATGCAAAATATACATGAGAGTAAATACAATCGAGCTACATATTTAGATTTATGCAACATACCATGCACTAACATATTTACGTAGAGATCTCAAACATAAGTACGTAGAGATCTCAAACAGCAGAGCTTAGTGTGCCAGATACTTGGCTGTACTTCCTCTCAGTTTGCACTTCTGCTCTCCAGTAATCCAGTGGGGGCCAATGAAAACTCAGATTACCTCAAACTTGACCAACCTCGTCGCATGTTGGTTCATAGTTTAATAAATTTATAGTTATATTTGAAAAATTCATGTTTTATTGATAGAGCAGATTCCTGGTTCAATAATTCCCTAGTTGGACTGACCATGTACCAATTTATTCATTGAATTAATTTAAAATCATGGGGGCTTTTCAATGTTGATCATATTAGGTTATACTCAAAAACATATGTCAGTACCTTGGACTGCAAACATTCCCTCCTAACACAAATCCTGCAAAGCAACAACTGACATTGAATACAACATTCTGAAAAGCTTAGTGTACTACTACGATGTCTGTACTTACTTCTTCCAATTTTGTAAAGCTAATATTACCATCACACTATACAACTGTAAGATTTTAGTTTTTAAGTTTATATAATAATACAAATATAGTACTAAGCAACAAATATTAGACAGGGTTCATTCTGTTGAATATTCTACACAAACTGTTCACACCTACAACTTCTACGCAGTGTATCAGCATTTGGAGACAGACACACACAGAGAGATAAAGACAAACTTGAAGAACACACATCCACACACTCTTATCATCAGAATGTCCATGGTGGTTATAGGATGAGCACAGCATATTTACCCATCTCATTCATCTTGTGCTGTCCTATCTATCTGGCAGGGCTGTACAGACGCACATATCTCCCTATCCAGGGTGCAGATGCAAGCGATCTATTTAGCTTTGCTCTGCTATTATCTTTTGTTCCTTCCCGCTCTGTTTCCTGTTGCATGCACCCTAGATTTGTTTTCTTCCCCTGTTCTGTTAGTTTACTCTTTTTTGTGCTTCCGTCTTTCCAGATGTACACCACCCATCTAAGACAGGTCATTACAACAACTTTACCCTTCTAAAAAATATGTATCTATCACTATCTTGGCCTGTCATTTCCTCCATTCACCCTTGTTTTGACCCCCTCCACCTTCTATTTTGTTCTCTTCTTTCTTGTCCTGTTTTCTCCTCCACTCCTCTCCTCCTTTCCCCTCCTTTCCTCTCATTTCCTCTCCTCCTTTCCTCCTCTCCTGTGAGGCTGTTAGAGTCTTATTTTGTTCTAGGAAATCCAGTCAGCCTGGCCCATCTGCATGATTATGCACAGCACCACTGATTGGTTCCAGAGAAATCATACCAGTGGAACATGATGTCCTGGATTGAAATAGCCCACAGAGTAACAACATAACTCACATTCCCTATGCAATTTCAAAGTTACAAACTTTATATCCACTCATTCTGATCAGACACCAATGTCCGTCCTTAAGTGATTAGATTATTTTTTCCCCCTGTATTATGGATTGCGGTAATTGACAACTCTATCCTTTTATTTTAAGGCCCGGTGCTTCAGGGATCACATTTTCCATTAAATCAGAACAGCTCTGACAAGGTAATTTGATGCATCTGCTATTAGGTGACAGTTTCATTAACTAGTTTCTTTTTCCCTGGCACCTGGATTATCACAATCTATAGTCTGGCAGACTACCTGTTAACACCGATTTGTCTCTTTTTATCGTATTAAACTTTTTCCTTAGCTTACTCTATAGGCTTTTCAAATAGGCAGATGGGATAAAGCAGAGTTAGGTAAAGAAATTAGTGCTGTCAAACGATTAAAATATTTAATCGCAATTAATCGCATTAATGTCATAGTTAACTTGAAATTAATCACAATTAATCGCACATTTTTATCTATTCTAAATGTCCCTAGATTTCTTTTTGTCCAATTATTTTTTCTCATTTTAATGCTCTTATCAACATGGAAAAGTGGATCAGCTTGGCTTTGTGCTTTTGTCGCCTGGCTTTGATGAGGGGGCGGAGAATTTGCATCAGCTGTGTGCTTGGCCATCACGTGGTATTTCAGACTGGACGTGCTGCGATGATAGCTCAGTTCACAACGACAAAACACACAGATCACTTTGGTCTTGTCAATGGAACCATTTGGCAACTTATTAAAAGTAAACTTTCCATTCAGAATCGTATTGGCATCCATTGGCATCCATAAAGTGTGTATGGGTGGCACACTCTTTTTTTAACTTGTCCACATTTAGGTAAATATTGGGAGGACATTTTTCATTGTTTTTTATTCTTTCTTTCTTCAGAATCAGGTTTATTGCCAAAGTCACACTTACAAGGAATTTGCCTTGGCGGTTGGTGCATACATAGACAAACAAACATAATAAACATAAATTTTGTAGGTTATTGTACTTTCAATGTACAATAAGCTGTATGGTCACAAAAAATAACTATTAACTTAAGTTTAGTTACATATCAATTGACCATTTATTAGTTATGGTAATTACAAAGTGACACTTTGTAGGCGTGAGGCTCTCTATTTTTTTGTCAGTATGTGGAACCACTATGAGCCTACTGAAGACAGAAGATTGTGTCCAAATAAGTATAACTCATGTAGCAGGGGCAAGTGTTAAATACTCAATATTTAAATTTGAACAAATATGCCTGAGTGCCTCTTTAGAAACAATTCTAACTCCAAACTCACCTGCCAAAGTCCTATATAAGGAAGACAAGAACAAAGAAAGTCATACTGGCCCAGGAGTTGCCTGGAGGTCAAAGGAAACCAGGATCAGTTGGAGTGTTACTTTATTGGCAAACCAGAGAAGCGGTGTCAGTCGTCGCATCTACATCTACTTGTAGCTACCTCATGGTAAATCAAGGTAAAGTCTGTTAAAGTAAAGACTGTTCTGTTAGTACAACTGGAAACTGATGTAGTACAAAGGTTCATAACCACGGACTACAGCTTCAAGGCTCCACATTTTAGAAGACAGAGCAGTCAAAACCAGACAGCCTAACCTGAGCACAGCTGGGACTGAATACAGAGAATTTTTTTTTTTTTGTTGGAGGCTATAACAGCACGTTTCTGAACACGCCTAAGGCAAAAACACAATGTTCAGCTTACAAGCATACTGAAGAACAATCCTGTCATGCATCAACCGTCACCTGCACAGACAAGGTCGATGTAGGGTGGATACATGGTCATTTCTTTCCCAAAAAAACCCTTGCTTCATATAAATACACATACTATACACATCCAACCTCCTGTCTGCCACGTGAATGAATTGGCCTGACTCAGAGCGAAATCTCCTTTCTGAGCAGTGGTCTTGGGTTGCAGATTGCTATAGGTTGTTTTCTCAGAGGACCTGACCCAGCAGGGCTGCAGCTTATCTAATGCCTGATAGGAAGTTCAGCTGCGCACACACACACACACACACACACACACACACAAAAGTTACCCATGCATATTTATTTTTAAAGCATTTTCTCTTTGGCACTCATTCACTTGTGTGTAAACACTAAGATACATGCACATACACTCAAACACACACTTGCACACACACACTTTGATTTAAGAGTCTGTTGGTGCATCACCCAGTCAGGGGTAGCCTTGGAACGTCCGTTTGATGTCCAACACTCGGCAAGATTAAAAACAATCAACAACAATAACAGCAGTAGCCTCAACCACAGCTCCAGCATATGGCCATTAAATCTGAAAGGCGATCATGCATCAAAAGGAAAACTAGATTTCTATCATTATTATCAACACTATGTGGTCCCTTCAGGAGCTCATTTTACCAGATATCATTTCCCATAGACAACAGATTGCAATGCAATGGGTTGAGAGTGGAATGAGCAAATATGCTAATAGGATGACAGAATGTAATGCAAAGACAATACATACAGTTCCATGCACAGATAAACAAACCTAGAAAGAAGAAAATAAGTACTGCTAATGGCTTCCAATGTTGTAGAACAAAACAAAGATAAGGTTGAGTTCGAGCCGGAGGAAACTGTCACGTTAGTCGACACCTATCATGTCGTGTTTGTAATTATCCCAGTGATATACAATAGAGCTCCAAAAATGCACGGGATTAAAGTTTTCCATTCTGACTGTTTGTGAGGGCAGGTCTCTACCATGCTGAACAATGCAGCCTATTATAATTTATGAGTCTGGGAACAGGTTGCATGCCTCTCAGTCCCATTGCATGTGATATTAAACCTCTTATGCTCCTGGCTTGTGGGCTACACCGAAATTTAACCTAATCCTGGCTACTAGTTCTACAGGTCAAAAACGAGAAACACTACACTAGTGAATGTAAAGCTAATCCCATTGTGAGAGTGAGCGAGAAATGCTTTCAGCTCACTTTATGAATGGGTATACTCTACAATATCCAGTGTTGGGGAGTAACTAGTTACATGTAACGGCGCTATGTAATTTAATTACAAAATAAAGGTAACTGTAATTCGCTGCAGTTACTGTGGAAATAATTAAATTACAGTTACCTTTGAAAATGTTCATGATTACATTGGGGGTTACATCTGGATATTTTCCATAAAAAGCTAGGCCATATGTTGAATATTTTTCATGTTGTTGCTTTGCATGTTTTTCATGTGCACAATGTCTTCTTTTGCCATTTCCAATAGGGTAACTTGCAATCGGTAACCTATTACCCATTTTCAAAGTAACCTCGCCAACACTGAAAATATTGTACGTTCAATCCAGAGAATGTATCAAGATGGCTGCTTCCAACACAAAGTCCTACATTGTGCCTTTTACAACGGCCCACATCTCCCCGGTGACGTGTCAGAGGTCAGCCCTTGAGTTATGATTATTGCGACCACAGGGGAGTATGGAGTGTTGGATTTTGGGTGCTAGACATGTCTCATTCACCCTTCAGCTGTCACAAATCCCCCTCAGAGGCCAGGCCTCCAATGACTGACAGGTGTAAGTAATGACTCGGGTTCAGAGGTCACGAGTCAACATAAGCACACAGGCCAAGCACAGCTGCATGCAAGCTCTGATACACAGACCTTACCTCCCGGAGGATTCCATCATTAGGTGAGAGTTTCCATCGTTTAGTTAAAACTCTGCAATTGTACTGCCTGTGAACAAAAGATGAGTTAATTAGTAATAACAGCTTTTCACTCCTAAAAGCAATTCATGTCTTTTTTATGATTTCACTGCACTTTTGGACATTATAAGTTCGAAATGATTTGGGAATCCTTTATTTAAAGAAATGTCATCAATCTATCAAAGGGATTCTCTTCCAAGCTGCACCTCATGAATTTGGAAAAATAATACTTTTCATTACCTTCTTTCTTTCGCCATTCATCAGCTTGTTCACTTATGCTGCACTCTCAGGAGGAGAGCGGGGCTCCTTGGAAACAAGATGGAAGAAGGACGTCGTAGATGGAGGAGGGGGCAGGGCTCATTATGGCACTGCACATTCCAGAAAGTAAGAGATCAGCCCGGAGGCCCTTGGCAGCTGACAGCAGCTACATTTCCCAGCCTTATGAGGATGGTGGTGGTGGTGGTGGAGACGGTAAGTGGAGAGGATAGTCCAAAGGCAGGCAGGGTTGGGAATGGGATGGAGATGTCCAGAGGGACTTAGTTATCATTTGGCATTCCTCTTCTCCTTTCATCACTTTGGATAATGCCTTGCATGTGGGTGTAGGGGAATAGCGAGGTATCATGGGGAAGGGGTGGGTGTTGGGTAGAGTAGGGATCTTGTTCTCTGTAGACAGCATTTTGTAATAGTATTGAAGTTTCGAAGGCACCACCCCTCCTACCCTTGTTCCTCCAGGCTTTTTGAGCTTCGACTTGTGACAAACACTCGTACCACAGGCATCTTATTTGAAGACAATTAAAGCTTTCAATCTTGATGACGGAAGCACTGAATACACGTCAGGATTGTGAGGAATAAAAACCTGTAGTAACGGCCAAAGAGATGAATGGATTAATTTAAAACAATATCAAATGTTCATAGGCTGTCTGGTTAATTGTTGCAGTACATCTACCAGAATATGCTGCTCTACCAACTGAAAAAAGTAAGAATTGGTGGGTAAATTACTGGCCTAGAGCACAGACTCTATGGCAATAGATTGTACCCATTCATTTCTACTTTTCTATCACTATAATCCATTCTGTTTCTTTGGCATAAGTGACTGCAGGAAGGTGAAAGGCCTCTGTAAGCATGTCGGAGAGAGAGAACAACTGAGAGAGGACATTCAGATGGCTGCCTGTCTATAGCAATTATACTAACCAAGACTGTGTGTCTGTTTTGGCTGTTAGCTTGTGCTGAGGCTGTTGTGTCCCTCTCCACTGTCTTTAACAACCGATCGACTCTCCCCTGAGAGCCACTTAGTCTGTCCTCCATCCAGCCTCTTGAGTTACAGCTCACCAACACACATGCTTCCATCAGAGGTGCCACCATCTGGACACACATACAAACATGCACACACATAAGCTCTAACACACACACACACATGAAAACACTCAAAAAAGGACACATATTCGTGCATCCATAAACACAGAAATGTATACGGCATTCTATTGACCATGAGAGGTCAGAGAGATATGAATTATATTTCTCTGTCAACTCTTACACAATAATCACAGCAATCATCAGATTCTAGTGGCTAAGTGAAGTGGGGAAAATGACACAAATTTCCAACATACACCTGCAGTCTCTTTCCTCTCAATAGGCTTTTGGTGGCCAATGTGGGGATGCAGAGTGAAATACGTGCCAGCTGAGCCATTATCAGTCTGTCATGGTATAATTTATCTTGTAAGAATTATGAATACATGTTGCTTTTGATTGCTGTTATTTCTGTGCATTTTTAATTCTTTGATCACGACAAACAAAATTCCACTCACCTCCATTATCTTTGTTGTAACAGGAGAAATCTCACAGCTGGATAGCTTAAAGCCTGGAACATATAAGCACATATATCTGTGTGGCTCAATAAGTGAGGATTCCGTTTTTTTATATTGTTATTTGTGTTCCTATATAATGTTATTGGTGTTATTGTGTTCTACATAATTTTTCCACATGGATTTGGGTTGACCTTGAGTTGTGTTGTGTGCACTGATGTCCAACTACAAAATACTGCAAAGCACTATAAAAACTTCCCCACTGTTTTTCTTTGTTGTTTCTCTTTATTATTATTTTCTGTAATGTAATGCCTTTATTTGATAGGTGAAATTAGAGATAAGACACAAAATGATTGAAAAAAGCAATGGACATTGACATGCAATACAGGTACCCAGCCCGGCGTATACCAGGACATTGCTGTTTTTGTAGTGTTAATGGTACGTTTTTGTAGTGTTGATAGTACATTTTTGTAGTGTTGATGGTAAGTTTTTGTGATGTTGATGGTAAGCCTGTTGCTACCAGTAAAATGTTTTGAGTTTGACATGATCATTTTGTCTGACATTCCTACCTGAGAACCCTAGCTAGCCACAATACCTCTAGTACTGGTATGAGGCACTTTTGGTTTTGTGTTTAACTTACACAAGTCTGTTTTACTGTTTATTTTAGCCAATCAGAACTATGGACTGGAAGTACACGTTTTATGCGTTCTTTAGTCAGTATGCCCACACTGGCGAGTCATAAAGCTGAATGTTGTGTATTCCCTAAGGAGCTCTGCAACAGCCAGTTAACTGCATCACATAAAGTATGACTGTGCAGTGTGTCGCTCTTCACCAAGTATGAATACCATTATACCAGCTGAAGTGCATCTATGGAACGTAGCTCTCAATGCTATGAGCATCCGGTAAGATGGCAGGTGCTGGTCAAGAGCAGTAATGACTGCCATTAAGTTTCGCTGCTCTACATAATTCTGCTTCACATGTATCACTACTGTGGATAAAAAGTGATGTACTGCGTTTCTATGATGAATTGATTTTTGTATGCAGCCATGATAATACAGGTATGTGCTGTAGAAATAAAGTGTATCTGTCCTCTTGACACAAAGGGCTAAAGGCAAACTTTGTGGGCGATTCATATATCTTTATTTCGACGCCCTCATTAGAGAGAGGTCAGCATTGTCTGTTATCATCTGCTCTCTTGCAACACCCTGTGAGGGCAGTCAACTTAAGGGCATTGCGGAATGTCTATCAAGAATGACCGTTTACCTTCTGCACTTACCTAGAGCAGGCCCTTCAAAAGGCCTTTCAATAATACAACACTATGGCAGGGTTTCCGCTTACAATTTTAAGAGGTTAGATGTGATAAAACACAGTGACATGTCTCTTTACACACCAGGGAAGAAGACAGTGAGAGGAAAAGCATGTAGCTTCTGGCATGGCATGCTGCGTGCACAGCTATGGCTCGAAACATGGAGTAGAGAATTTGTGCTTTGGCAGCCAAGGTTATGAGTTATGAAGTTGATATTAGAGAGATGGCAACGAGTGGGAAGTGTATGACCTTCATCACTCACGATCCATTCTTTCTCCTCTCTCCCTCTGTTCTGCAAGCCATGAAAACAAAGGAGCCCTTTTCTGTGAACTCTCTAATTAGGATGACCCTGACGTGCGGATCCCATCCATTGTTCGTCTTCATTTTGGTGGGAAAATATTTTATTGATTTTTGCAGCAATCGAAGGCGGGTGGAGCTGAGCGGGGCTCTGTGTAGGATTAGACTCTGCGGGGGGTTTCTGGGATGGGTGGGGGAGCTGGTGAGGCGGTGTGTGTGTGTGTGTGTGTGTGTGTGTGTGTGTGTGTGTGTGTGTGTGTGTGTGTAAGGGGGGGGGGGGGGGGGGGGTAATGTCCCTCCTCATAACCCCTACCCCTTCTCACCTTCTGAAAGAACCAATTACATCTGTGATCCTCGAGACATCATAACTCACCTCTTCCTCCAGCTCCCATTGTTCACTCCGTACCTGCTGTTACAACTGCAGACTGTCTTTCTTCATATATTGCTCTGATAAATCCAGCTCATTTACAAACATCTGGATTCGGCAGGGCTTTTGTTTATGTTCTCCCAAGCACAAGTATGATGAAATATGGCCATGTTGTCATAATCAACCAAAATCAAGTACTTGTTAGATGTACTTTTGTGATCCTATCGGGTACTAAACAGTAGAATGACACTAACATTGGTTAAGTGGGTTTTACATTTTCTGTAATTTTCTAAGCTCTTACAGGAGGAAAGAGGAAACTGTAGCAGCTCGACTGCTGTCGTTTTTCCCACTGGAGTATACAGCAATCACTCGTTTCTGTCCCTTTCTCCCTCGCTCTCTTCCTCCTGTCACTCTAGACTGTCTCTAAATTATGCCTTACCCCTGCAGGTGCCATCTCTCTGAAATGATTATTCCTACCACACAGAAGATTGCTTTTGGTAATTATATGTATCATAATTAAATTTGATGAACTCCTCAGAGACATAAAATCTCATTTGACCCAGGTGCTGGATTTCTCTTCCTATACACAAAAGGAGAAATGTCCTAGACTATTAAGAGAGATAAACTTTGAATCTTGCAACCGACATCTTGATTAAGCAAGCAGAATTTCCACATTTACCGAATTCACTGAGTCCATCAATAACTTAATTACTGAACAAGTGAAATGCAAATTCTCCATCATTACAGGGGAATGAATTGAGCAGGATTAGCTATGTTGTTGTGCAAAAAAAGGCTTCTGAAGCAAGAAAAACAAGCTGAAGGTTAATACCTGTTCAGCCAGACCACACGTGGCTGCATTTCAATCAGGAGAGACTTCCTTTCAAATATGAAAAGATTTATTGTAAATTACATAACCAAAATATGAAATGTACAAAGTCTTTGGAGATTAGACTCCATCGTAACAATATGTTTTAAAGGGGTAGTGAAACCCAGACATATCCCCCGATGGAGTCTAGACACTGGTGGTGGTGATGAAGGAGCAAAGGAGACCAATCGAAAGTGCCAAGGGGGCGGTCAGCTGACGAAGACCCAGGGTGTCATGGGTGAGACGGCCGGTGGTTGAAGGGGAGGAGGCAGGTCGCACTCTAGTCCTGAAATGACAACTGACAACTGCAGAGGAGAGACCAGATTTAAAACAGGGATGTCATGCTGTGATTGGCTTGTGGAATTAGAGCTTAGATCAGGCCCAAAAAATCAAGCCCGACCCTACCCAAGCCCATGCACGTTGCGTCCGAGCCCGGCCTGGCCCGTCTTAATGAATAATGCAACAAGGACGAAGCATGTAAACTGTGCTGTTTGTTTATTCAGAATGGAATGGATTGCAAATGGATCCGAATGAAGAAACGTAAAAATAAATCTCAATGCATTTCTCTGTGAGGGCTTGCCTCGCCCTCAGGGGTAGCCTATGCTTGGAGTAGTAACAAAAGAGGACATTGAAGGCATCTTTTCTGCCACGGTGAGCCTGCTTCATGTGTCTGTTCATCATCCAAGTCCCCGTTTTATTTGCTGTCATAGGCGAGCAGTGTGCACCTTTGTGCCTCCAAAATTGCACAAAGGTAATTCTCCTGTTTTTCTTTTTTTCTTTACATGCTCAAGCTCCATGTTGCACTTAAGCTCAGCAGGCCCGGTGTGATGCGTGAGAGAGGAGGAGACTCCGCGCATGACACGTGTTGCATTTTGTTACTGTAGTCCAACTTGTAAGTTGTAGTGTAAGTGTAAGTTTTTGGACACATTTGTTACTTTGTCCTAAATATAGCCTATATAGATAATATTTCTGATTATGGCATAGCTTTCTCCCCACCCAATTAGGCTAATAAAGTAATGATTAAAAAAAAACACAAATGCTTGATGAAGGGCCTGACCCGACCTGAGGATAGTGGCGGAAAATAAAAAGGGCTGGGCTCTGGTTTGGGCAGAGAATCTAAACTCTATGTGGAATACATGGCTGAATCTGTTTGGTTACTGAAAAGTGAATGCCTAGAAACAGATCAACTAGGAGTGATGTGAACATGTTATTGCAGTCTTCCTGAAAGATCTTATGCTGAGCTCCATAAGTCAGAGGGCTCCTTATGTGCATTAACCAGGCCTGGGTACCAAACTTCCATACTTTTTAGGCACCGACCGAATTGCCTCCATAGTATCGAGAATCGAAAAAGGCCTTGTCATTCAATACCAAATTTCAATACCAACCTAAGTAGTAAATCTCGTCAGCGTCAGCGAGCCAATGAGCATGCAGCATGCTTCTACCAGGATCTAATAATGCTGGTGATTGGCTGTCTACAGGTCGTAGAGGCGGGTCTCACATGTGTGCTGTTATATTTTGAGAGGCTTGACTGTAGTGTGCATTACACAGGTGTAAATGAGCTGAAAAATAAAAAAAGATTTGTACCATAACTTGTAGTGTTGTAATTTATTTTTTCTTAAAATGGATTTAAAAAAAATTGTTGTTGAAATCGTTCAGGAACCGTTATCGAAGTCACGGTATTGATATTCAAACATTTTTGAATGATACCCAGCCGTAGCAATAACAGTGTTTATAGAGGCACACACAGAGTATAGTCTTATACTTATTTAATGTTTTTATTTCATAGTCGTCAATCTGTTTCCCTCCTGAAAGCAGGCTGTAGACACATCAGCTATGAAATTCACATGACCAGGCCATGTTATACGCTGCTAACGCTTCCAGGAGACTTGTATGAATGCTATCCTTGAGTTTTGCTTCTTGTGTAGTGGGGAGGCTGTGGCTCAGGATGCAAAGCGGTCGCCCACTAATCAGAATGTTGGCTGTTTGACCCCTGGCCCTTGTAGTCTATTATTGAAGTGTCCTTGGGCAAGATACTAACCCCCAAAATGCTCCCAATGGCGTGAGTGAATGGTGAGCAGGTGGAACTTTGCATGGTAGCCTCTGCCACCAGTGTGTGAATGGGTAAATGCTGGCTTGTGTTGTAAAGCGCTTTGAGTGGCCACTAAGACTAGAAAAGCGCTATATAAATGCAGTCCATTTACCATGTGGTCTGTCGCGGTTGTGTGTTTGTGGCAGCTTGACCAGGCTTTGTCATTTTAGTTGGCGTACTTATTGCATGGACCATGTTTTTGTCCATACAGTGGTTCCACTTATTGACTGCCGCTCATTCCACATATATTGCACCCCATACACTGCCCAGCCATATACTAAGTTTTGATGTTTGATGTAGTCTTGTTTGCACATTAAAGTTTTTTGGTCTGAGTTTTTCCTAAACCAAGGGTCTAAGAATATTGGATGTCATATGATGTACAGATTGTGTAGCCCTTTGAGGCAAATTTGTTATTTATTTATTTTGGGCTATATTAGTCAAATTGACTTGACTATAGACATGTGACAAATAAAAGAAAATCCTTAATGCATGAGTTGAGAAACATAACAAATGCAGATGCTTCCATTTAGTTCAAGAGGGATCACTAAATGGTTTGACTATGAAAATGAGTCACCAGATCTCATCCCAGTTTAACAACCTTTGGGTGTAACTCTCCATTGCCATGATCAAAAGCACCAAATGTTGGAATATCTTTTGAAAGGATTGTGTTTCAACCATCCAGTAGAGTCCCAGGTTGCTGCAAAGCTGCTCTGGTGGTCCATGATGTTTCCTTTACTTTGTCACCCATCTTTATGACATATTTCATTATTTGTAAAAAAAAAAAAAAAAAAAAGAAATGCTATCAGAAAACAACACAGCCCCCTACAGAACTTGTGAACCATATTCAGACTGAGGTCTCCTGAAGTAGTTTGTGCTGCGGCCTTTTCCTAGACCCCCCATGATCACTGTAAATATGCAAACAGCTTATTGAAGCCATGCAGCCAGCAAGTACTGAGATTAGAGTTAGGCCTCGGACAATCTCACAAGGCAAACAACCAGCCAAAAGGGATCGACACAACTCTAGTCATGTTATGTTCCTCGTGTTTTCCGAAATAAAAGTCTTTAAAAAAATATACACACAAGCACAATTATTGGAGCACATGCCTGCTTTCAGTTCTATTATTTCTCTTTGTCCCATGATTGTAAATTCACTAAGTTCCTTCGCTGTCCTTCACTCAGTATTCACTTCAAATTTTCTACTCCCACACTCTGATCTGCACTGCTGGATGGATTGCTATTTCCCCCCAACTCTCTCCCCTTCTCTCCGCAGGAGTTCCCTGCTGTGCACCAATCCCTTTCTTGCAGGTGATTGCTCAGGGAATATTGATTAAGGCAGAGCTTTGCTGCTGAGAAGTCACTTTTTCAAACTTCCTGTGACTTTAATGTGAAATAAAGCGACCTGACTCCCTTGTCAGTAATAAAACACTCTGTTACACATGAAGCATACTTTTAAGAGAACGCTTATCCCTGTCTTCATCTTTTTGGCTTTCTGTCAGCCTCACTCGGTCAACCTCGTCCTATTTATCTTACAAACATACAAACACACGCATCAGCTTTCACACCTCATGTAATGTAGGACTCCTTGTCACGAGGGCACATATCTTTCACTATCTCTCTAATTGCTCTGATTAAAGTGACAAACAAGTCCAATTAATCTAAAGGCGTAGGGGAAGGATACCATAAATAACATCACCATATCAATGGTCATTACATCTGTTTAACTATTAGTGGAGCATTTAGAGCAAATAATGCCTTGAATTGCCTTAAACTCTCTCATGAGCAATACAGCTTCTCCTGTAAAACGTGTTGTAGTATGTTAGAGGGTTAGTGTTAAAGCATGTTCTTTCTTTAAAGGAAAATACAGCTCTAACGCAACTTGGGCCATATAGTTTTAGATTCCATACCATCATTTAAAATTTTCTTTTTGCTGACCTCCAGTGGTTTAACTTTTCAGCTTGCTGAAGTGGTGCACAGGTGTACTCCGGGACCCCGTGACATCACTGTTGGGTGTGGTTACACAATCACCTATCCACAACTTGAAACTTTGATAACACATTACTTGAAATCTACATAAGAGTGACATGACACTGTCATGACACACAAGCCCTAACCCCAACTCTAACGCTAACTTTTTTTCAACATACTAAACTATGACTTTTTTATGCTGTTTTTCGACATACTATCTACAATGTTTTTTTTTCAACATACTAAACTATGACTTTTTTATGCTGTTTTTCGACATACTATCTACAATGATTTTTTTCAACATACTATACTATGACTTTTTTTTCCGACATACTGTACTATGACCTTTTTCAACGTACTATACTATGATTTTTTTCATGACTTTTTCGACATACTATACTATGCCTGTTTTCGACATACAATACTAAACTTTTGTATGATGTTTTTTGACATACTACAATGTGACTCGTTCTTTAGTTCAATCTGGTTGGGGTGGCTTAGGTTGGGAGCTTGATTCCCATCAAGTGCTAATTACTTTTTAAGTCACATGTCCAGAGGAAAGTCACACTATTCTATGAGTTTTTTTACACACTATACTATGACTTTTTCAAGACTTTTTTCAACATACTATACTATAACATTTTTTGACATTAAATAATGTGCCCTTTTTATGACGTTTTTCGACACATACTTTTATGATTTGTTCATTAGCTCAGTGTGATTGGGGACTGGTTGTGGTGTTTTAGGTTGGGAGTTTGAGTCCCATCAATTGCTGTTTATTTTTTAAATCACATGTCCACACGAAAGTCACACTATTATATGACTTCTTTCGACACACTATAATATGACTTTTTTCAACACACTAAAATATGACTTTTTCATGATTTTTTCAACATACTATACTATGACTTTTTCGACTTTTTATGATGTTGTTCGACATTGATTTCTTGCTCTTTATGTCACGAACCCACCCCCTTGAGCATGTTTTCCCTGTCTGTCTGGTTTGTTTTTGTGTTTTCTGTTATGTTCCTGAACGTACCCTGTTCCGATGCCGGGCAATGAGTGCAAGGCAGGAATTCAAGGATCACCTGAACCTTCTCTCACCTGTTCCTCATCAGCAATCTACACACCTGGTCCTGATCATCATCAGTACACTATTTAAGCTGTGACCTGACATACAGCCCCTGCCGGATTGTTAGCCATACTCGTATGTGCTTGTGTGTCAGCCTAATTTTTTTTGCTAGTCGGTCTCTGTTGCCTTGTTGTTTATGCATGTTTGCTTAACTGGTTCCTGTTCCTCTGTCTGCAGTACCTTCACCCTGGAATTCCTTTCACCCCTGCCTAGCAGCAAACAATTTTTTGCAGGATGGTAGGGGAAGAACCCGCCCTACTCTCCCTCTGAATGGCTAGTACTCGTTGCCTTCTCTGGTGGGATTGGTTATGTTTAGGCAAGAGGAGTGGGATTGGTTATAGTTAGGGTAATAATGTCAGGGTTAGCCAATTAGGGATGAGTTCCTTAATGAATATTCATGAGTCTTCCCCTACCATCCTGCAAAAAAAAAAAAAAAAAAACTCGCCGGGCAACCACAACTCCTGTCCACCAGTGCTCACCTCCCAACACGTTCGTCACCACCATCAGCATTCTGTCACCCGGACTCACCTGTCTACACGTCTGGCATTACCTTTGCAGTTCTATTTTTGTCTTAAATAAATACTCACCTTTTTCACACCTACTTTGTCCTGGTCTGTGTTTTGGTTCAGAACCTGAGAGTTTCTGACACTTTTTTATCACTTTCTTATACTATGACTTTTTTCAACATACTATACTTTGACTTTTTTCAACATACTATACTTTTACTTTTTTATCACTTTTTTGACATTCTACTGTGACTTTTTTCGACATACTGTACTATGACTTTTTTTATCACTATTTTCGACATACTATACTATAACTTTCGTACCACTTTTTTGACATACTATACTATGACTTTGTTTTATCAATTTTATCGACATACTATATGTGACTTTTTTATCATTTTTTTTCGACATACTATACTATGACTTTTTATCACTTTTTTTTACATACTATACTATGGTTTTTTATGAGTTTTGGAAGTCAGAAGGTTGAGTTTTCAAATCCTACATATCTCAGTATGTTTTGTGGTCTGATACACTAAAGAGGAAGAGACAACTATGCCAAAAAAATAGCTTCTGTGTCAGGCCAAGTAGCTTAGAGGCCTAAGGAAATTATTGGAAACCAAAAAGGTTGTGTGTTCAAATCCTACATTTCTTAGTAAGGTTAGATAGCTTAGAGGGATGACCGAATGATGGCAAGACATAAGGTTGCATTTTCAAGTGATCTCAATGTGTTTTGAGGGCTGACACACTAAAGAAAAAGCGATAAATGTGCCAAAAGCAGTACATTTTTGTCAGCGCAAGTAGCTTAGAGGGTTACGAGAATGATTGGCATACTGAAGGATGCATTTTCAAGTCCTACATGTCTTGGTACATTTTGACATCTGACTCTAAAGAGAAAGAGATAAATATGCCAAAAGTAATCTATTTTTTTTGTCAGGTCAGATAACTTAGAGGAGTAAGGGACTGATTGGAAGTCAGAAGGTTGAGTGTTCAAATTCCACATGTCTTGATACGTTTTGAGGTCTGATACACTAAAGACAAAGAGACAAATATGCCAAAGACATATCTTTTGTGTCAGGTTTGATAGCTTAGGGTGATAAGAGAATGATTGGAAGATGAAAAGTTGATCAAATACTCAAATCCTGTATGGTGCAACTGGTTTCAAGAGCAACATTACAGTAATGAAGAATACAAATAGATGAAGAGAAAAGTTGTGCTCCTGTCACTCTTCATTATTACTTTTTTCGACATGCTATACTATGACTATTTTTGACATGATATACCATGACTTTTTTCACTTTTTTCGACATACTATACTATGACTTTAACACTTTTTTTTGACATATTATACTATGACTTTTTTTAATCAATTTTATCGACATACTATACTATGAGTTTTTTCAACATACTATACTATCACTTTTTTATCACTTTTTTTCGACATATTGTACTATGACTTTTTTGATCAATTTAATCGACATACTATACTATGACTTTTTATCACTTTTTTCAACATATTATACTATGACTTTTTTCGACTTTTTTACTCATCACTTTTTTTGATATGCTATACTATGTCTATTTTCGACATGCTATACCATAACTATTTTATTACTTTTTTCGACATACTATACTATGAATTTTTTTATCACTTTTTTTCAACATATTATACTATGACTTTTTTCGACACACTATACTATGACTTTGTGTCACTTTCCTCGACATACTATGACTTTTTATTACTTTTGTCGACATGCTATACTATGACTTTTTTCGACATACTATACTATGACTTTTTATCACTTTTGTCGACATACTATGCTATGATTTTTTATCACTTTTTTCAACGTACTATACTATGACTTTTTATCTCTTTCTTCGACATACTATACTATGTTTTATCACTTTTGTCGACATGCTATAGTATGAATTTTTATCACTTTTTTCAACAAACTATACTATGACTTTCTTCGACATACTATATTATGATTTTTTTGACATACTATACTATGACTTTTTATCACTTTTTTCAACATACTATACTATGTTTTATCACTTTTGTCGACATGCTATAGTATGAATTTTTATCACTTTTTTCAACAAACTATACTATGACTTTCTTCGACATACTATATTATGATTTTTTTGACATACTATACTATGACTTTTTATCACTTTTTTCAACATACTATACTATGACGTTTTATCACTTTTGTCGACGTGCTATACTATGACACTTTTATCACTTTTTTCAACATACTATACTATACTATGATATATTTCGACATGCTATACTATGACTTTTTATCAGATTCATCGACACACTATACTATGACTTTTTTCAACATACTATACTATGTTTTTTTATCACTTTTGTCAACATGCTATACTATGACTTTTTTATCACTTTTTTTCGACATATTATACTATGACTTTTTCGACATACTATACTATGACTTTTTTATCACTTTTGTCGACATACTAATGTATGACTTTTTTGATCAATTTTATCGACATACTATACTATGACTTATTTCAACATACTATACTATGACTTTTTATCACTTTTGTCGACATGCTATACTATGACTTATTTCGACATACTACACTATGACTTTTTCATCACTTTTTTCAACATACTATACTATGACTTTCTTCGACATACTATACTATGACTTTTTTTGACATACTACACTATGACTTTTTATCACTTTTGTCGACATGCTATACTATGATTTTTTTATCACTTTTTTCAACATACTATACTATGACTTTTTATCTCTTTCTTCGACATACTATACTATGACTTTTTTCGACATACTATACTATGACTTTTTATCACTTTTTTCAACATACTATACTATGATGTTTTATCCCTTTTGTCGACATGCTATAGCCAGAGATGGGGACTCGAGGCTGAGACTCGGACTCGAGTCGCACTTAAGTCACACAAACAGCTGACTTCAGATTTGACTCGGACTCGACCCAAAAGACTTCAGACTTGACTTGCGACTCGACCCAAAAGACTTCAGACTTGACTCGGACTCGAGCTTCGAGACTCGTCAACAACCTATTTTCATGCAATTATTGCTTTTTAAATCTAAATTGATTTATGTATTTCTATTTTCTTTTATTGGCGCATATACGTTGGGGAAACACATGACGAGCTGCGTGTCCCTTGGCCTTTGCCGTAATGTGCAATGTACGCATGCGCTATGCGGCGCGCGCACACATCAAAAAATGCAGCGACGATGGCGACACCAAGTCCTCCTGCAGTTGTGCCTTTTGTCATTAGTTTTGCTTACAATAACTTCATAAACAGTGGCAGTAAGCGAACAGCTACATGCAAGGAGTGTGGCACCAAGATACATGATGCTGGATCAACAACATCGAACTTCATCAGACATCTCAAAAAGCACCCAGATAGGTCAGTCACTCACGCTAATGTGAAAGAGACGTTACATTTGTGACAGACTTAGGTTAATATTTCACCAGTAGCAGAAGATTAGACTATACAATGTCCTAAGTTGAAGAACACTGAAAAATGTAATGCATGATGAGGTTGGGCTTTACAGCCAGTTAGTAACACAGACAAACATGTATTCTTTGGTGCAGATACCAAAATGTTGAAAAATACAGTTATGAAATTGAAACAGAGTCCTTAATTTGTGTTTCTTCAGATTGCATTGCAGTAGACCCCATAAAGTTATCCTACAACTAATTTTGATACTGTACTGTATGGATGGTAGCTACAGGACATAATTGAAATCATAAGATTTAACAATACAGTGATAGGGACAGATCAGACTTGAGACTTGACTTGGACTTGACTTGGACTCATGGCAAAGACTTGAGACTTGACTTGGACTCATGGCAAAAGACTTGAGACTTGACTTGGACTCAAGCTCAAAGACTTGAGACTTGACTTGGACTTCCAAAAAATGACGTGAACATCTCTGGCTATAGCATGAATTTTTATCACTTTTTTCAACAAACTATACTATGACTTTCTTCGACATACTATATTATGATTTTTTTGACATACTATACTGTGACTTTTTATCACTTTTTTCAACATACTATACTATGACTTATTATCACTTTTTTCAACATGCTATACTATGACTTATTTCGACATACTATACTATGACTTTTTATCACTTTTTTCAACATACTATATTATGACTTTTTTATCATATTTTTCAACATACTATACTATGACTTTTTCGACATACTATACTATGACTTTTTATCTCTTTCTTCGACATACTGTACTATGACTTTTTTAATCACATTTATCGACATACTATAATGACTTTTTTCAACGTACTATACTATGACTTTTTATCACTTTTCTCGACATACTATACTATGTTTTATCACTTTTGTCGACATGCTATAGTATGAATTTTTATCACTTTTTTCAACAAACTATACTATGACTTTCTTCGACATACTATATTATGATTTTTTTGACATACTATACTATGACTTTTTATCACTTTTTTCAACATACTATACTATGACGTTTTATCACTTTTGTCGACGTGCTATACTATGACACTTTTATCACTTTTTTCAACATACTATACTATACTATGATATATTTCGACATGCTATACTATGACTTTTTATCAGATTCATCGACACACTATACTATGACTTTTTTCAACATACTATACTATGTTTTTTTATCACTTTTGTCAACATGCTATACTATGACTTTTTTATCACTTTTTTTCGACATATTATACTATGACTTTTTCGACATACTATACTATGACTTTTTTATCACTTTTGTCGACATACTAATGTATGACTTTTTTGATCAATTTTATCGACAGACTATACTATGACTTATTTCAACATACTATACTATGACTTTTTATCACTTTTGTCGACATGCTATACTATGACTTATTTCGACATACTATACTATGACTTTTTCATCACTTTTTTCAACATACTATACTATGACTTTCTTCGACATACTATACTATGACTTTTTTTGACATACTACACTATGACTTTTTATCACTTTTGTCGACATGCTATACTATGATTTTTTTATCACTTTTTTCAACATACTATACTATGACTTTTTATCTCTTTCTTCGACATACTATACTATGACTTTTTTCGACATACTATACTATGACTTTTTATCACTTTTTTCAACATACTATACTATGATGTTTTATCCCTTTTGTCGACATGCTATAGCCAGAGATGGGGACTCGAGGCTGAGACTCGGACTCGAGTCGCACTTAAGTCACACAAACAGCTGACTTCAGATTTGACTCGGACTCGACCCAAAAGACTTCAGACTTGACTTGCGACTCGACCCAAAAGACTTCAGACTTGACTCGGACTCGAGCTTCGAGACTCGTCAACAACCTATTTTCATGCAATTATTGCTTTTTAAATCTAAATTGATTTATGTATTTCTATTTTCTTTTATTGGCGCATATACGTTGGGGAAACACATGACGAGCTGCGTGTCCCTTGGCCTTTGCCGTAATGTGCAATGTACGCATGCGCTATGCGGCGCGCGCACACATCAAAAAATGCAGCGACGATGGCGACACCAAGTCCTCCTGCAGTTGTGCCTTTTGTCATTAGTTTTGCTTACAATAACTTCATAAACAGTGGCAGTTAGCGAACAGCTACATGCAAGGAGTGTGGCACCAAGATACATGATGCTGGATCAACAACATCGAACTTCATCAGACATCTCAAAAAGCACCCAGATAGGTCAGTCACTCACGCTAATGTGAAAGAGACGTTACATTTGTGACAGACTTAGGTTAATATTTCACCAGTAGCAGAAGATTAGACTATACAATGTCCTAAGTTGAAGAACACTGAAAAATGTAATGCATGATGAGGTTGGGCTTTACAGCCAGTTAGTAACACAGACAAACATGTATTCTTTGGTGCAGATACCAAAATGTTGAAAAATACAGTTATGAAATTGAAACAGAGTCCTTAATTTGTGTTTCTTCAGATTGCATTGCAGTAGACCCCATAAAGTTATCCTACAACTAATTTTGATACTGTACTGTATGGATGGTAGCTACAGGACATAATTGAAATCATAAGATTTAACAATACAGTGATAGGGACAGATCAGACTTGAGACTTGACTTGGACTTGACTTGGACTCATGGCAAAGACTTGAGACTTGACTTGGACTCATGGCAAAAGACTTGAGACTTGACTTGGACTCAAGCTCAAAGACTTGAGACTTGACTTGGACTTCCAAAAAATGACGTGAACATCTCTGGCTATAGCATGAATTTTTATCACTTTTTTCAACAAACTATACTATGACTTTCTTCGACATACTATATTATGATTTTTTTGACATACTATACTGTGACTTTTTATCACTTTTTTCAACATACTATACTATGACTTATTATCACTTTTTTCAACATGCTATACTATGACTTATTTCGACATACTATACTATGACTTTTTATCACTTTTTTCAACATGCTATACTATGACTTATTTCGACATACTATACTATGACTTTTTATCACTTTTTTCAACATACTATATTATGACTTTTTTATCATATTTTTCAACATACTATACTATGACTTTTTCGACATACTATACTATGACTTTTTATCTCTTTCTTCGACATACTGTACTATGACTTTTTTAATCACATTTATCGACATACTATAATGACTTTTTTCAACGTACTATACTATGACTTTTTATCACTTTTCTCGACATACTATACTATGACGTTTTATCACTTTTCTCGACATGCTATATTATGAATTTGTATCACTTTTTTCAACATACTATACTATGACTTTTTTCGACATACTATACTATGACTTTTTATCACTTTTGTCGACGTGCTATACTATGACACTTTCATCACTTTTTTCAACATACTATACTATGATTTATTTCGACATGCTATACTATGACTTTTTATCAGATTCGACATACTATACTATGACTTTTTTCAATATATTATACTATGACTTTTTATCACTTTTGTCGACATGCTATACATGACTTTTTTTATCACTTTTTTCCGACATATTATACTATGACTTTTTTCGACATATAGTATATAGTATGACTTTTTTGATCAATTTTATCGACATACTATACTATGACTTTTTATCACTTTTGTCGACATGCTATACTATGACTTTTTTTGACATACTATACTATGACTTTTTATCACTTTTTTCAACATGCTATACTATGACTTTTTATCTCTTTCTTCAACATACTATACTATGACTTTTTATCACTTTTTTCAACATACTTTACTATGATGTTTTATCCCTTTTGTCGACATGCTATAGTATGAATTTTTATCACTTTTTTCAACATACTATACTATGACTTTTTATCACTTTTGTCGACGTGCTATACTATGACTTTTTATCATATTCATCGACATACTATACTATGACTTTTTTCAACATACCATACTATGACTTTTTGTTACTTTCCTCGACATACTATCCTTTGACTTTTTATCACTTTTGTCGACATGCTATACTATGACTCTTTTATCATATTTTTCAACATACTATACTATGACTTTTTATCACTTTTGTCGACGTGCTATACTATGACTTTTTATCATATTCATCGACATACTATACTATGACTTTTTTCAACATACTATACTATGACTTTTTGTTACTTTCCTCGACATACTATCCTTTGACTTTTTATCACTTTTGTCGACATGCTATACTATGACTCTTTTATCATATTTTTCAACATACTATACTATGACTTTTTATCACTTACTTCGACATACTATACTATGACTTTTTATCACTTACTTCGACATACTATACTATGACTTTTTTAATCACTTTATTTAACATACTATAGTATGACTTTTTTCAACATACTATACTATGACTTTTTGTCACTTTCCTCGACATACTATACTATGACTTTTTATCACTTTTGTCGACATGCTATACTATGACTTTTTATCTCTTTCTTCGACATACTATACTATGACTCTTTTATCATATTTTTCAACATACTATACTATGACTTTTTTTGACATACTATACTATGACTTTTTATCTCTTTCTTCGACATACTATACTATGACTCTTTTATCATATTTTTCAACATACTATACTATGACTTTTTTTGACATACTATACTATGACTTTTTATCACTTTTTTCAACATGCTATACTATGACTTTTTATCTCTTTCTTCGACATACTATACTATGACTCTTTTATCATATTTTTCAACATACTATACTATGACTTTTTATCACTTACTTCGACATACTATACTATGACTTTTTATCACTTACTTCGACATACTATACTATGACTTTTTTAATCACTTTATTTAACATACTATAGTATGACTTTTTTTGACATACTATACCATGACTCTTTTATCACTTTTTTCAACATGCTATACTATTACTCTTATCACTTTTTTCGATATGCTATACTATGACTTTTCTATCACTTTTTTTGATATACTATACTATGACTTTTTATCACTTTTTTCGACACTATACTATGACTTTTTTCGACATACCGTACTATGACTTTTTTATCACTATTTTCGACATACAATACTATGACTTGTTCATTAGCTCAGTTTGTTAAAAGACTGGTTGGGGTCTCTTAGGTTGGAAGGTTGATTCACAACAAGTACCAGTCACATGTCTGCAGGAAAGACACTATGCCATTTATATTTCTGTTTTCAACATAATATAATATTATTTTTTTCGATACACACTACTATGACATTTTTTCAACACACTATACTATGAATTTTTAATTACTATTTTCGACATACTATACTATGACTTTTTTGACACTATACTATGACTTTTCCATTACTTTTTTCGACATACTATACTATGAATTTTTATGACTTTTTTGACATACTATACAATGATTTTTTCAACATATTATACTATTACTTTTTTCAACATATTATACTATGACTTTTTCATTTCAGTTCATCCCAAATGACTCACTGTGCCATATGTATGTTTAACACTAAAACATTTAACACTAAAACATGATTTATAAAATCATACCAACAATAATTATTTTAATAGCACTAAAAATGTATGTATAAAGGCTTTAGGCTGCCCTCCATGTTATTGTAGGTCCAGTTTTATATGCAACTAATTTTAAACAATTTGTAGTAGGCGGTCCCTGACCCATATCTCTTCCAGTTAAGGGCCCCATGCACTATATCATGACTATTTTCGACACTCTATACTATGACTTTTTCAAGACTTGTTTCAACATATTATACTATGACTTTTTTATGCCTTTTTTTGAAATAATATACAATGATTTTTTTCAACATACTATACTATGACTTTTTTATGAATTTTTTCCACATACAACAACATGACTTGGTTTTTAGTTCAGTCTGTTAGAACACTGGTTGGGGTGCCTTGGGTTGGGAGTTTGATTCCCATCAAGTGTTAATTATTATAAGTCATGTCCAGAGAAAATGTCTCTTTTTTGGACACACTATACTATGACTTTTCTATTACTATTTTCGACATACTATACTATGATTTTTTTCGACACACTATACTATGACTTTTTTCAACAAACTATTCAACTATATATATACAATATTATGACTTTTTCATGACTTGTTTTCGATACACCATACTATGACTTTTTCTGTCATACTCTTCTATGGCTATTTAATGGGTGGGCTTTTTTTGTGAAGTTTACTTCTTACTTCTTTGACATACTATACGATGACTTTTTTACCACTTTTTGTTTTAACATACTATACTATGAACTTTTGTCACGTTTTTTCAACACTATGACTTTTTTTGACTTACTATCCTATGACTTTTTTATAATTTTTTTTCGACATACTACAGTATACTATGACTTTTTTAACATACTATACTATAACCCTTTATCACTTTTTTGACAAACTATACTATGACTTTTTATAACTTTTTTCTATATGCTATATTATCATTTTTTTCGACAAACTACTATGACTGTTTTATCACTCTTTTCAACATTGTATACTATTACCTTTTAATGTCTTTTTTCTTCATGCTATACTGTGACTTTTTATGACTTTTTCGACATACTATACTATGACATTTTTCGACGTACTATACTATTGACTTTATCACTTTTTTCAACTTACTATACTATGCCTTTTTTAGATAAACTATACTATTACTTTTTCAGCATTTTCATATTCATTCATATTTTAATATCACAAACTTGAAAAGACAGAAAATTAACTGTTTTGTGAATCTTTTTTGGCACAGCAGTCTCTCCGCTAATATGAAGCTGGATATTATCAATCAATTAGAGTCAATAAACTGTTATGGGGAAACGCTGAGAGTTGGATACATACCCACATCTTGCGACTCACCTCATTAACCATATCATTACTGTGCAGCACACTTTCCAGTGTGCGAATTGCTCTAAAAGTCTCAGTCTCTGGCAACTGGAATTTATGAGACTGCTGTGACTGCTTGTGTATTTGTATGTGTGTGTGTATGTGTGTGTGTGTAAGTGTGTGTTTGAGACCCAGAAAAGAGTTGCAATCTATTTTATGCAGTCTATGGTTTAGATGGGAGTATAATTTCCACTAGTTTGTCAAAATATTGTCACTTATCTGGAAGAGTCATTTTTTGGGTTTGCGTGTCATCCGGGTGACGGCTCGTTTATTAGTGGCTGATGGCTCTTAACACGTGCTGCCAGCCAGACCGGCTGTGACAAAATACTGTTTATTTCCTTAGCCATTATGAAACCAAGCATTAGACGTTGCACTCAGGCACAGCGCTGACAGTAGTGTTACTGGATAATAACCCTTCCTCTCCGTTTTCTTGACTAACCATTAATGAAAACAGAATTATAGCCCATTGAGTCACAGACCATCAAGTGATTGACTTGTTTTCCAAGGCGTTTATTGAGTGCATTTTAGTACAATAGTTCTCAGAAAGTTACAGCTTACAAACTCTTGACACGTACTAGTCACAATTTACAAGTGGTAGCTATACAGAAACCGAAAGAAAAAGGAAACAGTTCTTAAACAATGTACACACGTGTCTGCTATGCACACAGACTAAAATATAGTCACTCTCTCTCACACACAAATAAACAAACTATGACATTTGCACACTCATATTCAGCTCCACCATCCATTGTGTACCAGAGGGGAAGGTTGTGACTAGCATCCTGGAAAGGTTCCATTTTACCTGTTCTTCCTGCCCACAGCAAATCCAAGTGTCCATGGTGTGTGTGTGCATGTACAAGTGTGGACATGAAGTGTGTGTTTTGTTTTATATGTGTGTAAATCTTTGAGTCCAGTCTGAAACAGAAGAAAACGAGAATGGTGTATTTTATTACGTTTAAGTTTGTCGTGTCAGGTCATTTTCAGGTGTACATGGCTGCCACTGTTCCGACCTATAAATGACGGGCATGAAATCAGCTACTAGAAGAATGACTCAAAGTCATCGATCGTTGGTCACTTCTCTGACAGTTACAGCACCATGAAACATTTAACAAGCTCTGTTCTTGGGTTTTGTATCAGTGTGTGATGAATGGCTTCCATATGAAACAGCTTTTAGAGAGGGACATGGCGACCCACCTCTCCATTCATCACACTGGAGTGTCATTACAGTCAGATATTTAGAAAGACAAACAGAGCAAATGGAGAATTACACTGTTGCATAATGAATACATTCTATCATCTCTTTCACAGGCTGTTGGGTTGAAAAGCAAATACATGAGACTGAGCTAAATAGAATACTAATGCATTCAAATTGAATTATTGGCTTCAGCGTAAGGGCGATTTATGCCAATCTCAAGAAGCATGTGATTATAATTACAAATATTTGGTAAATCGATGACTTGGAGAATTAGAAAGAGAAAGCAATTGAGTTTGCCCATGAGGCAAACAGTATTTTCTATTACCAAACTAAACCAAATATACATTATACAACAACAAAGATGTTGCCACATAAACTACACTGCGAGATAACAGGGACTGATTCGCTTCAATGAGCTTACTTTCAGATTTTCATTTTCTTTATGTCCTGCAACCCCAACCTCCTGTAAACTGACTCATCCCCCTCTTTCTATCACATATGTACACACTCTGTCAGGTCTCTGCCCACTTTCTCTTCATTAAGCATCAGACTGCGAAACCAGACGTGGGCATAACATAATTGAGGGTTCCTCTGTGTGTGTATTTGTTTTTTGACAGTCCCATCAGTCCTCCTCCTCATGGCTGATCAGATGCCTGTCAGAAGGGGGTCCCAGCAGGTGTTTTCACCCCTGCCTGGGCCCACTGGAGCATGGAGCCAACCATTTCTCAGGCCAGGGCGGCCCTGGCCCAGCCCAGCCCAGGACAGCTTGATTACACCCAGGATGAACGAGCTGGAGATGTGCCAACTAGCGGGAGTAGCCAGGGAGAGAAGGCAGGACAGACATTGGAGGAGGAGGCGGAGGAGGAGGAGGAGGATGATGACTTAAGGGGGGTAAGTATACTTAATAATCTGCTAATGGGCCTGCCATCAATTTCTAATTTTAGATGCAAGGTGGTTAGAACCGTCTTCACTCATGTCTCTTCAAATAGGGCAAAAAGGGATTTCAGCAGGGTCACAGCTACTGCACAGAATTGATACTACAATAGCTCATGATAATTGTCTGTGAGCGAGGAGACTGTGCTGCCATGGCTGCATGTCAATGGAATACTACCACAGGAACATTACGGTTAGTTTTACTTTTAAGGCCAGTGTTGTTGTTACATTGACACTTGACAAAACTTCATTCATAAAATATAACAATTCCTCATAGCTTTCCCAAAGCCTGAGCCTGAAGCAAGTGACCAGCAAGAAGAAGAAAAGTAGCAAAACCACCTGACACCATCCCAGTGCACAGACCATTCACACTGCAATCACAAAAGACCATTCCCATCATCCATGGCAATGTAGACATCTTGCAATCAAATACTGTACTTCCAAAGAGTGCATTTCCGAACAACGATTCCTGCAGCTAAGCGTTATGGATAGATTAATATATGCGTGAAACTCTTTCTGGCACAGCAGCGTTTGCACTTAACGTGCCTACCCATATGGCAGCAGCATATAGTGAGAGAGCATAGATTTACTCAGCAGCTTAGCTACAGCAGTCTATGGAAGGCTGTGCTACACTGTGAGCAGTGTAACCCGTGTGGGCTTTTTAAGCCTGTGAGTTCATCGGGAAGGCATCCTGTTGTTGGCAAACCTCAGCCCAGATGATCATTTTTACTGTGTAGAGAAGTGATGCTGATTCACTCCGATTTCCAAAGCCTTGATTGGCTATGCACTTTAAACTTGCAGCGAACCTAGCTTTGCCCAACATATTTGCGGCACCCATGAGAAAAACTAACTGGATTTGCCTGAAATAAAATCTACCAAATACAGAACAATTTTGATGTTATGTAGTTTTTTTTCTGTGTGATCAGCAGGTATTTACCATGGATTTGGGCCAGCTGAGGCGTGGAGTTTCCTTCCCCTCTCAATGGTGCTGAGCACTCCCAACACAAACAACAACAGACAAAAAGAAATAAAAAACATAAAACATATCTGTACAAGTAAGTGCTCACCAGCAAGAGACAGCATGTGTACACCCACATTAAACATGATCTCCAATAAATGGACATTTTTCAATTATTTTAACTCCTACAGCAATGTTCATATAGATCTACAATACCAATCCTTCGCCCACCATTCCTTTTAATGTTTTCCTCAGGTTAAGATTCTGTCAGGATTGTCCTTGTGCCCCTAGAATAGGGAGACGCATATCCCAGTGTCCGTTGTTCAGTCGTCTGAAGGGAACCAGGGCACCGTAAGGAATCTACACATTGCATGTGTCTATCACAATCTAGTCAATAAACATGTCTTTGCCAAAAATGCAAGCAGAGAGTTCTTTACATACATATTCATACATATCACCTTCAATATGAAGGTTTATTATGAAAGATATAATCATATTTAGCAAGAGATAAACATATTTATATTCTCTGGGTGGGGCTGGTTAAGAGTCCTTTGGCAAGGCCTTCCACTCAGGACTCCACAGGTAGTGTTAAAGTTAAAATACAAGTGGGCGGCATCTTGCTATAGTGATAAAAACAAAGAAAACAAACAGATGATAAAAGACAAAAATATAACTGGCTCTGAATTTTCACCAGTCCTTTTACAATACATTTTTTTAATTCTTCAAATGAGCAAAAGAGGATGTGAAAGTTGAAAATGGTGCTCCACTGTACATCCCTGTATTCTTCTCCTTCTAATTATTCCTACTGGCAATTGCTTTTTATTCTGGGACTTATTTCTGGCCAGGTGAAGGCATCTTCATTGCACACATTGACGACGGTAAAATCACAGGTCACATGTTGTTTCTAAATGTCTCACATTTTTGTTTACAATTTTAACATCTTCTATCCAGATAATAAAGAAGTATAATATCACTCGTTTAACCATACAGTCTGACATTGTGAGAGATCCCCTGTGTCGATGTCGGATTGTTGGAGTTATTTTGGTTCACAATGACAGAAATGGCAGTCCATAACCACAACAACTGATATCTGTCTTCCTTTCATGGAAAAATGGAGTAACAGTATCAAGTCTGGACCCTGAACTCCTAGCGTGGATTGCATGAAGTGTGATTGGTGTTAACCATGTGGTAGTGTAGACCCTGGTCTCCTGTTGTCATGATAGTGGATTAGATTAAGACAATAGTCTCGACTCTGGCGCGTTCCGATGGATTGGGAGTCATTCGAAGGCTGCCATTGTTGTTGGTCCTGCGAATGTTTCCCGTTCCATGGCACAGCGCCCCTTGTAGTCATGCCATAGTCGTGGGTGACTGGCTCATCTGGACCCTCATGGACTGGATGTTACTGAGGATCTTCTTCTGGTGGCCTGCCAGGGTCACTCCTATTCTCAGCAAGTCCCTAGAGAAAAAAGAGGCAGAGAGAAAAGAAAATTGAAAAGCAAGAACATATTTTGAAGCAATAGATGAAAGGCTTTCCATCATATTGAAGATGGAATTGATCATTTGAGTATGAAACGGTTATACTGTAGGCTACTCGCCGTCTGGTGCATTTACAGTCCTAACGTCACTATATACATGAAAGGGCAATTTCAGGGTAGAAAGCCAGGGGCAATAAACAGAAAACACAAACTTACAAAATTAATTCTATCACTTGAGAGAAGACTTTGTAATGCATGTTGCTTTGCATTGCAAAGAGACTGCATAAATGCCACAAAGCCCCGAGCACGCATTTTTAATAAAAAATGTTAAAATGATTTTACATTTTCACACATATTTGTAGACCAAGCAACATTGTTAATTAAAATAAATGAAGTGCAATATTTGTGTCTATTGCTACCACAACCGCTAAAAGAAATGTTGTCATGACCCATTGCTTTGAAATACTTAAGCAGCGAATAAATATGCCTCCTAAAAATCTGTATTTAAAGGATTTACATCTTTCTGCAGAGAATTGTGCATAAAAAAATCTTATTTATTACCTAGTAATCATAATACTTGCAGAGCACAGATGAAACTAGTTTTACCACATTGACTTTGTTATTTTGTCTTACCATACCGGCTTTTACAGTACTTCGAGGCAATCATTCAAAGACTTGAGTCAATGGGCGCATTCATGCTAAAAATACACACACTTGATGTTGAGTCATTTTACACAAGTGTGCCCATCAAGTGCCATATGGGTTTGGAACTTGTCATTTGCACACGAGCAGGTGAACTTACTCTGAGGTCATTTGAGCCACCAGCTGCAGGGAGGTGAAGCCTGAGTTGAGGAAGTTGTCTCTGTACTGGCTCATTTTGATGGCAGCGAGCCAGTCCTCTACTGAGCTGAATGTGTTGAAGTCAGGTATGGATCTGTCCAACAGTGGCTGAGAAGGCCTGGAGGAGGGAGAGAGAAGGAGGGGGTAAGAGTAGCTAAGTATGGTATAGTAAAGAGCCGGACTTTGATGCAATGTTAAGCAAGGAGGATTTAAAGAGATGGAGATGAACTGTGGTTATGGCGTTTCAGTATGTGTGTGTGAGAAGATGCAAGATGGAGAAGGCCAAAGTGTGTGCGGGTTTGTGGGAATATTGGCTTTGGAAAGCATTCTAACCCCTTCTTTTTTTTAAACAACATTTTGGTGTGATACACTCTATTTATCTACCTACCTTTTTATCTCTCTATTTATTGAAATGTTTTTAAAGATTAAAAAAAGAGAAAACTCATAAGAGGAAAACTCCAGTCCTTGAATGCTAAGTGCTGCAACTAGAAAAAATGAAGACACCACTCACTGCCTGGCCGATACTATCCCTACAATGAAGCATGCTATGGTGATGATTCTCAGTGTCTGATGTTAGGAAACTGGTCATAATTAAAGAAACAGGAAACTGAGTTTGATAAAGGAAGGACCAGGAAGAAAAACTTTTTCCATTGCACAAACTCAAACTCACACAGGGCCAAAAGTTCACCTATCAACATGGCAGCAGCACAAAGCCCAAAGCATGCAGCCAAAACAAGTGGCTTCAGGACAAGTCTTTGAATGACCCTCAGTGGCCCAGCCAAAGTCTGGAAATTGTAAAGTAAAATCTGTGGAGAAACCTGAAGCTCGCAGTTCACAGAAAGTCCACATCCAATCTGGCCGAACTTGAGAGGATCTTCAAGGAAGAGTGAAAAAATCGGCCAAAACAAGATATGCAGAACTGGCAAAATCGTTCCCAATAAGATTCAAAACCAATCAAGGCCAATGGTGCCTCTACAAAATAACGAATAAACATTCTGAATATCTATGTAAATTAGATGTTTCTGCATGTTTTCATTTTTCTAAAGACATGTTTTTGCTCTATCATTATGGGGTAAAAAAAAAAAAAACACAAAATGTGGAAAAATTGAACTTTCTAAGCCAATACGGGGGCATGAGTGTGTGGGACACTTAAAAGCAGCAAGCAAAACAAAATCATGGGGAGGAAAAGTTCAGGTTTGATGCAATCAACAGTAATACATTCATGTTTATTTTATGAGAAGATAAAAAGTAAGCATATGCGTGCTGAGTTTGTACAGACAGCATGTGTAAATAATGCATATATAAACAGATGAAAAGCATATTTGCGTACACTTAATGTCCATTTCAGGATAATGCATGTGTCATGTTCTTTTGAAAACAAGTTTTTACTCACACTGCTGGGATGTTGGCTATAGCTTTGAGGCTGGTGGGGTTACGGATCATCTTGTCCAGGGTGCTGACGATATCGGTGAAGCGGGGTCGTACGTTACGGTCCTTCTGCCAACAGTCCAGCATCAGCTGGTGCAGAGCACTGGGGCAGTCCATAGGCGGCGGCAGACGGTAGTCCTGTTCAATGGCGTTGATCACCTGGAGGAGAAAATGTGGGAAGGGGAAGCTGAGGTTACATTATATAATACACTTCATACAGTAATTGCAACTAATTGCTGTCAGTTACAGTGTTTTTCTACCAGCTGGCTGGTTGTCAATAATACACTTCATTAAAAACTAAATACTAATTTGAGTTTGCAGTGAATAATGACATTAAGCATATCCACTCTGTAATCCTGACACGCTCATCCCTGCCTCAACACTGCCCCATACAGACACACTCGCTCTGGTCACTCAAGAGACAGCATTCAGGCTGATGTGCCCTTCTAATGACTCCAGCCAATCACATGCCATTCCTGGAGGACAGAGCAAGGAAAGAGAGTGTAACTGTAGAAAGAAGACACTGGGGAATGGGCAGATTGCGTATAATTAACTGTGAAGCACAGACACTTGACACATGTCTTTTAAAGTCTGCACAGGCTAGCCGGCCTTGTTAGAGAGAAGCTACGACTAAGTGTTTCAGGGTAGTCAGAGTTAGAGCGAAGGGTTTTGGAAGGGTTGAACTGAGTTTGATCAGAACTTGAGGCAAATTTGGAAACTTAGGAAAATATCTAAATATTTAAATATAAAGAAAAAGTCTAAATATATTAAACCAAAGTAAAAAAAAAAAAAAAAAGAAGAAGAAGCTTAATCTGCAACTCTATGAAGCCACTTCTTAGATACTACAAACACTTAAGATTGCCCAGATTGCTGCATTGCACATTGATGGACCTAGCTCTCACCCATATCCTTATATCTATACAGTGTGTAGATGTGTTCTTTTCTTAAAAATGCATAGTTGTGAGATAAGGGTCTGGTGTGAAATCAAGTGTAAAAGATACTATTATTAAAAAGAAGACGCTGCTTTGTAGGTTGCCAACTCCACCCCGGAGTTGAGTGCAACTCAGCACAATCCTGACAAATGGTGCATATAGTGAAGTAGTTGTGTGCGTTGTGTGTGTGTGTGTGTGTGTGTGTGTGTGTGTGTGTGTGTGTGTGTGCGTGGAATAAGCAGCCGGACATGCTGAGCAGTGCCAGTCCTTTTCTCTGCTTTAGTCCCACCAGGCAGTGTTTGCTGCTGGCCCACTGAGGCAACATCTGCTGGGTTGGACGGTCCTTGTGGAGCAGGGTCCATAGAGGCCTGATGGTTGGCTGGTTGTCACACTAAGGGAGCTTGGGAAGAGAGACCTCATAGTATGGGACTATATCCAATGCTTGTGTGTGTTTGTGTTGGTGCCTGTGTGTCTGTGTGTGGACCGTGTCCAAACGGACATGGGGAACAAAGCAGAGCTCTCAGCAATCATTCATTGCTCTCAAAAACTGGCCAGGAAGGAAAGATGATAGTGTGAGACTGTGTCCATAATAAGTCTGCTTTCAAAGTCAGAGTCAAGGACATCTTCAGTGATGATGCTATGAGATGGGAGCTGATAACAAATGAATGATTTATTACAGCTTTCTCTCTTATGAGTTATCCTTGACGTCAATCGATGGGGCGAAAAAAACATATAACCACATCTGTACGGAAATGGCCTTACTATTAATGAGGCAGTTCAGATTCAAACGTCATGGAGATTTAGAAAAGGGAAAACACTCAGCTTAGATTTAGCTTTTTATGATCTTTCTTAAAGTTTTTATTTCCTAGAAAACTGCTACTTCCTAGAAAAAGGTGCATCTTCAGTGGTGACGCTGTTCTGTACAAGTGAGTGTAACAAAAACGGTTAGAAGCACGTTTGCAGCTTGCAGCACTCTCATCAACAAGCATTACCTGGTGCAATATTCAACTGCGCACCGGGTGGCTTGGTGGGGAAGTGCAGCCATACTGTTATTCACGAGAGATTATGGTGTGTCGTTCTTTTGGAAAAACTTGTTTCTTTTAGCATTTGTATCTCATAAATGTAAATAATAATAATTACATTGAAAAATGCATTATTTGTTTATTAAAATAATGGGTGCTGGCAATGTATTAGCAACCTGATTTCATGGGTCTTTTCATGTTTACACATGAACACTTACATCCTGGTTGGACATGTCCCAGTAAGGCCTCTCTCCAAATGACATAACTTCCCACATGACGATGCCGTAGCTCCACACGTCACTGGCCGAGGTGAACTTTCTGTAAGCGATGGCCTCTGGTGCTGTCCACCTCACTGGGATTTTCCCACCCTGAGGGAATTAGCAAAGGGGCAGAAGGTGAAATGAAAATTTTTGAAAGAGTTACAAAAACGGTTCATTCTTTTCAGTTGTAACACATATAAGTTAGCGTCAGCTGTAATAATCTAGCTCTTTATCACCCCATCCAGCCAGTATCAATTGTCCGGCAGCCAAAAGATTCTGACTCTGTTTCAGCAGTGGCTCCTAACAGTGTTCGTCCTTCACACATCGACCAGCCTCACATTTAGCGTCTCCTCTCCCACAGCTGTGTTTGAATAAAGGAAGATAGGCCCGGGCTGCTGCTCGTACATCGAGCGTGTCTGCCTGTAATTGGGCTACCTGGGCCTCAGGCATGCCACGCGCCCTGTTGACTGAAATTGACAGCTGCTTGTTTGAAATTCCCCACACACACATACACACACACACACACATATATACACACAGTTGGGAACAAATGCACAGACATAGATGCACACAACCCCCCTCCCCCCCACACACACACACACAGCACCTCCCCTTATATCTGAGTTGAGCTCGCCACCAGTTTAATAATGCCAATTAGCTGAACCTGAGCATTTTCAGATAAGCCGCTGTTGGAAACAAACCCAAACCCAGACCACCCTGTTCCCTGCTCGCTATCTGAGAGCAAAAGAGGGGGAGGGAAGTAGAGAAAGAGACAGAGAGGGAAACAAGAGATTAGTGAAGAGAATGAGAGGCAGAAAATGGTTCTTCTGCGTTGTTTCCATACTGCAGGCGGATGATTGAAATGCATGACAAGAATAATCATGAACAGGTTTACTTGTGTGTATTCACAAGTGTGCCTTGTGTAGGTGTTAAAGGTCAGTGCTGCGTGGCTCTGCAGAGGTGGAGAGGCTGAGCTCATTAACGGTCACCTCTTTAGGGTGAAAAGAGAGTTAACATCTGACCCTGAATAAAGACTGCTGTCAGGATACACTGCAGGACACAGAGGCAACAACTCAGCTCTCACTGAGCTCTCACCAGCCAGCAAAAAAAAGGCATGAAGCATTGAAGGAATAAGGCAATGGTGCAGTGTGTGGTTGTGCGAGTGTGTAACAGACAGAAAGAAAATGAGAGAACAAGTTAGAAATAAGGAGAGGAAGAGATCAATAGTCGAATAAAGGCTACCTAAGCCCCAGCGACTTCAATGCTTTTCTCATATCTCAGACCAGTTCATATCTGAATCATTTCATCTAAACTAAGACCCCAGGACACTTATTCTTGCACTTCCTTTTGTCTGAAGGCAAATAGAACTACAAATATACAAGCCAAACATCTTCCCTAAGAAAAAAAAATAAAAAAGGTCCAATCCCAATCATCTGTCACTCTGTCAGGGGTAATGCTTAAAGTCAATTATTTTGTTAGGACCAACATACATAAGATGAAAAACGAAGAAATAAACACAGAATTACATGGGAAAAAAAGCTGCTCCAAGCAAATCGCTGTCTATTGCAGCCTCTATTTATCATTACTCGCTTACTCCCTCCCTCGCTCTGTACATCTGGTCTCATGCCCCAGGACCCTGTTGGGGATATGAGCCGAGTGTCGCTGGAACAGCGTGAGCAAAGACACAGGCTTTTACAAGAAGCTCCATGTGCGCCTCCAATAAGACAGACTTTAGTAATAACATTTCCAAGGCGAGTGAGTCAGAGGCAGCTATGCAAACCCTTCAGTAATTACTGCTGTGGGCCAGTGATAGCTCTGCCAAAATCCTGCATCCTGAACAGCCTATGCATACAGGGAAGAAGGCAAAAACATAATAAAAAGCATTTTGGGCTTTTTTTTCTTAAAAAGAGCGTTAATACCACAGGGAATGAGTTGGGGGGGGGGGGGGGGGGGGGGGGGGGGGGGGGGGTAGAAGAAGTGATGATGGGAATTGAAATGGATCTAATGTCAACTCAAAAGCAGGAGTGCTTTGTGAAGCCTCGAAGCATGGGAAGAGCTCTTTGGTTATGGTATAGTGTGCTGGCTACTGAAAAAGGAACAAGCTGTTTTATGTTTGCCTTGAAGTGAAATATCGCCCCTGAAACAGAATTCACACAGTCCTATTATCTCGGACAGTTAACTCCAAATTTGTGTAGACGAGCCGGGATGTAGCACAGCCACTGCAGATGCAGAACATCTAGGCCTTCAGAGGACTAATCTGTAATGATATCAATTGATACTTCACACAACTTCCTTGATAATAAATAAAGTGGGTGACATACAGCGCCTGGTTTGGCAGAGATACTGGATAGGTCTATTTTCTGGTTGATAAATGTTGGCACTGGGAAGAAAAAGAGAGTGGCCACGAGGGTGTGAAAACCTGAAATAAATGTGCCACATAGATACCTTAGCATATGTTGTCAAAAACTTTTCCCCATTATCCATACTCGGTGACAGCAGCAATTTGGGATTCTAAATTCTCACATCATGCATGTTAGGGGTGTTGTAATTAATCATGTATTTCATCATTGTATTTAATCACTGCATTGATGCAGACTCGTCTGCATCAATGCAGTGATTAAATAAGACTATAGAAAAGACTATAATCGATTATAGCCTACTGATGCTGCTTGTTGATTTTCCTGTCGCTGCTCTTTTTGCCTTTTGTCTGTTGCCTGCTGTGTTCAGACTCTGCTACATTCAGGAAGTGTCTTTTTTTAAGAGCAGATACAATAAAAAAGGGGAGTTCATATATATCTGACTGCTTGTATTTGTTAATGAAAACCATGTGTAGTAATACATAATAATTTTGAGGAGGTGACGCATGGTGATGCATCTCGGTATCGAATCAAATCGTTGACAGGATAATCATAATCGAATCATGAGACCAGTGAAGATTCACAACCCTAATGCATGTGGACAACACATCCAGCCATGTTTGCACACATCATGCTCATCCAGAACACCTCGAGCGGACACAGGAGTATGCTGTCAACCTACTGTAATGTCACCAGAATGAGATAACAGTACGGGTTCCACCTGGTTGTGACCGCCTGTGACAGGTGTTGACTGGGGTGACAGCTAGCGACACATCTGGAGTGCGACTGCAACAGAGATGTGCTGGGACTGTCAGGTTCAGAGTGTGTTCCTGTGACAGCCAGGTCCGAAAACATGCGGTGGCCATGTGTGTGCTTACTGGTGTCTATCATGGTCTCTGGGCCCAATAATTTGTAGACACTGATACACAGGGCAAGGATATGAAACGCCTGTCATGTCTTTGCAGTGGCTTCAGCTATCCATCCACCAATGTGCCAGATACCTTCATGTAGACTCTCAGTGACATGGTGCAGCAGAATGAAGCAAAATCTGGAGCAAATATACCTGTCCGAATACAATGAACAGTCATCACTAACATGCAGCAATGTAACAGATAAGCGTACAGTAATTGAAAAAGAACAGCCCAAGTTTTGGTCTTGTTTTCACTCAGTGTTTTCACTTCAGAGAAGCTATTTAGAGATTCCAAATCAACTTTCTCCTTCATCTGGAAGACAAATATGTAGATCTCCCTCTCCCTGTCTTCTTCCCCCGCCCCCGTCTCGTTCCCTCTTGTTCTTTCCTTCACTACTCCAACTTCAGTTATCCGTTTCCAAACTTGCACACTCAAATGGACTTGAGCACATTTACTTAGGCTGGGGAGAGTGCTCCATCAACATCCTTTTAATGAAATCCTGAGAGCAACGATCTGCCCTGGATGTCTGCCCAAATAGAATGAGAAAGAGAGTGAGAGAGAGACCGGGAGAGGAAGAGTAATATTGAGAGATGGGGAGAAAAATAGAACAAGGGAAAAAAGGGGGTTGGGGTTGGTGACAGAGATGTTGGTTTCTCAGACACCCATGGGAATGTCTGGTGGAGGGTGGAGGGAAAGACACAGTTCTTTCACCATATATACACTGGAGTCATGCAAAACTTGAGGGATGCATTTGCAAGTTTTATTTTGTGTTCCAAAGATCCTAAACAGTTTCACATTAGGCAGGGAACTCTTTGAGGCTGTTTTGTTTTTAGATTTGATTAACAAACAAATTCTGAAAAATGTCTCTATACTGCGTGGGAAGAAAACAGAAGGGAATGAAATAAGACCATACACCCAGAATAGCTTCTCATAATTGCTCTACTTCTGAAAAAAAAGAATCAAGATTAAAATACAAATGCTTCATATTGCAGAGAACCTGCTGCCTGTAGCATTCTGATCCCATTTCAAAAATAATTGCTACGAGGAACTAAAATCCTTTCAGGTTACAGTATAAATGACAGCACAATACAGCAAGAAAGAAACAGATATTGTACTATTTTAGTGATAAGTTTCTATCCCTGCAAGTGTGCTTTTAACTGAGAAAAAAGATAATAATGTAACGTGTGCACCACTCCAACTGCATCCAAAAAATCTAAAAGGTAATAAGGCTTTGTAACTTAACAGTGTTACATGTCTCATATGTCATTAAAACACAGTTCAGGACTTCCTTACTGTTTCTGTACTCTTTATTGTCAAATTTAAATCTTGGTTCAGCTTTCACCATAACAAATAGTGATTATGTAAACCATATCTGTATGCATCATGCATTTCAGCCACAAATACAAAACCATTTATTTCTTGGTAAACTAAATTCAGTGCAGGATACAGCAGTGACATTCATGTCAGCACCAGGTGAGAATTGTGAACTTGAAGACAGTATTTTGTTTCCACCAAATCAACTAGACAACTAGTACAGCACCCATATTTTACTGTAATAGCTACAGCTTTGGGCAAACATTAAAGTTTAACAGCTTGTTAGGATTTCTAACTGAATGTGTTCAACTCTCACTCACAGAAAACACACAGGGTTTGATATGCCATTCATTGGCTTATTTTAAATCAATCTGGTGCAGCTCCTTTAGACTATTTAGGTTGTTAATGCTTATCTAGGTTAAGGCTGTGACAATCGTTTTTATAGCCTTCACGCATACAATGTCATACAATGTCATACAGTTGTGACGGTGCCATAGCAATCTTACCCTGCGGATTTGTTTTTGTGTGACGTCTTGTAGTTGTTTGCAATACTTTTGTGTTATTCTTAATTATTTGCAATGCATACAACAGAAATTACCATATGTACCATCTAGAGCCACACACTGTGATTTTTATGCGTTACTTTTTTGTAGACTTTTTTTTCAGTAAGACAATTCAAAAACACATCTG
The DNA here is from genome assembly GCA_023566125.1 of Zingel zingel. NCBI lineage: Eukaryota > Metazoa > Chordata > Actinopteri > Perciformes > Percidae > Zingel > Zingel zingel. The sequence goes on along the minus strand of CM042324.1, from coordinate 24,458,889 downwards.
CTCATCAAGTAGTCCTCCATATCTCTGCCATCTGCTGGCACCATCAAATTAATTCAAGCAAGTACCAAGAAACATGCTAATATTAGACAGTGATCTTGGCCCCATGATTTCTTTACAGAATGTGGACAAGACGCAATAGCATTTTTAACAATCTTATCAAACTTGAGCACAACATAATGATGACGATTAGGCTAATATTGTTCCTCGTGTTGTTAAAGTTACTGGGAAGGTAGTTATACATTTACAACTATTTTATAACTATTTTAATTTCATTAAATGTAATGAGAACAATAAGAGAAAAGCAATGGTCATGTCAGTGCTTTGATTTTGAAGATCTTTAAAAGCTTCTTATGTGGAAGTTACTGCTTTTGTTAAACAATAAATTAAATTTCCCTTTTGTGACACTACAGTCTTCAGTACAGTATTTATATGGAGACAAAAGCCCACCAACAGAGAAGGTATCACTTTTACTGATTTAGTTGTACACAAACCACTTCATTGTGAATCCTGCTCCGATGCAAATGCAGTCCAACAGACACAGATGGCGAATCAATGCCCACCGTATACTGACTCTGACAAACACGACAGAAGGTATAAATCAAGGTGGGGTGCTTTGAATGGTTGCTCCCTCATTGATGCAGGGACCAAGTATGGATCATGTTACTTTCTTTCTTCTTTTCAGAGCCTATGCCTCCTACATATTCATATGCATATCCATACCTGGATATTTTCTGCTGTTACATTTACCCCACAACTGAGGAAATGTAACTCTACAATCTGCATACAATTAGCAAGGAATCTCTGAATTAGTTTAAAATACAATAACAAACCAGGGTAGGGTAGCATGTTTGGGATTTTGCTGCAATTATGAATGAGTGTGACTAGGGTTCTTTCCCCAGCAGCAGTGACTCTACTGTAGCATGGCAGGTCACTCTGGTGGGAAGCCAGATAGGGATCATGCTTGGTCACTGCAGTGGTGACTCATACTTATGGGGGGTGGGGAATTTGAGGATGTGTGCAGGAAAGCGTTGAACTCTACGTACTCTCCAGTGAAACTGGTGGATGAAAGTAAGTACCTGGCATGTGTATTTATCTCATGCCGCAGGGTATTGTGGCAAAATGCTAACAATTACATTGGGGAGAAAGGTGTCCCAAGGTTCCTACAACTGCAATTGCAAACTATAACCAGTGACAGTCTCTACGGTATAACTACAAAATATTTGTTTTTGGAAGTTTAGAAATGTATGTGTATACATATATTTGAACATCAAGAATAGCATACAGTAAACTAGCCTACAGGAAACCTAGGCTTGTGGAAATATGGAGGCAGAATGACTTCTGTGCATCAATGAAGAGAATTAGTGGATAACATTTTCAGTTTACCGAAATAAAGGAAAACATCTCTTGATCTTAAAGTGTTTTAGTATTAAAAAGAGTTCAGCACATGTCCATTTTTGACAATACTGTGTTGACAAATTACCATATGGTGTAGTGTGAACAGGAGAGCAAATGTGAGATCTGTAATTTACAGTTGGAAATTTTTTAACGCAAGCACTATTAGCGGCTTGGTGGAAACAGCTGCTGGCTTATTCAAATGCTTTTTGATCCAAATTGTGCTAAATTTATCTTCTTCACATTCACATGAAATGTCAATAAATACACAAGTTATTTTATAAATTTTCAGTCTGTGCCTATCTGATCTTTGCGTAGGATGAACTTGCTATTTGCCTAAAATTGGCTGTGATAATGAGATGTTGGGGTGTGTCCTTGCTGTGTGTTGTAATGTATGGACATGGCCAATAGTGAGGTGGGTTGTGGCCATCATGGTGATGCCAGTGCCTTAGGTAAGTCCTAGCAACAGCCACAAAGGGTTTGCATACAGTGTTTAATATACAGTATAGTTTTACAGGTTTACTGTCTATGTAAATATGGATGTTTGCATACAAATGTGATAAGTCAGAAAGGAAACTTTGCTTGCTTTTGGCTAGGTCCATATGGACATGTTCCCATTTCACTTCTTGTTTACTCTGCCCCTTTAACTTGCAGTGCATAAATATTTCACTACAAGTTGAATAGACAAGCCAAAAAAGTGCATGGGCCTGAAGCCAGAGAGAGAAAGAGAGAGAGAGAGAGAGAGAGAGAGAGAGAGAGAGAGAGGGATATGATACAAATAGAAAACAGACGAATGACAAAAACAACAGCGCGGTCCACCTAGTGTGAGCACTGGAGCGGAGCTAAGAGAATGTCACTCAGGTCGCAGGGATTTGACGGATGAGCTTTTTTAACGGCTCTGTGTGACCTTGCCTTTCAACCCCTCTCAGCCCCAATGACACAAACAAAGAAAGGTGCCTAGGGGGCATATATGTTTATACCCAGGAACACAGCACAAACACACACTTCTAACCACATGCATGCCCACATGTCACAAGGTACAGTACACATCGTGCGTGACATGCAAGGCAGTGACAGCCTGAGGCACAAGCAGAAATTCCTGACCAATACCTGCCCTCCTTGATAGAAAGGGTAACACCACTCTTGTCTAAGATGTGATAGACTGACTTTCACTCATCCATAAACGCAAAACACACAATAAAACATATGACGCATTACTGAAGCAAACAGTTTGACCCATCAGTCTTCATATCTTTACTGATTACATGTAGGTCATTCCGATGCGTCTTTGTGTTGCTCTGGGAAAAGTCTTGAAATGGGAAAGGAAGTGGGCAGCTGGAGAAAAAGGCAAGACAAATAAATGGATGCTGGGATGGATGACTCCTTCAATAGATGGATTAGTGAATAAAGAGAGTAATGTGAAAGTCTTCTCGGTTTGCCGGGTGTTACAAAATCAATCCTCTTCTTTGTCAGGTAAGCATGGTGACTCACATCCCACCTGGACTTGTGATAATGCTCCTATAAGCTACTTCTTAAGAAAACATGCAACCATGTATATGTAATCAGGCAGTGATGCAAATAAAAATACAAGAAAGCCACAGCTTCAATGAAACACAATCTTTAAAGTCTCCCTCCAATCAAAAATGTGTTTTTCATATGTTTATGTCTCCTACAATGTCAACCCTTGACTATACTGACTTGTATCTGTGCACAGTTTGTCACTAGAGAGTTGTTTTCACATTCCTCTACTGAAGGTGGAGATGCCTGTGCACTTCCCTGAAATCTGAGATTCAAACGTATCCCGGGCAAGCTCGATTAGGTACGTCACAAATGCATAAACCAATCTCTGTTTAATATGGGAAACACTATTCAACGGGGCAACGATTTTTCGACACAACACCGGCAAAGAAATCTGAAGCCCCCAGCGCATTGTCGAGTGGACTGTCAGTACACAGAGGGAAAACTCACTGTCATAGTAGCTGTCAGCCACTGCCAGTTACAAGCTAGCAAGCTAACACATCACATAAATAAATAAAAGATCCTAACTACACATACCATTCTGATGCGTCTGCTAGTCACCGATTTTAGTGCACAACAGACTCGTCATCAGTCTGACTGACACCGGGTTAAGACAGGACGCTGAAACTCTAGTTGCACATTGTGAGCCCTCCACTGTTTCTAGCAATCTTGATGCACACTGCTCTTTCACTGATCAACCAGAAACTAGAATGTAGTCAACGCACAGGTCTCAACATAACGCGGGCACGGGCAGCGGTGGTAGGCGGGGCGAGGCCAGATTATAATATAATATAATTTCCCAATGAGGGAGAAAGAGTAGATGTGTTTCCAGCCCCTTTCAGAGTTTAAAAACATAACAAAACATGGAAAACCATAGTAAACAAAATATGAATCATAACAGTATTTTTACATACTTTAAAAATGTTTTTGGAGAGGGACTATAAAGTCTTTAAATTAATTTGCACATATCACCTTAGCAAGACCAGCACAGACCAAGCATTGTCCCGTGAGCCTAATTAATCATGATTTTGGTTAGCAGCCAACAGAGAGGGAGGACAGCCCCCTTCTGTCTGAACCTCCACAACATTGCTCCAGAGTGAACCCACATCCAGGGTTAACACAATTACCAGCATGTCCCCCCAACCAAACATCCAGCATCACACCACAGGCACTGTAATTGGTGTGCCTCGAATTGCAGGGAAAAATTAGAAAAGCAGTAAAGGGAAAGAGGTGATTAATTTGCTGGAGGAGGAGGTCGATGGTGATTTAAATCACTGCATGTCAGCGCAATTTAATTTACCGGATTCCCTCGGCCTTGTCTGCCACGCCAGCCTTGCTCGCTGATTGGTTAGCGTCAGGTCATAGCTGAAGAAGTCAAGGAGTGAAGGGCACCGCGCATAGCTTAATTACAGTATAGGACCCTGTCCGGGACCCACCCCCCTCCATGTTTGTTTACACGTAACCCTGAAAACAGGGGATGAGGGCTCAGGAGGACAGGTGACATGAAAGTCTGGGGCAACATCAGCTAAAGCTTGTTTTACAGTTCTGCGTAGGCTCCACACAGAGCTTTCGCCGTAGCCTACGTAAGTGGCCTGATGTTTCTACTTGTGCGCTGGTGTGTGCGTCAAGCCAGCGTGTGGGTGTGTGGGGAGTGTGTGGTAGAGGGAGAAGTGAGAGACTGACGGCGATTAGCTCCGGAGCGAGTACTAACTCTAGAGTCATAGTGAGAGAAAGAAAGTGTCTCCCCTCTGCTTTCTGACCACGGTGGGAAATCTGTAGCAGGAAAAGTTAACCCTCTCCTTGATTTAATGTTGTTTGGAGAAGGAGAAACAGGAAATGAGTCGGGAGAAATGCAACGCTAGCAAGCCACGGCCGAGCGACGTGCGTCGCCGCGACGTGTAGTTACATTTTTCGAGAGGTGCACGTCAGGCTACAGCGTAGGGTCCGGCGTAGACACAGAGAGGTCTGCGTCTATGCTGGACCCTCCGCCGACGATACGACACACAACTATAAAAAAGCCTTAAGTCTTCACGAACTGTCCTCATACGTCAGCTAATCACTTAAGACATTAACAGTCATACTGACGGACTCTCATTATGTGATATGAATAAAACTGCTCTCTTATCTAGGAAGGAACAAAAACAGTAGGCCTAATAGAAGTGAAGATTTCATCTGCATGCTTATGTTAATAAGGCAGCACTCAGTAAGAACGTGAAGCACAGCCAAAGCTTTGATGTGCTTGTTTAAAAAAAAAAAAAAAAAACTCACACCATCAAAAAACCATCACAACAGCTCCCCAGGTTCAAACTTCAAACCCCCCCTGCTCTATTGACTCTCCAGATAATGCCCTCAAGGAGACTTTGTTTGCATTAAACAACATCAAAATGCCGATTTCAATCTATAATCCAATCCCCAGCTTTTACACTCTGTTTTATTAGCAAGCTCAGCGGCGCAGACAACAGAGATGCTGCTCCTCTTTGTTGCTAAATAAGTACCGTTCAGCAAGGTTTACCCACAGGGGTCAAGCATACAAAGCAAACTATTCCTGGGGAACAATTAGCTCTCAGCCATGCCAATGTGAGGTCACATCTCCTCTGGTCCTTCTGACACTTCCTGTTCACACCTTGGCAACCCCCACCTGCCAAACAGACAAACTGTTCGGCAGGAGTTTTTTTTTTGCATATATGTTTTTTGCATATAATGTTAAAAATCGAACAGTTTCTACCTAAGCTTAGCCACAAAGGAGGAAATAAAATAGATTTAGATGTAAACCAGACTTATAAGAGAAAATTATCCTGAGAACGCTCTTTTCATACCTAGGTAGCAATGACTCACAGTCTATTTTACTGTATGCTTTTGAGCTCAAGATTTGCATGTGTTAAAATACCTCTGAGACTAATCCTAAAATAGGCCCTTTTTTATAGCATAATATAATCATATTTATTCATATTATATACAGTACTGCTACCACAATTCTGTACATTCACAGTGTATACAATGAATCCTTGTCAGAGAGAGGTTTATGAGTTTTTTTTATGAAACATGCAAAATCTCTCCTCCCGGGTTAGACTGGCAGAATAGTTTTGTGTAGGGCCACTGGGGGCTGGTGACCCAAAATAAGAGGACAGGTAAAATACAGGACATGGTGCAATGACTTGCAAAATAAATGGGGATTGCAAAAATGTTTGGCTATTGTTAGCACATTTACATTGTAAGTATATTCAACTTACAATATAAGTAAAATAAAAACATTTAGGTTAAATAATATAGAAGCATCCTCTATTGGCCAGTTTTGCTTGCAGAGGACCTTACTGTCTACAAAATACAGGCAACAACACTTTTGGCAGAAAAACAAGCTAATTTGCACCAAAGTCTCAAAGCAGAGTCAATGAGGTGATACTAGACACATGCGCATGGGCCCACACACACCCACACAAACACACACATGCCTGTGTGCATGTATACATCATCGCTTATATGCTCTCTCACTCACACACACACACACACACACACACACACACACACACACACACACACACACACACACACACACACACACACACACACACACACACACACACACACACACACACTCAAAAAAAACACATGCACAAACTCAGGCATGCTGGGAGTCCTAATGACCTGCTCCGTGTGTTTGCAAGGGTGTAAGAGTGTGTTTTGAATTAGGAAGAGGAGAGGCAGAAGATGAACTAACGATGGCTGCTAATAATTACAGATCTGTAGTGTGGAGGAGTTAATGAGCAGCCAAAGCCTCCCATGATGCCCCAGTAATAATGAATGAGGAGTGAGAGAGAGGAGGGAGGGGGTGGTAGCTGTCAGTTTGAAAGGCCGCAATGCCCTTTGGTTTCTCTGCACTCTGGGCATGTCAACGAGAGAGGAGCCTTCCCAGAGGAGGCTTGCCTCCACACTAATGAAGATGTGACAGACCTCCGGTCCGTGACTTGCAGAGTATAGGAAAGAGGACGAAGGGGGATGAGGAAGCCGGACAGCTAATATGAAATGAAAGACACTGAAAAGGTGAAAGGTTGCCAAGACCTTCAAAAAGAATCAGACAGCGTCACATAGAAGCAACACTGATTAGACTGATAAGTGATGGTTTTTCAGAATGTTTCGATCGCTGTACGTGTCAATAACAAATTGAGTGGACACTTAAAAAGATACATTACATGTAGATAAAAAACTGGATGAGTAAAATAAATGATGTTACCCACGGTCCTTAAAAAAAAAAGTTGAACATTAAAGTACTTACTAGAGAGCTGGTGTAGCTGGGATCAGAGGTGTCATCCTGTAGGTAGCGTGACAGGCCAAAGTCAGACACTTTACACACCAGGTTGCTGTTGACCAGAATGTTTCTTGCAGCCAGGTCACGGTGGACGTAGTTCATTTCTGAGAGATATTTCATCCCAGCTGAGATCCCACGCATCATCCCCACTAACTGGATCACTGTGAACTGACCATCATTTTGCTACAGGACAGAGAGAAAACAAATAAAAGTGGTTATTTAGATATTATCGTTGGCACGATTCACATAAATGAGAATAGCTGGAGGATAGAGAGATGGCAGCAAATTCTGATATTACTGCTTTTAAAAAGGTAATGACCTAATTATGTGGATTCTTCACTGAATTACAGATACAATGTTGACTGAAAATTCCAGGCTTAAATGTAAATGTAAATGTTTGTGCTCTTTTATGACATATTTTACAGACAACATGTACTCTTGATGTCTTCAGAAAGGCTGCCCGGTGGGACTCTCCTCCAGAATTATAAAGACCCTATAGTATATCATTATTACCACAGCCTAAACTATGTTTACTCATACAGTGCTAATGGGATAAGATCTGTTGTCAGACCTGGCATGTACATAAGAAACAAGTAGGCTTATCTACCTGCTTTTCCCATCTATTTTAGGTTGGAGAAACCTTTTTTTCATTTTTTTCCCTGCCACTCATTTGAAATCGTTTGTTGTTTACACTTTGCCATTACAAAATCAAATCCTCCTAATATCCAGAGGAGAAGTAGAGTTGCCTTAGATAAACAAAATGGATTCTTAAGCCAATCTTGCTCATTGTAAGTGTTAGAGCATTACTCCATTCAGGCATGCAATCATCCATCTCTTCAACATCCACGCATTGTGCCACTACCCCTGTGCGAATGCTCTGAGGAGCAAGCTTTGAACCCCCAAAACACAGTAACAAATAAGAGGGTAAGGGAGATCGATGGAAACACAAGTCGGATGTGGCGGTTAGCAAAGCCAACTTCAAAGAGCCCCTTTAAATCAACCCTAGATCAAAGTGGAATAGAACTCCAATCCATGAGATTGAATGAGGAAAAAGCAAGTTGAATATTGATTAAGCTGTATGTCTGCTCAATCCTGACTATAAAAGAAAGAGTGAAGAGTCCATTAACAGCTCCAGTGATTAATAGAGAAATTAAAGGCTGATAAAGCTAGCTAGTAGACATTTTCAAAAAAAAAAAATCATTAAAAATGATTGAAATTGTGTTCATTTTCATGAAACATATTCTCTGTTGCCACAAGATAGGTTTAGAAGGCTCATTCTAATTTGTATTAGGAGGGATTCTTAGCATGGACTCTTTTTCTGAGACTGTTTAACAATTAATTTCCAATTAGCTTCTCAGTTCCATAATGCAAGCTTTCTGTTCAACTCCTGAATAGGACTTTTGATCACCCCATATGCAGTGTTGACTAGTAACTAGTTAAATGTAACAGCATTGCGTAATTTAATTACAAAATAAAGGTGACAAAATAAATTCAATTACAGTTTCCTATTAAAATGCTTATGATTATATTGGGGGTTACATCTGAATATTTTATGTCAAAAGCTAGGCTATATGTTGAATAATATTCTATATTTTGTTGCTTTGCATGTGTTTTTTATGTGCACAATGTCTTCTTTTGCCATTTCCAGTCACAGGCGTTTGAATTTGCAGCGCCACCCGTCTGACAGGTTAATTGCCTCTCAAGCTATCTGAGAGTTGCCAACTTGGCTGCAGATACAAATGTGTTCCAGTGCTGGACATTTAACAAACATTTCCTTCAAAAATCTGAGAAGGGTTCGAACATAACCGCAATCCAAAGAATGTTTGCCAGCGGTCAAAATGCTATCGACGTCGAAAACATCTGCAGGTATATAAGTCAAGTTAGCTTACAGTAACTGCAAGCAGCATTACATAAAGTAGGGAAGACATGCCTACATTTCTGTGTGACACACCAGGCTTCTAATGTGTACTCTAGCACCATATTTAGCTTGGTGCATATCCAGTAGACTTTTTTTGTTTTTTATCATTTTAAATATGTGAACTCAGAATGATCTCATATTAAAAAGAGGTGCTGAAGTCTGACTTTGTGGTGGCTGTTCTTCAAAATAAAATTATTATAATCTTAATTCATGTGATCGAGGATTTTAAAAGGAGTTTGACGGTAGTCAGTGTTGAGTACTGCTGTAAGGGTAACACTGCCAGGTTTAAACATTTGCAAATGATAAACAGTTGAAAACAGTCGTCAGAAATGTAGAAACGTAATCAAAAAGTAATTACATGTAATAATTTACATTACTTCATGATGACGTAATTGAAATAGTTACTCTACTATTACATTTTAAACAGGGTAACTTTTAATCGATAACCTATTACATTTCTAAAGTCAGCTTCCCAACACTGCCCATATAAATGTTTGCAACTTTGTAAGACATAGTACATGTATATGTCCACAACAATTACTCACCCTGAGGAAGGAGTCAAGTGCGCCATTCTCCATAAACTCTGTAACGATCATGACCGGCCGGCTTTTTGTGACTACACCCTCCAGACGGATTATGTTTGGGTGGTCAAACTGGCCCATGATTGACGCCTCAGACAGGAAGTCGCGCCTCTGCTTCTCCACGTAGCCAGCCTTCAGGGTCTTGATGGCAACATAGATCTCCCTCTTACCAGGCAACTTTAAACGGCCCTTGTACACCTCCCCAAATTCACCTAAAGGGGAGACAGTGGTTACTCTTTCAAAAAGGTTAACTGATCTACTTTTGTCTGATCAAAAAGTGATCACACATGAGTAGAGTTGATGAGATCTAAATTTATTCATCTATCAAGTGTATTTACATCCCATGTCCCTTGGCAGACATTACAGATCTTCATTTAGTCTTTATCAAACATGCTGAGTGTTGTCCAATACTCCTCTAGTGCTGTTCCTTTGAGATATTCTTAACAGTGTGGCTCCTCTGACTCACACAATTGATCTTTCCTAAAAGCTGGCCAAGTGTCTTCGTATTCCCCGATCATAAAATAACAGGACAAGGACTATCTGGAAGCCGTTTGATTAATTATCACCATCTTGGTTTCCTGCAGAGACACCACACAGTGAAATCAACAAAAACGGAAATCTTTAATTAGTAAGTCCCCTTGCATCCTTACCCCTATCCTATCTCTGTCACTTCCTCACACCTATCTTGCTGAGTAGGCCAGTTTGCAGCAGCTATTCCAGGCCCAGTCTCATTACCAGAGGTATTTAGCCTCTGTAGGAACCAACACATATGGTTTCAGCATGTCCTTCCTGCTGTAAAAAAAAAAAAAAAAGGGTGTGTCCTGTCCCAAGGAAAAGACATGTTGGAGACACATGGACATACTAACCTGAAGCTGTTCAGCTTCCAGATGCTTGGAATTTACTTCAAAGCAATTAGCCCCAAATAACCAGTTCATCAATTGTAATAGACATTTTAAAAGTAAATATAAACACAAGGAAACAAGGACAGAAAACAGAAAATGTCTCTACCTATTTTACATGTAAGGTAAATGAAAGGGGCAAGGTAGAACATGTTAGTGAGCAACACTAATAGGGTGCAAAAACAGAGAAGCGCAGGGAATAAGCTGCAAGGCTTGAGTTATTTCTAATGCCATTAGGTCCCAGGGTATCTGGCCTATATGCTGCTCGCACTCTTGACACGTTCCCATCTGATGTGGCTGCCCAAAGGGCTGGGCTTTACCACCTTGAAAAGATGCAGGCTACACTTGTTTGCACACAAGCACACATACATACACATGTAACATACAGAAATACATGAACATATAGCAATTCAGATTCACCTTTCATACACACGCACACACAAGTGCGCACACACACACACACACACACACACACACACACACACACACACACACACACACACACACACACACACACACACACACACACACACACACACACACACACAGGCAGATTGCTCCATAGCATCCATTCTCCATACCTGCGCCGATGACCTCCTCGATCTTGACAGTGGAGACGTCAATCTCCTTGGCGAATTCTCGCACAGCTTCGTTGGGGTCTTCGTAGGTAAAGGGATCAATGTAGATCTTCATCCCCGGGGAGCCTGAGAAGTGGGTCGGGCAGCCCAGTGGGGAGGGGCAGTTAGACATGTCGGCTCGCAAAGAGAGTTCTAGAACAACCAAAGTGCTCAATGAGCTTTCCAGAAAAAGACACCGTTCTTTTTTTGTTTCTTTGGCTAATGTCTAGTCTTAACAACTGATGAATGCAATTGCCCTTCAAGTTGGAGCTTAATGTAGGTCACAGTGTGACACAGCATTACTTACAATCACTTAACGTTCTTAACTTAGGGCTGGGCAATATATCAATATTATAACAACATATGAGGCTAGATATCATCTTACATTTTGGATATTGTGTTGCCTTTTCCTGGTTTTACATGCTGCATTACAGTAAAGTGATGTCATTTTTTTAACTTACCAGGCAGTTCTAGATGTTCTATTATTTGCCTTTACCCACTTAGTCATTATATGCACATTTCTGATGATTATTTATCAAAAATCTCATTTTGTAAATACTTTGTGAAAGCACCCATACTCAACCTTACAATTTTGCCGCAATATCAACATTGATATATTCGGTGAAAAATATCTGATATTTGATTTTCTCCATATCGTCCAGCTCTATCTTAACTGTTGTAAATGATGATGACTCTATTTGCTCTGTGGTCCTGCTCAGAGAGAGGCAAGATCACTACAGAATGCAAATGAATATTATTGCATATTGCACACATTAAATAGTATAGGTCGATTATTGCAGGAGCGGCCTCATTTACGAAAAGAGCAGACAACGAAATGGTGGTTCGATGATTCAGTATTTGGAAGGGGTAAAAAGACCATAAAAAAAACAGAGAGAGAGAGAAAGATGACGGGATAGATTAAGGGATAGAGGGAGGGATGACACTATGTAGAAAGAGTAAATGTAGACAGATTTTTTTTTTCCTTTTATCCCTTACCCTAGCAGTCCCTGCTCTGTGATAGTGGTAGAACCAATTTCCCCACCGCCTTTCCCTGTAGGAACTCATAAAGAGATAAAACCACTGCACTATCAACTAGCTCTTTATGCTGTTCTGCAATAGGTGACTCAGTTCACAGACTGGAGATGTCTGCAAACGGAAGAGAGATTTTCAGTGTTGACAGGCCGGGAGGGCGGGGAGGAGTGCCCCCCCAAAAAACACTTGTAAACAAATTCAATACACGCTGCCACAAGATGGACATTACGGCGAGCAAGCAGACGTCAAATCACCATTTCTGCAGTGACACCCAAGGGCAGCCCTCATTCTCAGAGCTGTTTAGTCAAAACCTTGGCAGCCATGATTGGAATAAACCCATCTCCATCAAGTCAATTTGTGCCTGCTTATATGCATAAGCCACATGGAGAGAGGGAGGTCTCTCAAGGGACATGAGGAGGATAAGGTCTGGTCTTGGAGGGATCAAGGTGCCTCACCTCGCTCTTGACTAGAAGCTGATTCTGGTTACCGCACTAATTGCCTTGAACCCTGTCTGTGTGAATGTAATTGCTCATTAGAGATTCCATACAGATTGGATTCAAGTTAATCCATCAGAGTGTTTACAGCTTTGCTTTCAATAAAGTCATTCTATTTGCAAGTGTCGCAAAGCTGCTCACACAGCAGTTCCACTGGGTGGGACTCTAAATCTCAGCAGGGAGCAGATACAACAAAAAACATATGAGAACACATTATCTCATACACACATGCGCACACATCTATGTACACGTACACCCATTACTTTCTAATTCACAGTCCAGAGCCCATGTTCATATATCATTTAAAATGCAAACAGTTTATCTCTCTCCCTCCCTCTGGTACAGCCCTGGTTAACTGGACTCATCTTTTTATGGCCATCAGATAAAAAATAGATTCATGCTTTAATATTTCATAGGCCCTTCATTTGAGTGTATGAAGCAAATCCAAATGCCTATTCTATTTTTACCCAACATATAAAACAACAAGCCTGTCTGCTGCAATGATTCATGGGCATATAACACATGCCATAACTTCATATCCTTTTCCAATTAGATGGCCGCATTTAACATAAATGTGACAAATGAACAAACTAATTTGAATTAATTTGAATTAATAAATAGAAACAAATTCCCGAGGCTGTGACACAATTGCTAAAATGGTTAAGGGTATTTAGTTGACCGGAATTATAACTCACAGTTTACTGCACTGCACTTAACCATGTTATTTTCACTAGTGTCCAGCATTTAGCCTGTTATTAGTCTGCCCTGCTCATTTACTGAATGGCCCTAATGTATCCACAAATCAACTGCATGGCAGTAATGCTTACATTAATCTATTACTGGCTATGGGTACAATCAAATTACTTCTACTACAGAGAATTTACTTATTTCCTAAAGACAAAACGGCAAATTCGGTAAGTGACACAGTAGCTCCATAAATGCTCATCTTTTAAAGTTAAATCAATTATTTCATATGTTAGTCTTTCACCAAAGAAACATGCTTTCTTCTAATTCCTTTTGCATGACAATATTTGTAACTTGGCCATTTCAGTATATAATAATTATATGTTTTATGTGATTATCTACTTTGAAAAATGAACATACACAATTGAAGGACACCGTACACCTTTAGTGGATACAGCCCCATTTCATGTCGGCCAGAGATGCACATTAATCTATTCTGTGGCTCTGTGAATATAATGAGTTGAGTTTATTTCCTGAACACAAACTAATTATCCATGGTTTGATGTCAGAAAATCATTTGTCAGACACACACTGCAGCTTATTAGCATGGAAATCACAGAGGGGGTCTCAAAATTGTATGGGCTTAATAGTATTTACATTGGTATAGATGTAGATTTGGGTTAATCAGGCACGTGGTGCCTTCTGCACGTCTTTATGAAAGATACAATTCTGATCAGCAAAAAATACTATATACTATAATACCTATAATACTTAGGATGATAAAGGGCAATGACAAATGTCATAATATTCTACGGATCAGGGACGTGCACGGGTACGGGCTATTGTTGCCCGGGTAACAGCCCATTTGCCCTGATTGGCTCAGTTGCCCCTCTGGAGAAAGAGCCTAAAGAAACTTTTTCTTTCTTCTTTTTATTTTTTATTTCCTGTTGTGGTTGCATCAATACGATAAGCCCACCATTAGTAAAGTTACTACAAAATAAATCGCCATATCATTAAATCTTGTGTTCATTTATTTTGCCCTCAGCGATGACCTCTGCCCCCAGTCACGTGACATTGTTTATATTGTTTGTTTTTTTTAAGATTATTTTTTGGGACTTTTTCCCTTTATTTGAAAGTGGATAGACGTGAAAGGGGGAGAGAGATGGGCGGAGAGAGATGGGGGGATGACAGCAACGGGCAGCAGGACTCCTACTGGGTGAGCTAGACGCCTCCCCGACGTTGTTTATACGCTTACACACGGAGCACTGCATATGAAAGGGAAAGCCCGTCTGCCTTCACGTGAGTTTTTAAAGTTATGGTGATAATGACGAATGCCCTGTGAATAGTTTTTTAAAAAATCCACTTGAGCTTCGAATAATGTCCAGCTTCAGCTTGTAACGTTTGCATCACGTCGCGCGGCATTACCTAATGTTAACGTATAATGCTAAGTTATCAACCAAAGCTAATGACAGCCTATGTAGCAGAAGCAGGCTAACGTAGCTACTTAACGTCCGTTACATTAGTGTGCGCTCTGTAGAGAAGAGAGAGGCTAAGGAATGTGATGGTTTGGGCTCTTGAATCATGTTAGATTATACATTGTTGACAGTCAATATTTTACGTGAATTTAAAACCAACAATCAGATGTAATGTTAGTGAAAGCTGATATGAGTCGACTTAATTTAATTTGTTACAATATGATGAATTAACGTCCCAATTGGTTAATAAACTTTGCATTTAGAGCAATAGACCCTCCATATGTCTGTGCACGTCCCTGCTATGGATGCTTACCGAGTCTGTGTATGCCTTAGCTTACTCACTGAATTCACATTTATGAATGCAGTATGCAGTGGCAAGAAAAAAGAAACAACTGAAGTATAAACATATTTGGTAATTTTGCTTCCGAATCCCATTCTAGTTCAGTGTGAGCTCCAGATGCTGAAGCACAAACAACAGCTGAATCTACGGAGCAACAAACAGGGATTGAACATTAGTGATTTCAAGATGTGTTGGTAGTCATACGCAGAGAAGATTAGGGCCTACAGTAAACATGCAGCGCTTAGCAATGTCTGTCTCTTAATTTGCTGGTGTTGACAAGTTGTTGATGTGTGGAAAAGAGTAAAAAGGAATAGATGCACTGAGAAAAATTGTAAATGCTGTGAAGCAGCGAGTTGTGTATAATATGCTGGGATACACGCTGGCGATGCGCTGATGTTTGCAATTAAAAGAAAAGAAAAATGATCCAGGCCATGCCAAGTAGCACTTACATTATCTGTGGGAATGACGTGTGTGTTCATGTGTGTCCCCCTTATCTACTTGTCATGACATTCCACCCAGTGTTTGGTGTAACGTTAGAGGTCTGATTTTCATAACCATAACCACGCCGTGCTGCGCTGCACTACTGAATTTACAGTATGAGCAGCATCGCTCTTGATGCCTGTCACATTAGGTGGGCTGGGAATGAGGAGACATCACCTGACGTGTGTGGCAACAGCCGGAACAGTAGGCAGCTGGGTGAAAGCCGGCTACACATTTTTTTGGAGATTCACCCAAAACACTTGGCTGAGCTGCTCTATTTAATTGTTGGGTTGAATACTGTAATTACAAAACTGCCAGTCAAATCTTGAGAGAACAGAAGAAAACAATGCATCATGGGGTAGGGGATTACTTCATGAGTGTTGGCGGTGTGAAGGTTGAAGGAATAAACCGATGAATAGGATCCCTTATCAGCATTTTATTTCCTCTCCACTTCAAATTGCTTATTTGATGATTAGGGCTGCAAACGTCTCTGATCTTTTGTTTATTCCACCACTCACGTTAATTGCATTTGGTTTTCCCAAAGATAGCCTGTGACAAAACTGACTCTTCTGCCCACAGCAGGTTTAATGAGCCCCCAGCTGCCATTGCTGTAGCTTTGACACAAAGTAACTGTTGAAACGCTTTGCTGTGTCAGGCTCAACAAAACTCTATCCCCTCGAGTGAGCCCCTTTCCAGATTGCTAGATCGGCAGTACACAGGGCTTTCATTTATGGTACAAATCTCATACACACCCTTTTGTGTGTAAGTGTGTGAATATACTGTATGTGTGAGAGGTTATATGGTTGTCACTCCAGGCTCCTTCCCCCCATCAGTCGGTGCCAGGGGAGCGCTTGAAACATATCTCAATCACTGCTACCATACAGCCCTGAGAGATGACTGTCAGTCAATGTCAATGTATAAAGGAAGAAAAATGTAATTTACATCCATATGACATGACACCTGCATCTTAGGTCATTTCTATTTACCTTACCTCCTTTTCATTAATGCATTATGTAAGAGTATATGCTTTATGTACATGTAATATATCATATATAATATAATAACAGTAGAGGACTGGCCAAAGTGAAAAATGGAGATGTAGCAAATATCAATAAAATATGTTAGACACTTAGATTCCACCTATATTCACCTATGCAGCACAATCCTTTAATTTTGTGTATAGAAAGTGTTCAACTGGATCTCTACATCAACATAAACATAGCAACAGACAATCATACTAATTTAGCTAAATCCTGTCTGGGAATATGAAGGATGTGTACAAGGATGAATGGCAACAGATTCTACGAGTTAGACTCATGACTCTAGAGTTATGGCCATTTAAATGAATTGGTGGTGTCACCTATAGATCTACAGTATTACACAGCTGATTTGAAGGGGGATGACATCTCCCTTGTTAGCAAAATTACCAAAATGCATGGCCCCTTGTTAACCTGCCATCCCTCTACTATCCGGACCTGGACCTATAACCGATAAATTGAGAATTATTACATTTTGACAGAGCGTTTCTATTTTAACGGGCACAGCTTTTCTAGCCTGTGCGGCACTGGTTATTATTATTATTATTATAGTTACTTTGGTTCTTCCAAGTATTTTATGTTCCAAATTTGTTATTTGTAATGAAGTGGTGAAAAAGTATTGTTCTGCTCAGGCAGATATTTGTGTGGGCTATACTGATTTGTTCATCTTGAACCATGACATCCAGGAATAGTCTCCCAGTTCAGGAGCTATGAGCCAAAATGTTAAGTGCTTAATAGCCATATGGCCACCAAGGTCTGCTAAGTACATTTTGAAATATCCAGCGAATTAACAGACAAACATAACATATGGGACCAAAAATGAACCACTAGCTTATAGGAGCACTAAGTATTATGGTTGACTCACCTCTTCCTGTGCTGTAATGTTGCAACTTGTCACTGTACACCGCCTCCTTGGTGTATGCCCTTTTCCTGAGGGAGCCATGAACATTGAGAGAGAAGAGAGAAAAAGAGCGAGAAGAGAGAGAGATGACAGGATGAAGGGAAACGTAAACCAGGCCTTATTACTCTTCATGTTTCTCTGTATAGCCTGAAAAGGATGTGGCTGAAATTGAATCAGTTGCTAAAGGTTAGCAGTGGGAAATGAAGCTCATGAAATTGAGCTGAATTTTAATTAGACTTTGATAGGATCGCTCTGCTTTTCATCTGTCTCCTCGGCCTCAGCATCAAAAGAGCCTGGCCCGTTTGAAGAACACTTTACTTACTCGAAGTTGCACACAGCACAGCAGAAAATTTGACTTTCATATATCTAAAGTGGAGCAAGATAGGAATGTGACAATGTGACAAACTGCTGCAAAAACAAATTGACTTAACTTGTGTAAGTTAACAGGGCAACGTAGGAGTTGTTAGGATCTCTATGGAGTCAAATATTCCATTTAAAATATGTCACCTTGGATTTCCTTTCTGTCAAATTGATTGCTATTACTAAATGCTCTAGTAGAGTAAATGTAAGTAGCACACATACTGTGTGATTTAACATATGACCTGGGGATGTGGCTTTTTTATTGCTATTACAGTATGTCTCAAAAACATAAAGTTTCAGTATTAAAGAATATCAGTAATCTTAAGATACATTTTCCATGTATATCCCTGTTGAATTTTACTTTAACATGATGCATTATATGCAAAGTAGTCATATACAGTATGGTTAGATTATGATTGAAAACTTTGCAATCCATTACAATGTGCCGATTATTAGCAAATGGGCGAGCATGCAGGGCTTCTGTATTGAATAGCAGTGGGTTCATGTCATTATGTCCACCTGCTTCAGGGGAGAAAAAACTTTTGCTACATGAAAAGTAAAAAAATGTAAGTTTATTTGTCAGGGTCACATGTAGCGATGAAATCACAAACTTTGCAGCAGTTTCTGCATGTGTTGCAAGAGATGGAAAAAGGAAAATGTGGTTACCTGCTGCACACAATGGCGATAGCGACAAGGGAAACAATAAAGACCACTCCTGCTGCCGCTGACCCCGCAATCAGAGGAAGCTGTTCCCTCAGCTCAGACTTGAAGTCATCTGTGTTACACAAAGAGAAAGGCAGATGGACAGACATTGAGAATGCTTTATGTATAGAGCTTAAGGGGCATGACTGTGTGTTTTTATGGAGGTGTGTATGTGAGTGTGTGTTTGGGAGGTAAAGAGTGGAGAAGAGGCAGAGCAGAATGGTTAGACTGGGTTTAATGATGGATAAAGAAAACATATAAATCTCTGCAGAGCGGCGCTGACTGAAATCCGGTGAGCTTTAGAAAGATTGACTGACAGGTTGTGTTTGATAAACCAGCAGAGAGACACAGAGGGACAGAGAAGCATAAAACGCATGGTGAGAAAGAGTGAACGGGGCCTCTCAACCTTCTCTGCTGCAATACCTGTCAGAAATGAGCGGACAAGAAAGCGCACCTTGGAATGTTGTATCTCAGGTGTCGTCTACTGCCAATCACACATGTAGCCCACACATGTTTTATGTACAAAGCTGGAGCAGGCTGGTAGTAGTTCAGAGCACAGCATAAATGCCTGCCTAAAAACTCTACACAGCAGAATCCTCAGCTATCTTTTTGTGTGGCTTTCCCGCGACATTGGCAGCAAACACTGTAGTTAAAGCAATGCACGATTTAGCATGCTGCAGGCAAATCAGCAGCTTCTAAATCCAATCCCCCGTGTAGAATGGGCCTATTGGATTAAAGTGATAAAGGAAGAACTAATGCATCTTCCAAGCAGTGTGAGAGCTGGGATATATGAGGAAACTCAATGTGACAGGAATTGCTCACTCTTTTAACTTGCAAATTGATCAAGTACGTTTTAAAGCAAACAGTGTGAATGATGTTCCTGCTTCTCAAAATTTGTCAGTCTTACTGTTCTCTTTTGATGCATATTAGGAGTGATAGGTCGAGACAAATCTCCTCTCTTCACCTATATGAGAATGGTGATTTTCCCTGACAGCCAGAAATCACACAGCTACCTGTCCCAGTGCTAAATAGACTACCATTACAACCAGTTAGTAAACAGGGCCTCAGACTATTAGAGAACTGGAGAACTGTAACATCCTGTAACCCTACTGATGGAGCAATCAACTCTTTTTCATCACACCTGTCAATCAAGTGTGTTTGTGTGTGTGTAGAGGTGGCAAAAGGACACCCAGTGGAGGTGTATGAAAACGTGCTGACAGGAAGACAAAAGGGATTATATGTTTTGTGGAAAGACATGGAGGGAGAGCAGCGGTTGGGTGGCGAGGTGGTGTCTTTGTGAGATAGTGGAGCGGCTTGACAGAGGGAAGAGGAGACTGGCAGAGGGGCAGGAGGTGGAGCCGTAGGTGTGATTGTCAGCAGTTCTCTAGCGTCTGCTGCTAATTGCCTTGACGAATGTCGTGCTATGGCAGCGAGCCAATGGATGAACTGCAAACAGTGTTTGTGTGAGCAAGCGTAAAGCACGTGCACATGTTTGAGGGAAAGATAATTTGCGACCGTGAGGGCGCTGTAAAGGGGCCATGACTGTGCCACTACATCTGCTCTGCTCAGGTAAATAGCAGCAATGATCATCACCTTCATCATCATTATTATTAAACTTCCCATTTCCCCCACCCTCAAGATCATCACCGTCTTATTCATCGTTATCATCTTCATTACCGCCATACAATGTGGAAATGTCACTCCTGTCTTTGATACATTATGAGCTATGGCCACGTGTGCATAGTAGGCCTGAAGTCCAGCCAGAGGCACAATAAGGCAGCGCGTTGGCAAATATTGTGAATGTTTTCAAATCAAACGTTTAATCCATCCAGACTGAATCATGCTGTATTCATTTTAGCTCAGATTCTACTGCCTGGCAAGTATATGAAAAAGTATTAAGAAGTGATATGCAATGCCATCACCACCAACCCTGCACACACACAACTCCTTGCACTTACACTAATAAACTTAGTTTCACAACCTTGCCAGTGTTAGCAGGTGTTGCGGCTCCTCTTCAGCCCCTTCCCTCTCCAACGATCCAGCCCCCCCCCCCCCCCCCCCCTCTCCCATGGCAAAAAAATTAATCTCATCAACTACTAATCACAGCTATGCATTCTGGGATGGCTCTCCAGCAACAGAAGGGCTGGGTGAAAAACCAATTAGCTAAGCATTTTGGATCAAGCACAGTTAGTTGCACAAACAAAAGACACTCAACGTTCTACATATTCAAAGCACCCACACACACACTCAAACCTGACCGCGAAGGAAATTAATTTAGCTGTAGAAATAGAAGTGCAATCAAACATTACGGTTCCCCTCTATCTCACCTACTAATAATGCAACAAGAAATACAAAGAGCGACAAGAGTGTGAGAAAGAGTTAGGGTGTGTGTGTGTGTGTGTGTGTGTGTGTGTGTGTGTGTGTGTGTGTGTGTGTGTGTGTGTGTGTGTGTGTGTGTGTGTGTGTGTGTGTGTGTGTGTGTGTGTGTGTGTGTGAGAGAGAGAGAGAGACACAGAGAGAGCTGTTTCTCCTGGCTCGGCTATCCTTACCATCTGTGAGGGTTTGGAAGCACATCTTGCTGCTGTCTTTGCCAAAGCCAGCCACAGTCCGGGCCCGCACCTGTACCACATAGACTGTACCCGGTCTGAGGCCCTCGACGCGTGCAGTGTTAGTTTGGCTTCGCAAGATGGTGGAGTTAATCTCTGCATGGTCCTAAAAGGGGCAGTGAACACAGGGAGAGCAGGTTAAAGATGACTTACAGAGAAGATGTCAGCCAGAAGCTGTTTAACCGCACAGTTAAGAAAGACAAGACTCAGTGGTAGCAGCAGGAGTTTGACAGTGAGACAACAGACATACTTATCAAGCATTGTATATTAAGAATATATTATAAAGAACATGGACCAAATTTGGAGGAAATCAGTTAAGGCTTTATACTGTAGTTGTAAACCAGAGATACAGGAAACATGTACAGAGGACAGATGAAAACAGTAGATAAAGGGAAGAATAGATTAACAGATATGTTTTTTTTTTTTACCATTCCTGATAAAGCATTGGTCAGTTTGAACTTCAAATACACAGCAAGCATACACACATTAAAACACACACACAAGCAAGCAGACCACTCACGCAAACACACTTTCCATTCATGCAGTCACACACACACACACACATAATGGTAATTAAAGGTAATCATTTCTCGCAAATTACAAAGAGCAATAGCTTCTTCTGAACAGTAATAGAATTGCATTATATATTTGTATCTTCAGATGTGCTTTATTAGGCAGTTTAATTACTGCAAGAAGTTTCAACATTACATCCTCATGTTTTGTTGTCTGAAGTAGGTTGCTTTTTAATATGATGGCAGGCCAGTTCCACCCACAGAATTTTCTTTTTTTTTTTTCATTAAAGGGAATGCTATTAAAATCCTCGGTGCAACTGCTGTTTGTCGTAACATTCTATCTAGGTGTCTCCCCTCTTTTTATGCTCTGTTTTAATATTTGAACATATGTTTAGATCCTCTCAAAAGTCTTATTTCCACTTGCATTTATGCATGCATACATATAGCCATCCATTATCCAATGCAGATGAGCGTGGGACCTGCCCTCCAGATCCTGTATCTCAGTCTCTCTCTCTCCAGGCTCAAGAGAGCCAGTCTGCTGCAGTGTAGTTTGGGGTTTGCTGGAGGTATCTGATACAGGGGATCAGTAATTACTTAGGCCTGTCACCTTCCTATAACCCAGAGTGAATATGACAGCCAGAAAATAAGATTGCACCTACATTACACCCACCACTGCAGGCTGCTGATAGCTAGATGCAGACAAACTGTACAGAGGGAGGGAGGGGCAATTGAATGTAAAGGGACAAAATTCCATGTGTCAGTAAAACTGTGTAAATAGAGGCATGCTGTGTTTTGTTTTGGTAAACAAACTGTTGTTTAATGCTGGACTACATCTTATATCACACGTATGACTGCTCTGAAAAAATATGAATAACAAATCTGTGTAGTGTGGAAAATGTAGATAGGCAAGGAGGAAGCAAGGGAGGGAGGAGGGAGGAGGGAGGAGGAGGAGGAGGAGGAAAATGATGGCAGGAAGCGATAAGAAACTGGAGGCAGAAGCAACCCACATCGAAATCCTTATCCAATCTGATTGGTGTAATTGAATCATTCCGGTTGCTCCGTCATTGAGCAGACGAAGCAACCCCACATAATGATGTGTGCAATCACATTAGCTCTTATTGGACACTCTGGGCTTGATGAAGACAAATGTTTGGGCTTGGGATGGTAGAGCATTGCACCAACAGGCATTCATTCTATCTCTGAAAGGATATAAATGTTTATAAATGGAATGCTGAATGTAACAGTGTTAGAGAGTTTAATCATCTCGCAGACCTTTTGTGCATTAGATCACACAATCTGTCATTTCTCCAACGTGCTGCGTAGAAATACTCAAAATAATTCTGAATCTTGACTTTAAAGAGACAGCTTGTGCATTTGAAAGAAATGCAGATGACATGAAGCCCCATGACAGACTGGAAGCATAGTCACCTATTCATCTGGTATAAGACATGGTTGAGTGCACATGGACCACTTAGGATCAGGACTTGCCTACTTCTGCTATCAGTCTTCCTGCATTTCTCAGGGCCACACCCCCATCTGTTGAATTTCAATGGGGGACAGGTGAGCAGACAGATGGCAGACTGCCAATGGGGGAGAATCCCTTGAGTCAACACCAGGTAGGAATGGCCCTTTCATGCTGCCAGTCAAATAGGGATTATGTGACACACACACACACACCCACATCTGCCACTTAAAAATTAGCTGGCATTTGGCACTCCAGCAGGTTAGGGGGTAGCCAATAACAGCCCATGCCAGGAGGGACTTCCAGCCATGAGAGGTCCTCTCCTGCTGCCAGTCAAATGGGGATTATGAGGACCGCACCCCAACTCGCTAAATAAAAACAGAGTTGCAGGTGGGATGGCAGATGGCAGAGCAGCCAATCAAACGCATTGCCAGGGGTGACAGACAGGAAGCGTTGCAGGGAGTTTGGTCTCTGTAGCATTCAGTAAAATCACTCAGACAAACTTAGCAAGAATGGTCTTCCTAATATATATTGTTAGTAGGTTAACGTCTCAAGGTGTGCAATGACCTACTCACACTACCTAACTACTTGGACTTTGAACCACATTGAGAAATGGGCCCATTTTAAAGGTTTGACAACATTTACAAGATGCACTACATTAGCACTGCATCCATTCTAGTCATATTGCTGGAAGTCCAATGCTTGTATTTCCTTCTTGTTAAAACTTTCAATTCATTTTTTTGTAATTGCAAATTTCTTACCAATTGTCATTGTGCTGCTTTTTTGTTGTTGTGTTTTTTTAAGGGGGGGTTCCAGTCAAAAAACATTACTGTTATAGATACACCAAGATATTATATGTGATATTGGACTATAAAAATAACCTGACTTGATATTCGTGTGTTTGTGTGTGTGTGTTTTTTTTTTCTTCAAAAAATACCAACCACCCAATATGGACAGCATGGCCGCCTGGCAAAGACTGACACTGTGGATACCATGTGTCCTCTTCACAGGCTCACACACATGCACGCATGAAAATACACACACACACACACACACACACACACACACACACACACACACACACACACACACACACACACACATAGAGAAAGGGATGAGGGGAGTGTATAAAGAAGTACATTCTAACACTGTGTTTGTAAATTGGTAATGAAAGAAAAAAACTGTCTCCCATTAAAGGAGAACTCCGGGCAATTTTTATGTTAATCTTGATCGCTATAACTATGTGAGTACTGTCGATAGCAAAAAAAACGAGCCAAATCGGTGCTAGCAACATGGAGCTGCTGCAGCTAATGCCGAGAGCTCCCACTTAGCTAAAAGGGCAGTTTTGGGGGCATATCATAAAGAGTGCCTTTGTGCCTCTTAACAGACACAAAATGCAATTAAAATGTCTGTGCAACATGAACAGGGCCCTTACATGAAAACAAGATGCGTTTTCAACTCAGACATTGTTTAAATTCACCTACCCTGCCGTCAGGGATGAGTGAGTGTGTTCAGCCAGGCTTCAGTAAAAATAATCAAGCAGCAGTTCTGTGTGTATTTGTAGCATATATATATATATATATATATATATATATATATATATATATATATATATATATATATATATATATATATATATATATATCCATTTTGTGTGCGATCCATCTGGCGTTGGTGAATAGTAGTCTCTGCAGTGGCAAACTATGTGTTAGTTGCCGTAGCCAGGCTAGCAGGCCCGACCGGCATCCTTCTACTTCCTCCCCGCCTTCCCCGCCTGCCGCGGCCGACAACAATCCACGGGCGCCCGCTGGTCTGGTGGATGTCCTCCAGAGGACAGTTCATGCTTTCGCGGCAAAATTTTTGCGGCGAAAAAAGTTTATTTCCCCCTCAAAAATAGGTAATTGAGCACTGTAGTGGTTATGATCATATCAGTGACTATGTAACTACATGGAAACGGTCCAAATGATGCCTGTTTCTTGTAAAGTAACAGCGTTACAGAAGGCTGGCTGTAGTCTTGCGCTGAAGTCCCACGGGAATTCAGTTGTAGCAGGAAAAGGTAAACAGCAGATCGGAGCATAGTGTGTGAAGAGTGACGAGCAGAGGTGTTCACAAGGGAAGAAGCTTGGAGTAACATAACTATGGAGCTAGAGCCAGCCTTCAGTAACGCTATTACTATACAAGAAACAAGCATCATTTGGCCCGTTTCCATGTAGTTACATAGTCAGTGATATGATCATAACCACTACAGTGCTCAACAGTGCTTTTTTCGCCCCAAAAATTTTGCCGCGAAACCATGAACTGTCCTCTGGAGGACATCTACCAGACCAGCGGGCACCCGTGGATGGTTGTCGGCCACAGCAGGTGGGGAAGGCGGGTAGGAAGTAGAAGGATGCCGGTCGGGCCTGCTAGCCCGTCTAAGGCAACTAACACACAGTTCGCCACTGCAGAGACTACTATTCACCAATGCCAGATGGATCGCACACAATATATATATATATATATATATATATATATATATATATATATATATATATATATATATATATATATATATATATATATATATATATGCTACAAATACACACAGAACTGCTGCGTAATGATTATTACCGAAGCCTGGCTGAACACACTCACTCATCAGACGGCAGCTAGCAGCTAACAGGGTAGGTGAATTTAAACAATGTCTGAGTTGAAAACGCATCTTGTTTTCATGTAAGGGCCCTGTTCATGTTGCACAGACATTTTAGTTGCATTTTGTGTCTGTTAAGAGGCATAAGGCACTCTTTATGATATGCCCCCAAAACTGCCCTTTTAGCTAAGTGGGAGCTCTCGGCATTAGCTGCAGCAGCTCCATGATGCAAGCACCGATTCGGCTCGTTTTTTTTTTTTTGCTATCGACAGTACTTACATACTTATAGCGATCAAGATTAACGTAAAAATTGCCCAGAGTTCTCCTTTAATGGTAAAATTACAATCTATTGCCTACGGTAAAATATAAATAAAGGGGGAGAAATATGGGCTTACAATTTAGATCTCAGAGACAAGATAGGTCCTATTACCAAATGCAAAAAAATACCATTATCTCATGAGTTGTTTCATGAAAATGGTAATTATTTTGCATGGAAATACAATGGTGATAAAAATAATAACGATAATAAAGACCATTTAAGTCGCTTAATCATTTTGGGAAATAAAAAAACTAAAATAATGCACAAACAAATCATATCACAATACGGCAACAAAATAAAAAGATTTCCCATCCGAACACTAGTGAGCATGCTAAGAGAGAGGTGAGAAGGATAATCGTATCTACACTATAATTGAATGGGAAATGTATTTGCTTCAGCACTTTCAGTTAGTTTTTCTTGTTCTTTGCAGCCACCTCCTTTTGAGATGACTCTTAGCACACGTTCTGTTCACCTGGAGACTAACAAGGAGGTCTGAGACGTAGAGAGGAAGGGAGTCTGAAATGTGAAAAGCCTTGCTGGGGAACCGAGGGAGTGCTGCACAAGTCCTGCTTTTCACAGGTTATATTACACATCTAAACTTGTCCGTACAACATCTGTGTGTGTCACCAAAAGTGTTGTGGTCAACTCTGAAGGCTGGCAGGGAGAGAAGAAAAGAATAATAAATACTTTATCCTGGCTTCTCTTCTAAGGAATTGCTAATTGTATGTAAAGTACAATGGGGATTTCAGAGTGTCAAAAATGCAGATGGTGCTACGACCAGCATGCTGCAGATCCCGGTGACATGCTGTAAACTTGTATTTGCTCCTAACTTTCCCACATTGCTGCATGACTTGCTATCATCTAGAATTGATGCACCTGAACTACTGCTGACACTCACACACAAACACTGACACAAGCTTACACACACATGCACACACCCTCTTTCTGACACCAACACACACAGAGCCATCAGTTACCAGCGCCAGTGGCTGCTCTGCTCCAGCCTTAATGGAAGGCCTGACCTCCGCTATGCTGAGTTATTTCCACCCTCCCCAAATTTTCAGGCAACCGGAGGAAAGAGGGTATGAGAAAAATAGAGCAACAGGGAGCATGGGATTCTACTTTTTCAGTGTAAAACTTTAATTCATTTCATTTTCCTTCCCAATTTACAGAGTCCCAGGACCACTTACTCTGTAATGAGAAAGTGGGTTGAGAAAGGGAGTGAAGTCTGCTGAGAGGACAGCCTCCAGCACTCACTACAGCTTTTAGGTGAAACTGTGAAAATGCAATCTTTTTAAGTCATATCCCTTTCCTTCGTGGAGCTACAGCCTAAACAGCCACAGTAAATCCTGTACGTGAGTATTGCAAACCGTTGTTGAGTGGTGTGGTTCCTTAAGCATTTAAACACATTAAACTGTGTACATAAAACATGTCATTCATGTGTATGTCATGATATGCTTGGTGAACAGCCTTCATTTAAATGAATAGGGTACCATCTTGAATTATCGCATCCAGTTAGAGCTGGGCAATATATCGATATTATATTGATATTGTGATATGATACTAGATATCGTCTTAGATTTTGGATATCGTAATATGGCACAAGTGATGTCTTTTCCTGGTTTTAAAGGCTGCATTACAGTAAAGTTATGTACTTTTCTGGACTTACCGGACTGTTCTAGCTGCTCTATTATTTGCCTTTACACACTTAGTCATTATATCCACATTACTGATGATTATTTATCAAATAAATCTTTTGTGAAAGCACCAATAGTCAACACTACAATATTGTTGCGGTATCGACATCGAGGTATTTGGTCGAAAATATTGTGATATTTGATTTTCTCCATATCGCCCAGCCCTACATCCAGTTCTTCTTAATATGCTTACATCCCCATAGGGCGTTCAGGAGGCCCAAGAGTCAAAGTCACACAACCATGTAAGCCCAATGTCCATAGTCTAAAACCATTCTGTGGACCTTTGTCCCATGACAACTCCATATTTTATTACTCACTCTCTACTGTGAAGTGTCAAATCAAAACAAAAATGCCACAAAAATAACGATTTAAATTACTTAATAAAAAATATGTTCCTGTGTCAACAACAATTTGTTGTGAGCAATATGTTTTCAGGATGACAGCTAAAAACTAAAACATTAAATGCAGGGTTGGTAATTATTTCCAATATACACTTTTTATATATTGTTTGGAATGTTCTTCTTACCTCAACAGCAATAATATAAGTTATGGGCTCTGAAAAAGGAGCGAAAAAGATCTGTCATCTGTAGCTGCTGTAATCCTGTAAAAATGTCCACCAATCACAACTTCAACTTTAACATCGTGGAAGGAAGCAGAGAAGACCGCCCAACACCGAACCAGTTGGAGGAAGTTCACGAATAACCTACGCTCCCCAAAGAGCAAAACGGTTTAAACAAACAATCACAACTTTTCTCTGCTTTGAGAACCAATGAAATGCCTCCGTGCCCCGTTGCGCGTTATTATGGAACCCAAGCAAATTCTAGGAAAGGCCCACCCTTCAATAGCATTCACACAATACTATTGGCCAGGCGTCCATGCTTACGCAAGATAATGTATCTCGATTTGTTCAGGTCCTATCTCCTGACCAATCGGCTATCCTAACCTTAACCACTCGAGGTCAGTGCCTAACCCCAACCAATCGGGCTGCTTCGTAGGGCGGGCCTTTCCTAGAAGTTACGTGGGTTCCATAATAATATAACGTTTTCCACATTACCAACCCTGCCTTTAAGCAAAGAAAAACAAATTGAATGTTGTTTTATGATTACACTGATTTATTATTCAACACAGAGTGTGGCAATGCCATGCTGTTGGAGAAGTCGCTCTGGTAAATGGGTATGGGGAGCTTCCTGTGAGACAGAGTGTACAGAGAGACAGCTTACTGCTGTGCTAAGGACTAGCTGACTGTGCCAGGCACGCTGAGACAATCAACTCCAGAATCCTAACAGTGTGACTACTCTCAGATTAATGCAAGCATTGGGAAAATGCATAAAGAAGAAGGTGAGTATATCAAGGCCATTTTTATATAAAAAAGCCCATTTTTTATGACTGTATTATCCAGCCTATAAGTTACCTAATAGTGCTGGGTAAAGCTGGGATTATGTGATAGACATGGTGTGAGACATACCTCCATAATTGCCTTTTATGACAAAAAGGTCACATCATCACTTTATGGCTGCGTGAAACTTCCAGATTTTGTAGACCTCTCAAGCATTCAGAGAATCAATGGAGAGCTGGCAGGACTGACCTCGATAGAATGCAATTTCATTCCCTGCTCGTCCATGTGCAACAAGCAGGCTAAACATACATGGAAGTAACCCAAGCCAACCTGTGTGACACTGAGAATGTATGCCCACTTTTCATCATGCATGTGTATAATACATTTGAACTGGTATGGAAATTACACACATGGCATTAGCTTTGCCACCATCTGTTTCTTTTTTCTTCTGAGGGTTGGTGCTTAATCAGGCACAAAAACACATCAGCAGTGACACTTTGGACATCAGTTGCTGGCTGAGGAAAAGTCTGTTTAGAGCCTATAAAAAGCCCCGTCAGATCCAAAATACAGAGTGTCAAGGGAGGACCACCAGTGTGGCAATCTCATCTCCACAGCCTAGTGTGGCGCAAAGCAATCACTCTGACTCACCTTCTGTGTCTAACTCAGACGGCAGTACATTTTCTAGATAGAAAACACGTACACGGCAATATGAAGGTACATTAAGGAGGAGGTAGACAACATAGAGCGCAACCTCTCTGTCACCTGAATCATCCCGTCGCAATTAGCAATTTTGTCCTTGTTAATTCACTAATTTGTGATTAAGCCGTGCTCATCTATTTGTGTGGAAACATGCTACATAAACATCAATAGGATTAGGTTTCATTGATATTCATGAGCTAATGGGAGGCTGTATAAGTGTTATTTACACAACACTAAGCTGTCTGGCAGATAAGGTTTCTCAGGGCT
This sequence comes from Zingel zingel, assembly GCA_023566125.1. Taxonomy (NCBI): domain Eukaryota; kingdom Metazoa; phylum Chordata; class Actinopteri; order Perciformes; family Percidae; genus Zingel; species Zingel zingel. Next base: position 24,428,629 of record CM042324.1, on the reverse strand, counting down.
ATGGCAATCGGATTCAATTTCATGACCTGTGCAATGCCAGAGGGGGAAACAGCAAGCAATGCAGCTATTATTGGATAACTGAGTTTCCAACTGCAAACAATTTAAAAACACGATTGTTGTTCTCTCTGATAGAAAATGCTAATACATGTGACAAACAATATTTCTAAGGTGGAGCTGTGAATATTGATCCACGAACCGTAGCCAAAATGAGTTGGTGTGAAATAAATAACTAAACAGGAAAAGAAAAACATTTATAAAACTCTATTGATTTTTGTCTGTTATTTGGAGAGCGGAACATGGGTGAAGGTACACCAAGTCTCGCACAAGTCTTAGTTCGAGATGACAAAGACTGAGGGAAAACAACGTGCATGACCAACTTTGCTATAACTATCGATCAGCTTTAAGAGGACAAACAAGGGCCCAAACAAAAAGCTAGAGTCTCCGATCTCTGGGTATTATTATGTCCAAGGCCTTGGGAAAAGCCTACAGGTCAATACTGGAGCAGCATAGGCGCTGTGGGGTAGGGCTGGAGACTTAATAAAGCAGACGTATTGTGTGTGAGCAGACGGGTCGATGTGACTCCCCCCCCAGACGCAATGCATTTTCACTGCGGGACAGGTTGCTGCACTGTGCAGAGTGGGCCTGGAGCAGAGGTCAACCTATTCACTTCATCAGCAGTAGAAACCAAAGAACAGTGGGAGAGATGGAGTGAACGCAGTGAAAGAACAAATTATCAACCCAGGGGACTCTGCTCATGGATATCAGGGAGGGCTTAGATTTTTTGGGGGCTTTACATGCAGTTTGCTGTGCATGTGCAGAGTAGGAGACACCACTTTGTATCTGAAAGAGCTAGCACTTCACATATATAATTATACACTTACAGTATACCGTATATGCTGTCAGACAGAAACATGTAAATTCATGAATTTTCACACACCCACTTATCTTACCTTCTCGTAGTAGCGCAGCTCATAGTCCAGGATGATGCCATTGGGCTGTTCTGGTTGTGGCCATGACAGTGTGAAGCTATTCATGGTGGAGCTGATCTGGTGCATGATGGGAACTATGGAGGGAGCTGTAGGACACAGAAAGAGTAACACAAAATCAACATATTTCTACAATAACTTATTCAGCCCAAACTGATGGTTAAACAGGGGGAATATAGCTGAGCAATATTCCCTCAGCCACAAAGTGAGAGTTTAGATCATGTGTGCTGTTTGCCAGGCAATTCATTTTAACTTTAAACATGAACATGTGGAACTGTGGCCCTGCGTAGCCATATTGATTGTTTACTTTAGATTCAAAATTGGTATATCAAGCCAGCTTAGTGACAACCACTTTATTATCTGCCTAATATTCATTTAACAAATTGTATGACTTTCAGGAAAGATGTTGCATATTTAAAAAAACACATACATATCATCCCATGTTTGAACCTAGAAGAAAAAATCATCAGCTAGCAGTACTCAGCACAGAGTTCAAGTTTAAGCAACTGCCACTCTCATCAGTACTCAGCTAGCAAGCTGAGTCAGGCCAATCAGAGCTTCACTCAGCCATATTCTGGCACTGCAGGACCAAATATGTGCTGGCCTTGGCCAAAATAAGGCTGCCAGATTTGGCAAAAAAAGTGAGGGTGTGGACTTGGGCTGATTGTCAGCTCTAGTTAGCAGGACTCCAGCTACCTTAGCGCCAAAATGATCAGTCACCCTGAGTCTGGCCTGAGTCCAGCAACCAATCGTGTTAGATTTAGTCCGCTGTTGGGCTGAGTAATTTGGGCTACTTGGGCAGAATATAGGAGCACTAAGTGTGGCATCCGCAGGATGCATTGGATGCAGTAATTAAGTTCCAAAGCTTTTTATGAATGAATTGTTTTGTTAAAATATGAGTATAGCAGGAAAGAAAACAAGACATTTGTTATTTATACAAAACTCTGTCTGAACACGAGTAATTCAATAATGTACTGTAATTGCATTTTTATAGTAAGTCATGCAGTCATATAAATAGCTTAACTGGGCTTTTGTGTTTCAGTAATATGATTGTACACAAGTACACAAACCTTGTAGGCATGCATCTAACTTTACAGTATAATGCATAGTACAACAGAAATGTATTCATCAGAATAGCGTGTAGAAGGTCATATTAAATTGCTCTGATCCAGGAGTCAGTCAGTTAGACATTAGTTCAGGAATGCGTGTTAAAATGAAATGGGTAAACTAACATGAAGAGAAGAGGTCTGTCTGATTTGCTGATCTAGATGTAACTTGACAAAAATGACACAAACTGATTGTGTTATAGAGTCTTACAGTAGGCAGCAAGTGCTGATTTCAGTGCAAATGATGTCATGGTGAGAAATGTAAATTAGTAAACAGTGGCAGGAAAGAAATTATGCTTGCATCCAATAAAACTGCCACTTCGCAGGCACAAGCAGAGTGCACTGGATCTTCAAGAAAACAAGCACCCTAAGTTTTTATATACTCTATATAAAACTATTCTTACAAAAATTACATCCGGTGAGCCAAGCTGTGTATGAACCACATTATTCAGTAAACAAAGCCCTTTGGAATCAAATAGGTCTAATATTGTGATCGTCCTGCCCCAGATTCAGTCTATTCCATGGGTCTCAAACTCGCGGCCATGGGGCCAATAGAGGCCCGCGGGATGATATTTTGTGGCCCCCTACTTGACATCAAAGTTTAGTGTTAGTGTGGCCCGCGCGTTGTTCTGAAACGCACATTTTTGCTGAGTTGTTGCGTGTGTCACTTACGGTCTCCTGACAGCGGCGTTTGTTGTCAACGGTTATCAAACTAGCCAACTGGGAAGTACCTGGGCAAGTATCAACGTTAGTCATTTGATGGAAACGTGTTCCGGAGTGACGGAAAATATATGCCATCACCCAGTTCCAGTCATGTCTCTCTCAAAATGTGCCGTGAAGAGAAAGGTTGGCGACGAGCACAGGCAATTTCAGGGAAAGCGGGAGACGGAATATTTTTCTGTTGAGCACAGGGGCACCCCTACATGTCTCATATGCACAGAGAAAGTTGCAGTGTACAAGGAATATAACATCATACTTGATGCGGCCCAGCCTGACCCAGAATCTACCTCCAGCGGCCCCCAGGTAAGTTGAGTTTGAGACCCCTGGTCTATTCCATCCTTCAGCAGTACCTGCATGCACACACATGGGCAGCCAATAAACCCAGACACTGCAATTTCCTGCTCATTCCATTGGTTTTGTCTTCTGCATTGTCATCCCTCCATCGTCCTTGTTCCTCGTCGTTCTTCACATGCCGCTCAGAGGTTGTGTTATTGGACATGAGGAAGACATAATGCTCGATAATAAAACTGTCTGTACATATATGCATGTGTTTGTTTCTGTGTGGGGTTCCACATTTTTAAATTTCAGTTTGACAGAAGTGCAACTGCCTGTCTTTAATGTAGGCATTATAAAGGCCTAAGTCACAATGCCTTGTTGCAACACTGCATGTTTCTTACCTGTGTCTGAACCAGTGCAGCATGTAATCAGCTGAAAGTCTAGGTATTTTTTTTTTACTACAGGTCTGAAATAAAATTAATTGAACTGAAATCGAGCCTAATTTACCATCAGAACAGATATCACATGCCATTTCAGTCCATCTTCCTGTCTGTTTTGCTATGATACCTTAGAAGATTTCCTCACTGTTGACATTTAACAAATCTGCGGATGTGTCACTGCTGACAGTAGCGTCAAGGTAGTTGAGCAGCACAGATTTTCTCATCTTTCCCTGGTGCTGATATTCACTTTTTCTGTATCTATTTGTTATGATAACATGTGTAGCAAAGTGACAAGTTCTTAAAGGTCCTATGACATGCTGCTTTTTGGATGTTTTTATATAGGCCTTAGTGGTCCCCTAATACTGTATCTGAAGTCTCTTTTATATAGACCTTAGTGGTCCCCTAATACTGTATCTGAAGTCTCTTTTATATAGACCTTAGTGGTGCCCTAATACTGTATCTGAAGTCTCTTTTATGTAGACCTTAGTGGTCCCCTAATACTATATCTGAAGTCTCTTTCCTGAAATTCAGCCTTGGTGCAGAATTACAGCCACTAGAGCCAGTCCCACAATGAGCTTTCCTTAGGATGGGCCATTTCTGTGTCTGTAGCTTTAAATGCTATTAAGGAGGCGAGAGGGGGGGGCAAGGTGGAGGGTGGGGGGTGTGGCCTTGACCAACTGCCATGCTTCGCTTGTTTTCAAGCCATGATGTCTCTCTCTCTCTCATGGGTGGGCCAAATTCTCTGGGCGGGCAAAGCAGAGAAAGGGGAGGTAACCTTTCCCCTTTTGACGTCATAAGGAGCAAGATTCCAAATCGGCCCATCTGAGCTTTCATTTTCTCAAAGGCAGAGCAGGATACCCAGGTCTTGGTTTACACCTATCGCCATTTCTAGCCACTGGGGGACCATAGGCAGGCTGGGGGAACTCACATTAATGTTAAAAAAACCTCATAAAGTGACATTTTCATGCCATGGGACCTTTAAATGTCATGGACAGTGCTGGCTTGGCCAATAGCAGGTATGGGAGTTTCAAAAAATCTGCACACTTCAACTGATTATACACTTCCCAGGGATCATGTGGATCCCTGTTAATCAAGTTAAAGGTTCTGGATATATTTTGTCTTTTCAACTGTCAAATGTTATTTTTTTCTCCGCTCTGTTCATTTTAAACAAACCACTGTTGCTGCTGGAGATTAAAAAAAAATACAGTGTACTGTGTAGCAGAGAATTTGTCAGTAGGTTTGAAGGCTCTGCAAACTTTTCTTTTTTGAAAAAATGTTTCCATCGTCTTCTTACTATAAATTATGGGGTCCTACATGAAAACAGTATTTTCAGTTTTACAGTTTTACTACTCTGTACTACAGAGTAGCTGTATTTGTTTTTCTCTGTGCTCTTATTACCGGTTTGAGTGTTAAACTAGGATGTTTTTTTTCTAATTTGAATGTGGTTTTTGCCATTTTCTGGGGCTTCAGGTATAATCCTTAGTATGAACAAATCAATCTAGAGATAGTGACGCCAATTTGTTAATAAAAATGTCACAAAAATAAATAAATAAAAAATAGAAATTACTCAGCTTTTATGTACAAATCAAATGTCTTTAATGACATGTAAATATTCCCCTCTATCTATTGTATGATCACAAACTTCTCCAAGGTGCTAAGATAAACTCTGAACAAAGATCAAAGATGAATCCAACCAAATTTACTCATCAAACAAATTTGTGAACATACAAGTAAGCTTGATTAAAAATTGATTCTACGGCTGCTCATATTAGGTTCAAAGCCTTGGTGTTTGTATACAGTGCTGGAAAGGAATCTCCACCCCCATGTCTGCAGGCATAAGTACAGCCCCACACAAGCCAATGCTTTACATTTTGTGCCCATCAGCCTCTTGGCTCTGGGCCTGCTCGCTGCTGAGGCCTAGTCATTGCTGAGCAAATGGCACCCTATCTCAACTAAATGATCCCTTTTATCAGACTCCTTAATGGCTTATTTTATTTATTTTCCTTCCTCTTTGTACTTCAACCTTGCATAACTGCTCGATGGCCACAGGAGTTCTGAAAGGAGAAAAGCTCCTGACATTTTTTACTCGATGTTGGTGGATTGTAAATCAAGTTTTGTAGGAAAGACGGCTTGTTCTACGGTTTTGATTAGGGTTAAGTATTTCTTGATCCAAGTGTCAGATATGACCTACATTTTAATGTAACTGTAAACAAATGAGTGAGCTCTGTTTATCCTGTCAGTGCGACTGGATTCTGTTACGTTTTTCACCTCCTGACTTCCCTCCCTCCTTCCCTTCCTCTCACTCTCTCTCTCTCTCTCTCTCTCTCTCTCTCTCTCTCTCTCTCCTACCCTCGACAGAGAGTGTGAGGGGCTAAGATCCACCTCGTTGCACTTCAGCCTCTCTGCCTCTCAGGCTGGTTCACGCTCCACTGACCAGGGCTAGGGCTGCCTGGGCCGCATTATCAATTACTGGCCACAGGCACACACTGTTCCTGACAGACCCAGGGGAGGGGCACTCCACACACAAATTCTTGCAGTGGAAAAAGCGGCTGAGGAGGAGAGGTATTTTCACAGCCCCAGCCCCGAGTCCTAGTCCCAACTCAATTCATGCATTCAGGCGCACAGAGAAAAAAACAAACTTTTACCACGTATAATTTTTAATGCACGTTTATAAGTGCTAAGCGTCTAGTGTCTAAATGCATGCTAGTGTATAGCCTGGGATGAGACCCCTCAATCACCACCCACATCTCCGATTTTTTCAGCGATTCAAATAGGTCTGGTGTTCTTTGATGGCTTCTAACCCCATTTGGAGTAACAACCGAGCCAATCAGAGCTCCGTAGGTGGGATTGAGACATCTGCTCTGTGCCAGAGAAACTCCTACATCTCATGCAACATTCTGTTTTTTTTGCATAATTATTATGCAGTAGGCCTATTTAATCAACACGTTCTTCTTGTGAGAGCTACTAAAGTTCTGATGTCAATTGAAAATGACGACGGCAGGAATGATATGTCAGTTACTACTCATCGGTTGAGGCAAAGGTAACCCTAGCGAACATGAACATGAACATGAACATGAACTGTCAAACTCAATTGGGTTTGGTTATTAGGCTAGTAAGTGTCGGTTGTAAATATTTGATTATAAAATTCTATCTTTAAACACAAATTCTAACTACACTCCCTAAAGAATGTGTCCCACTGGACAGACAGTGGCTGTGTTTTTGAGAGGAAAAGCAGAGAGAGAGAAATAAAGAGTGTGTGCACATGTATGTGTGTCGGTGTGTCCTAGTAGCATACTGTATGTGTGAAGAGCCTGTCGGAGACAATGTGTTGTGCCTGTATGAGGGTGAGGTTCAGCCCAATGAAGCACCGCTGTCCCCTCCAACTGCGTCCCCCACTGTCACCCTGGGACGATGATGCTGACAGTGATTGGTGACTGTGTCCTGCACTCCTTTCTCCTCCCTCCATCCCTCCCATCCCTTGCTCCTGTGCTCCACTTTTATCTGGCCCCACTTGCAGCCCCTGGCTTTTAATGCAGAGCTTGGCTCACCATTAATCAAAGTCAAAGCCTCCCAGTGTCTGGCTGAGACAGAGAGGAAGTGAGAGAAAAGGAGAGGAGAGACAGAGAGAGAGAGAAGAGGTGAGAGGGGGTTTGAAAGAAAGAGTGAAAAGCCTCTTTACCTTTGTACGATTAATCTACTTTGGAATACAGATGAGTGTGGAGCATCATTTTACATGTCTGGCACAGACCTGAGCGGCTGTTTCCGTTATTGTTACTTCTGTGTGCAGATACTATCATTCATATGGTATGGTGAGGGGTAAGCATATTCAATGTGCTGTTCTACATCTTAAAAGAGCACTCCAGTGATTTTAGTATTACACTTCCACAGAGTTGGGAGACTCATGATGACAAATTATAAAGAATGGTCAAACACCGATGCAGAGATATCCATATGTTGTCCCTTATATGGTAAAGCTCCAAAAAGAAGACATTATACAACTGTTTTTACAGGCATGAGAAGTACTCCTCATTACTAAAAAACTGAACTTGATGTGTAAATTGGTAGTGCCCTTTTAAAGTAAAAATTGTTCCATCCCAAAATGAGCATAAATGTTTAACGTCTCTATTTCTGTCTCTCCTTTAACTGTGTCCTTTCTCTCATTGTGAGATTCCCGGGAAAGACTTAACTGCAGCAGTCATCTGTGTTCCTCATGCAGCACAGCTTTCATATATGAATTCCCAGCTGGAAGTTCCTGCTCTGCCTCAGTTACTCTCAGTGAAATGATTGGACAGAAAGTTTGAACTATAATTGGTCAGATGATCTTGTACCAAATTCCCATTCAACTCTGTGTACAGAAAAAAAAAAACTGTGCAAAATACATATGGCCACATTCAAAACCACATACTGTATACGAGCCAAGTTGTTCTTTCTCTTTATTGCACTTGAGGTTTGTGCTTTAAGATGCTGGCACACAACTGAACCATGCAGTCTCATAATAGGGGCTCAGTGTCTCAGATGCGCAGAGCAGCCTATAGTCATGTGCTGTGCCTCTGTCAAAGGCATAGGTTTAACTACAACCCTCCCTATTAGCAGGGGCTCAGACGGCCAAGCCAGCCATGACTACATGGTAATGGGCCTCCTTAAAACATCATAAAGAGGAATCAGTTCAGCACCATGGATTTCTGTCAAGAAACCATGGTTGGAATTATTTTAAATAACACAGTATACGTGGAGGATTCTGAAGTGAACTCTATGTTGGAAAAGAAAAAGAAAACTGTCCATTGCATGAGCATACTTTCACATAGACATAAACACACACACACACACACACACACACACACACACACACACACACACACACACACACACACACACACACACACACACACACTTCCTAGAGTCACTTAATACACTACATGAAGACATCAGAATTGACGAGAAAGCTCAGTAGCATTCAAGTCTGCACTTTTATTTTTGCCTGCAGCTAATACCTCTCTTTCTGGTTCCATGGACAGGATCCAACATTTATGAGAACAGGCATCAAATGAAATAAAAATGGCACCCGGAGAGAGCCCGAAGAACTGTCTGAGATGATGAAACTCTTGGACACCCTAGATCTGATACATAGCAGGATGAGTGATAGGGAAGAAACAAGGAGAAGGTCAACCCCCCAAAAAACACATGGAAAGACTTTGTAGGCTGTAAACTGTAAAGACATGAGTAGTGTCTTGAATACCCTCCACGGACATGTTTGCCTAACATCTCATCTGATTTTAGAACCCCACAGAGCACAGATCTCTTTAATTCATCTGGTTGTTTGGATTACAGTCCAGTGCATTGCATCTTAGAATCTTGAATGCAACCCACCCGGGCGGACTTGCCCATAGAAGGCCGAGGATAGCGATGTTTGCATTTCTGTGGGAATAGCTCTCGAAACAGAGCAGCTAAGTGGATGAGGATTGTTTGTAGATATACTTGGCATTCTGTGGTCTGAGGGACTGTTGGCACATAATCTAGGTCAAGAAGGCTGTGCCAGTAAGATCAGAGAACTGTTGAACATCAGGCATTATTTGAAAAAAAAATGGTTTAATGAACAATGCATGAGAAAAAAAGTATTTACATCTCATGCATTGTTCATTAAACCACGCCCGCACAACCACTAAGAGTAGAAAGGAGTTGTAAAATGTGTAGAATTATATGAAAAAAATACCACCCTGATGAGAAGAAGTGGTGGATTTAGGTTAGGTGTCCAGGATTACATAAGAAAACATGGCTGCCATGTAATTTTACTTTTATCACCCACAGCTTAGACTTGTGGTCATTTAGCAATGTAATACATTCACTTACCCCTAAATATAAACCACACTATTTCACAAAGTGACATGAAATGGCTACTTTTCAATAGCTAACATAGATAAAGATGACGTAATTCAGGCCAGGCGTGAAAGATAGCCTAAGAGGGGGGCAGTATATAACCTTTGTATGTCTGTATCTGTATGTGTGTGTTTGTGCATCTTCCGGAAGAGCACAGGCTGTGAATGAACTCCTAAATCACTCTATTGATCAGCCTTTCCTCCCAGACACATGCTGGGATCGAGGGCAGTTAAATGGCCTCTTCGGTGATTCACACTAAATCTCTCCAACTCCCTCCTTTCCTCCATTACTTCCTCTTCTCCTCCTCCTGGTCCCCTTTCCTCCTCTGATGCCTTACTGTTTTCTAGGTGGCCTCTTGGTTTTCCTTAATCTTGCAACAGTCTACCCTACAGCCAGGACAAGTTGAAAAGACAAAGACTCCATTGAGACATCCAAAAACGTTTTCATTCCTGGGTAATCAGACTAAAAGGACCCCTTCACCTATCTGTTCTCTCATAGGTTGTCATGCGTATAGTACCAGAAGGGTAATAATACCATTACACTTGTCAACAGACTACATCTTATGGGAATACTCTATTTATCCCCCAAATGCCATACCTGATGATGTGGTTTGGGGCTGAATAGAAGCAATACAGACTTATTTTGGTATGAAAGACTCTTATTCTTTCAACCTGACAGAACTGTGATACTTTGGAACTAAAAAACCCTGAAAGTTAGGCTTTGATACCAGGAACAGCAGTTTACTTGCTTTTTCTTGGCCTGAGACTACAGCTCTAAGTTTTGGTATGTTATTGGCAAATTCTGTCTATAAGCTAGTCAATACAGTATAAGGGCTTTAAATGTAGATAATAATGTGCTCCTTTAAATAAAGGTGTACTGCATGTGACTAGAGCCCGACCGATAAAGGATTTTTAAGGCCAATACAAATATTTGGTGATTTAAAAATCCGATATTCCGATATATCGGCTGATATATTTAAAAGGAAAAAAAAAAAAAAAAAAAAAAAAAAAACAGAAACGTGTAACAAAACATTTTCCTAACATTGTTATATTTACATAGTTATTTGTAGTTATTTATGAATCCTCACTAAAATAATATGATAATGCAGTTTAAAAATAAACTTGTTTGTTTTTTGTCACAACAGAACAGAGGAACATCAAAATATATTAAAGTTCTGAAATAAAATGTATAAAAATACAATCTTAAAATATGAAACTTAAAGTCCTTTGAACAAAAACACAATAACAACAGTTGTTGCCAACAGGGATGTTGTAGAGCGCCCTCTGGTGGACCAACTATGCAACGCCAAACTCAGAACATGGTTGAAGGGTGTTTCGTCCGTTTTTATTTTATTTAAAAAAATATTCAGAATCATTTATTTGTCATTATAAATGATTCTGATGAATGAATATTTAAAAAAAATAAAAAAATAGTAGTTTGGAAAATGCCTATAATATCGGCCAGCCGATATATCGGTCGGGCTCTACATGTGATTGATAGACTCAAATTTTTGTGACATGTTCACTGTGACATCCCCAATCACTGCACTATGTTGCGCAGAAGATGAGTGCATATATAAATGCAATTGCAATTTAGTTTCCTATTAAGGCAGGAGGCCCATCCATGCATGGTGTTTGCAAAAAGGTTGGCTGAAATGGAAAATAAACAAGAGGGTGTGTTGATTCATTATTGTTTGCTAAGCAATCATATTACTCATCTTAAACCTTTTTAACAGCTGTGCTGAGCACAACAGCACATGAAAAAAATGGCTCAACTTGACAGGCGGAGCCAAGAGGCATTTAGAGGAGACTGTGAAGTGCACCCTTTACCTTTAACTGTGCCACATTCTTCTGGCAATACAAAATTATCATAAAGTGACTTTTTATGATTTATAAATGTGCAAGCTTGTATGCACACTTCCATGGCATGGCTTCATTGAAAAACAATGTCTAAATCACTAGCTTTCCAGAGTCACATATTTCTGATAACTAATTCCAATTTAAAACAGAATTGCAATAAAATATTCAATGGACAAATTTCAACTTTCATATCCTGGATATGTGTGCACCTGTCCATTCCCAGATGCACATAAACATGACCATGTCACATAAACAAAGACATCTGTCTATTCTACTGGCAGTCCTAGCTCTGGCTTAGAGAGGACATCATGTGAAATTAGGGTTGTGCATTGTTCGTCTATTCTAGTTCAAACAGTGCCATCCTTTGCTTTTGTCTAGTACTAGTATTAAAATTGTTCTTCTGATTGACTTTGATTGTGTATAATGTATGTATGTATGTATGTATGTATGTATATATGTATGTATATATATATATATATATATATATATATATATATATATATATATATATATATATATATATATATATACACACATACATATATATATATATATATATATATACATATATATATATATATATATATATATATACATACATATGTGTGTATGTATGTAGATATATGTATGTATGGATTGTACACATAATACAGCAAATTGTATATAGTATAGATAGGAGCGTACAACAGTACTAAAGGTCAGGAAGGGAAGTTAAGTTGATATACATTAACTACTGAGCTGTGGAGACGGGGTAGGATCAAATAAGTGTATACTTCTTCCTACTCCTTTTCAGGCGTGTCTATGCTGGTTAATATGTCCCTTTTTATTCATTTATTTTCCTTATTTGTGAACTAATTTGTAAATTTTGGGGTGTTTTTGTTTTGTTTTATTTTATTTTGTTATGTCTAAAATAAAAAATAAAAAAACATTAATTTATTCATTCAAATGCTAAAGCAATTAAGTAAGTTTCAACAGGGTTTGGGGGGGTAAGGATTGTGCTACTGTCATTTCGCTCCTTTAGTAGTGAGATGAAGAAAATGTTTGCCTTTAAATACAGTATGGGCACCAACATCGGATACCAGAAGAGTGCTTATGTATTCATTTGGATTAAAGTTGTTTTTCTCTCACATTACTTTGCATTTGCAACCATTACAAATTATTGGGTAAGATTGGCTTGATGACCCCATTGTATGTATGATGACTGGTACATTAAGAATGTCCATGGTCCTGCAGGCTCAGAATACAAACACCTCTTTTATTGCTACTTCATTTACATGGACTTTCATTTTGTTACGCCACCTCTCCCAACCTTGCATCATGCGAGGGTGCAATGCACAAATATACGAAATAAACAGACAAGAGGATTTCAAGGTTTCCGACAATGAAAGCCTGTTGTATTTCTTAATGCAGTCTTCATGAACCCACAAGAATAGAGCCCTATATTTAAAAAAAGTGCCTATTTTAATTTTTAAAGTGCATTATCAAAAATAATAGCTTCTTGATACTTCTGCCACTTCAGTGCCCTGTCAATGAAACCCCTCAAAACTTGAATCAAGGAACAGTGCAATTATATGGCTACAAAGGACCACATAGGGCTGGACATAGGCCTGGCAGAATACATGCAGACACCTCATTACTACAGCAGACTTCAACAATAGGCCCGGACATTGCTTCTTCTACATCCATCATTCAAGTGTGCTATTAGCCTGTCAAATGGGCACAGTCAGCACCATTAGGCCACCCTGATAATCAGACCTATTTACTCCCTCATTTTCCTCTCCTTTACTGTCACAGTCTCGCAGTCTGGTCCCTTTCTCCATCCCGCCCAGTCTTCCCTCCCATTCCTCCCCTGACTCATTCTCAGACAAAGACAAGTTCAGTCGGTCATTACATTCTTCTGAGACTCATCGTAATCAAATACGGTATGCCCTCCACCAACTGGGCACAATTTAATTTCAAAATGTACTCCTGTACAAAAGGGACATGGATAAAGCAATTTCTCTTTCACTGGTATTTGAGATAAATGTGAAATAAGTTCATTTCACAATTAAAGTGGAAATGTGCCTCAATAATTCTGAATTTGTTTGACATTAGGTATTTCGTCATTGCATCAGACGACTATATGTAGAAAACATAACACAGAAAACCATAGTGCATGGCCAACAAGAGGTTCCAGGCCCCCAAGCTGACAAACCTGTGCTCTTTCCTTATTGGAATATCAACCAAAAATCTCTCGTCTTTCACCACACTGTAACTCCACTTCATGTCTGTTATTAGGTCCCACAAGCTCACACTGTGATCTTCACGGCCCGCCTCATCCACAGAAACAGAAAAATAAAGAGAGCCTCATTTTAATGTTTCACTTGAGTCAATACTTGTCCCTTGATAGGTGCTACTGTGTAAAAGTCAAAGATCCACAAGAGCATGGAAAAGGCTGCAGCAAAAAGGACCAGCAAAGACAATGGGCCCTGTCTTGCACCCAGCGCAGCGCAAAGCCCTACACAAGTGTCTTTGCTAGTTTAAGACCGACGCAGTTGTCAATTTCCCGTTCAGCGCCCACGTCATTTAAATACCAAATGTACCTGCGCCCATCTGTGCGCCCATGGGTGTGCTGGTCTTATAGGGAGGTGTGTTCAGGTGAATTATTGGCGTATTGCTATCTTGAGGCAGCGGGAAGTGATTGCGCCATTGACCAACACGAACCTGGTCTAAAGTCAATAGCGCAGCATTTCATTGTTATTTTAACAGCAAATTAGTAAAATGCGCCAAGGCTCGTGCACAGCGTGCACACACTATGCTTGTTACACACACACACACACACACACACACAGGGAAGCGCAGCAGCACACAAACATGCAAAAGATTGCGCCAAGGTACAAACACGCCTGGCTTTTAAAGGGAATGGGAGATGACACTCTGATTGGTTTATTGCATGTTACGCCCAAAATACACCTGTGAATTAATGAAGAAACTAAGTACAACCCTTTGGAACCATGCACCCAGCACATGGACGCTTTTTTCCGCCGTCAAACTAGCAAAAATGGATTTGGACACGCCCCAAACGCACCCGCGCCATGCGCTTCACACCGTGCGCTTAGATCATTAAAATAGGGCCCAATATCCTTGACCTGTCATTACCATTGGCTGGGCTCAGGTCCCATCACAGGAACACACAAACATACTGTACAGAGAGACAGACAGGGAGAAAGAGAGAGAAAGATAAGAGGATGAAGGTCATTTTCACTGGCTGGCCTCAGATCCATCACAGGCAAAGGCAGAGAATGCACACAGACCCAAACACAGGGAGACAGACAAGAGAGAGAGGACAGCGATAGAGAGAGAGAGACCAGGAGAGTAGAATATTTCAGTGTAGTCTGAAAACAGCAGCTGTCCGTGTATCTATCTTGGGTCGGTCTCCTTCAGTCTGACATTAAAGTATTAAACAGTGAACAGAGTCGAACCTGGATAGCTCACTAAAGGTGAAATGAGAGAACGGTGCAACAAAGAAATGATGGCTTTGCGGATCATGCTCAGTGTAACTGAAATTTGTGAAAAAGAATTAAGTAAGATTAATTATCTTGTTGTTTTTGTTTGGAGGGCTGTGTCAGTGTATAAATCTGAAGATTTAAAGACAGATTTCAACTGGGGTGCAGCCTTCCGTGAAGAGAAAAGTACGGACTTGCTGTGCAGCATTGTTCTCCAAACAAAGTCTCATTAAACAAAGACCAAAGAAAAACAACGAAGAGAAGCGTCGTCTGTGAAGCAACCAGCCTGCAACCTCCAGATGTGAACCTCAAAAAAAAAAAGAAAAGAGGATTCATAAATGACTCGTGTGTTATTTTTGAGGGATTATTACCTTCAGCTATGTTAAAAAGCAAGGATGTTTGGAATGCCCAAAGAGAAATGCAAACTGGGGCTGTTTCTATCAACGGATGTGATGTGTAAATAAACTACAAAGGAAAGAGGGATGGTGCAGTGAATTGCACTTGTTCTGCCACAAAATGTAACATGCTGTGTCTTGGATCTGGGCTTGAACTCATCCATCGTGTTTTCAAAAGGGAAAGCCACTACTTTGATTCAGGGAAGGACGGCCCCTTAGGAGAGCGTGTATGTATAACTTTCACTAAACCAGCTGGCCTCACCCTTCAAGGCTTAAAGTCATTACTCACAGTGGAGCGATGTGAAATCTTAGCAGCCCTGAAGTAAGCTATGCCATGAAGTGAGACTCTGAACTACACATTATGCAAGATGATGGTCTTCTGAGGTGCGATGATTCACATTTATGTAATAATAGTTGAATTTGCCATTTCAGAAATGTGAAGTGAAAAAAAAAAAATACCAAGGCAGGTATTTGCTAACATAGGGGACAGATTAAAAGAAAAACACTAGCATGCAGCATGTATGTAAGTTACATAGTGATAATGTAAAATAATAATATATATAATGATAATATCCCTGTTGACTATGTACTTTAGCAATACTGCGCGTAAATATGGTCATGCTAATGAAGCCTCTTTGAATTTGAATTTGATAATGCCAGTGGTAGAGCTGGGCAATATATCGATATTATATCGATATCGTGATATGAGACTAGATTTTGGATATGGTAATATCGTAAATGGCTTAAGTGTTGTCTTTTCCTGGTTTTAAAGGCTGCATTACAGTAAAGTTATGTCATTTTCTGAACTAACCAGACTGTTTGGTTTGCCTTTACCCACTTAATCATTATATCCACATTACTGATGATTATTTATCAAAAATCTCATTGTGTAATTATTTTGTGAAGGCACCAATAGTCAACGCTACAATATCGATGCGGTATCGCTATCGAGGTATTTGGTAAAAAATATCATGATATTTGATTTTCTCCATATCGCCCAGCCCTAGCCAGTGGTGGAAGAAGTCTTTAGATCCTTAAGTAAAATTACTAAAACCACACTGTAACAATACTCTATTACAAGTAAACGTCCTGCATTGAAAATGTTACTTAAGTAAAAGTATGGAAGTCATCATCAAAAACCATCACATTTTAGAAACTGGAAACTATCAAAACAGTTCTATCAATCAACTAAGTGTTTAATCGGCTAATCATTTCAGCTGGACTTGTAGGCAACCATTTTATACACTACATGTGTTTTGTGTGCAAACATCTTGATTTGTAAAGTAACTAGTAACTAAAGCTGTCAGATGAATGTAGTGGAGTACAAAGAACAATATTTCTCTCTGAAATGTAATGGAGTATAAGTAGAAAGTGGCATAGAAAGAAAATACTCAAGTAAAGTACAAGTACCTCAAATTTGTACTTATAGTGCTCATATTATGCTGTTTGGCTTTTTCCTTTTCTTTTATAGTGTTGTATATCTTTTTTGTGCATGTTATAGGTTTACAAAGTGAAAAAGCCCAAAGTCCACCCCAAAGGGACTTACCATCTCCAGCAGAAAACACTGTTCACAAACTGCTCCAAACAGCTCTATTGTAGTCCAGCCTTTACTTCCGTGACGAACGTGGTCACTTTGTAACACGCGTTATAATGCTCGCCTAGCTGCTAGCATCGCACTCCCTCATACTCTGCTTCTGATTAGCTAGTAGTCCTTACCTAGCTACTGCGCATGTGCAACTCCCAACAAAGATGGAAAAGAAGTGAGATGTCTCACTCTGTAGCTAAAACAGAGAGCTCAACACACAGGGTGAAAAGAGGAGCTGCAGCAATGTGCAGTACGACAAATATTGTTTTGAAAATTAAACCACGTAAACCTATTCTGGTACAACCTCTAAATACAATTATGAACCTGAAAATGAGCATAATATGAGCACTTTAAGTACAGTACTTATGGAAATGTACTTAGTTACATTCCACCTCTGGATAATGCTATTGCAGATGGTAAAGGGTAGTCATTTTTAATCATCAGTTCCACTACTACATCTTCATCACACCTAGTGATAGCAGCCACTTACCAGCCTGGTTGGTGGTGATGTCTATGGAGACATGCTGGGCAGGGTACGGGCTCTTATTGCTGACTCCATTGACGGCCTGTATCTCAAAGCTGTAAAGGGTGTGAGCCCATAGGTTGCTGATGAACACCCTGGTGTCAGTCAGACCCAGCTGCCGAGGGACGAAGTCCACGTTGTCGTCGCAGTGGGAGCAGGAGCGCCGGTCGGCCCGGCATTTCTTGCACACTATGTTGTAGACGACGTCACCACGGCCGCCCGTCTCCCTGGGAGAATGCCACTCCAGGATCACAGAGGTTTCGTTCACAATGGAGATCACATTCCTTGGGCTGGATGGGACACCTGTAGAAAAGATGTAAGCTAAATTGTAGCTAGGATCTTTATACCTAGGCCCACTTTATATCGGAAAATGTTTTATCCATGGCAAGCTGGCATGATCCTTAAAGCAAAAGAATGTATTGCTTGTTAAGAAAAACTGTTTCATAAATATGCCTGCTGTTAGGTCAATTTAGTCAATTTACAACCCTGTTATTAACTGTTCTTGTCCAAGAGCAACTTGTCTTTTTCTCCTTTTTCTTCATCTTCAGCACAATTGGAATGCTAATTTATTCCATTCACACCCAGAGAGATCATACAGCGAAACGTTTGTGTCTATCAAACATTGGTTATTTAGCAAAATGCAGTGTTGCATGGAGTATTCTCATTCAAGTGGCTCTGGAGATTCACGCTCCCATTCACTCCCTCATAGCCCGCAGCTGGAGCAGAACCGTAACGACGATATTCAGAAAGAAATCAAGAAATAATAAAACAATTGTTTTGCTTGAGTGGTGGCTTAATAGAAAAGTGGCTTGTTCAGCCTCCCACAATTGAAGCACAATTCTATAACAGTTCAAATCTGCTCAAATGGCAGTGTAGAATTTTGCTTAGCTGGGACTCTGTGTCCCTGCAGCTGCTCAGAGGCAGCTCTTTCTTCTCAGATACCAGACACTGCCGATAAAGCAGAAGCTTGCCAAAGCCCTTAGTCAGTGCTGCATAGGTTAAGTCCGGCTGCCCTGCAGAGCTGATCTGGTACCAATGTATCATCCATAAAGCCTGACCTTTATCATTAAAAGAGGAGTTTAACTGACCCACTTCTAGATCCATGACTACTGCGAAACCAGAAAATCCACTCAATTCTAGAAACCATTAGAAGAATTACTCAGCTCTCTAACATACAGTACTGAACTATCTTTCCTCTTATCATTTTACCCATGAGAAACATATGACAACAATACATATAGATTGTTAAGCATATTATGATACAGCACTTTAGTTTCCCATTTCTGTGACGTTAGGGCAGATAGTTACTTCAGTCAACACAGACACAATTAATCATTGTTGCTGCAAAGCCATGTGGGATAGCCCTGGGGAGCAGGGACAAAGCGACAGAACACACAAGGGTGACACACAAGGCACTGTCACTGCTGCGACCTCGGCTCAGCACCTCAACAACAGAGAGGTGACTGGAAGGGCGCAACCTCCAATGTGTGATTATTATGGTCTGCCTGAGAGGACAGTTAGTGCTCCAGATACATGGTCAAATGGCACAAAATCTGGTTTTTGGATGCTACCAGATGTGTTGATGTACGTGGAGGGAAAATACGGCAAAACCTGCACACTAGGCACTTCATATGTTACTCACACCGCTTGTATCCTCTGTATCATCCATCACATCCATGAACTCGCCCCAAAACTTGCATCGCTGGCAAAAGCAATGCACATCTGCTCATGTGGAAAATGCATGAGACACAAACACACACGCCTGAACTATCTGTTTCTGTGTGTTCATGCCTGCACTGTCTGTATTAATGCATTTATACAACGGTGGATGAAAAAAAGTATTGCCAGCTTGAGGTGTGAACGAGTCGTCACACCTCTTTCGCCCAATGACAGCCGAGCTCCACATATGCAGGAATGGCACAAAAAAAATGTGGCAGCCACTTAACCAGTCATTTGCAGACTATTACTGCAGCATTTGGCGGTTTTAATTTGCCATAGGACTTGCATACAGGCTCTCAGCTGGCGCTCATTTAGCTATGCCAGCCAGATTTGGTTGTGCTTATATAAATGGTGTTTACAGGAGCAAAACATCATCTTCAAGCTGCCCATTCGGCGCTCTTTGCAACGCTGTATCACAGCACAGTACGGGCTCTATGTTAATGGTGGAATCACAGCAACTAGTGCAAAGTGTCAAGTCATTTGCACAAGGGCATGGAGGATGTATCAATGCACGTGCTATTTTTGTTCAGTATGGCCCATTGCATTATGCACAAAAGGCTTTGGTGAAGGAGAATGTAAATAGAACTGGTGTAGTGATGTACCATATCTTCACAGGGGTTAGACAATTCTAGATAACCAAATGAAGTCAATATGGTTGTCAATGTCCAGCAAGCAGAACAGCAAGGCACAAATACATAATGTGAATATATTAATAGCTGATATCGGGTTGTGGAATGGGGAGACTTAAAAGATGACAGATTCAGATGTCTTGAGATTAGATGCAGCTTTATTTGAACACACGGTACCGGGAGATGCATATAGTTCAGCATTCAAAACCATCTGAAAATCCATAGTTACTTTCTACTGTATTTATCTTTCTCTCTCTGCTTACGTACAGTATTCAGGTAACTATCTGCTCCCCACAATAGCGAAGCAGTATGGGGAGCCAAATAGTGTGTCTTTTTAAGTAGAATTTGTGGAGACTGTTGTTTTCCAAGTGTCACTACATCATAACTATATTGTGCAATTACTACAGACAGTCAATAGACTAAAGTTAAAATGCATACAGAAAGTATTTACAGCGCTTCACTTTTTCCACATTTTGTTATGTTACAGCCTTATTCCAAAATTGATTAAATGTATTTGTTTTTCCTCAAAATTCTACACATAATACCCCATAATGACAACTTAAAAAAAAGTTTGCAAATTTTGTAAAAATAAAAAAAACGAAGAAGTCACTTGTATTCACAGCCTTTGCAATCAAGCTCAAAATTGAGCTCAGGTGCATTCCGTTTCCACTGATCATCCTTGAGCTGTTTCTACAGCTTAGTTGGAGTCCACCTGTGGTAAATTCAGTTGATTGGACATTATTAGGAAAGGCACACACCTGTCTATATAAGGTCCCACAGTTAACAGTGCATGTCAGACCACAAAACAAGCATGAAGTCGAAGGAATTGTCTGTAGACCTCCGAGACAGGATTGTCTTGAGGCACAGATCTGGGGAAGGGTACAGAAAAATGTCTGCTGCATTAAAGGTTCCAATGAGCACAGTGGCCTACATCATCTGTAAATGGAAGAAGTTTGGAACCACCAGGACTCTTCCTAGAGCTGGCCATCCCTCTAAACTGAGTGATCGGGGGAGAAGGGCTTTAGTTAGGGAGGTGACCAATAACCCGATGGTCACTCTGACAGAGCTCCAGGGTTCCTCTGTGGAGAGAGGAGAACCTTCCACAAGAACGACCATCAATCAGGCCTGTATGGTAGAGTGGCCAGAAGGAAGCCACTCCTTACTAAAAGGCACATGGCAGTCCGCCTGGAGTTTGCCAAAAGGCACCTGAAAGACTCTCAGACCATGAGAAACAAAATTCTCTGGTCTGATGAGAAAAAGATCGAACTCTTTGGCGTGAATGCCAAGCGTTATGTTTGGAGGACACCAGGCATCGCTCATCACCTGGCCAATACCATCCCTACAGTGAAGGATGGTGGTGGTGGCATCGTGCTGTGGGGATGTTTTTCAGCGGCAGGAACTGGGAGACTAGTCAGGATTGAGGGAAAGCTGAATGCAGCAATGTACAGAGAAATCCTGGAAGAAAACCTGCTCCAGAGCGCTCTTGACCTCAGACTGGGGCAACGGTTCATCTTTCAACAGGACAACAACCCTAAGCACACAGCCAAGATATCAAAGGAGTGGCTCCAGGACAACTATGTGAATGTCCTAGAGTGGCCCAGCCAGAGCCCAGACTTGAATCCCATTGAACATCTCTGGAGGGATCAGAAAATGGCTGTGCACCGACGCTCCCCATCCAACCTGATGGAGCTCGAGAGGTTATGTAAAGAGAAATGCGCGAAACTGGCCAAAGATAGGTGTGCCAAGCTTGTGGCTTCATATTCCAAAAGACTTGAGGCTGTAATTGCTGCCAAAGGTGCCACAACAAAGTATTGAGCAAAGGCTGTGAATACTTATGTACAGATTATATTTTTTGTTCTTAATTTCTAATAAATTTGCAAACATTGTTTGTCATTATGGGGTATTGTGTGTAGAATTTTGAGGAAAAAATTAATTTAATCCATTTTGGAACATAACGAAATTTGGAAAAAGATTAAGCTTGTACTTAATAAGATTTGCTTGTGTTTACATGCAACAGCAATGCCATTGCTGCCAAAACTGAGTCAAGGAATAGTCTGTGTAAGCTATTTACATGGTTGCACAACATGACAATACCCCATAATAATCCAGTTTACATGCCTATATAGAGAGAGTTTTGAAATTTCTTTTCCAAACAACTTGAGTAACCATCCTCAATTTAACCAAAATGATAGTTCTGCTGTTTCACATCATAATTTAAATAAAAACGCATCACAACAATTTAAACCTGATGAGATCAATTGTCATTGCATCTTTAAGTCATCTGGAGTTAAAATGGCATTCAGCAAAATATGTATTGACATTCTGCAATATCATGATGTGAATTATCTCCAGATTAGTCTATATCCACGACCTTCCACTTCCGGGATTGCTCCGGTGCCGCCGAAAATTCTGCCGTATGTCATTCTTTTTGGCCGGATGTCCGTCATCTTCTGCTTTGTGTTGGAATTTTAAACTCCGGTCGATTTATAAAGACTATGGCTAACTGCTTCTCAGATCTCTGCAGGGTAAATCCAGACAGCCAGCTAGACTATCTGTCCAATCTGAGTTTTCTGTTGCAAGACTAAAACAACTTTGTAACGTACACATTTCATCAAAACAAGTTTGTTCCCGAGGCTATTTTGCAAAGGCAACAGGGCTCGATCCAGCGCTCAGCGCCGCCCAAGACGATTGTGATTGGTTTAAAGACATGCCAATAAACCAGAGCATGTTTCTCTCCCATCCAGGGATGCTGTGTCGGACTAGCCAGACCATCCTCCGCAGCTCTGTGGAGGAAGGCCTGGCAATGCGAGACTATTTTCAGAGTTATGATACATTATACCATGCCACTCCTCATGTCTTCCATGCACGTACATAGATGATGAGGTACTCAAAGGGACTGTCTGAGCTGTGGCTACTGTTACAGGTGGACTCACAGACTGATAGGTAGTGAGCGGGTGTTAAGTTGTCAGCTGGGCTGTAAAAGACCAACCCTGTTTTCTCCCTCGGTTGCTAATATAAAGAGTGTCACGGTGCCCAAAATAAACACATCTGCAAATTGTTTGCTCATCTACCCTTTGAATGGTCTGAGACCGGAGCTTCTCTTCTTTCAAACTGTTTGTTTTTACGATGTGAAACAGGCCTTGAGGGACCAACACAAGGACCCTGTGTGGAGATACTGATCACAGCCAGAGGAGCTGGGAGAAAGAAAGAAGGGTTGTGTGGGATGGTGAGACATGTAATAAAACATGTTATAAGGACTAATACTGTCTGACTGAGAGACTGAGGGAGTCATAGTTAGACTCTGTGTGTGTGTGTGTGTGTGTGTGTGTGTGTGTGTGGGTGTGTGGGTGTGTGTGTGTGTGTGTGTGTGTGTGTGTTAGAGTGTATGGTAGCATGAAGTGCAGCTTGTGGGTGCATCCACAATGACTTGACTGAGAAGGAGTCCCAATATGGATATATGGGGAAGCTTTTCTGACTGAAGGATAAGCTACACACCCACATTATTCTCTACAGTAACTCCAAACGTTGAATTACTGTATCCATAAAACTTTAGATGCAAAAGAGAGACTGGTGTCTCTTGTGTATGCATGCATGTGCACACTAGTCTGGAGCATTATGTCTTACTAGCCAGTACAGGGATTAGAGTAGGCCAGACAATTACCTTGACTTAGCTCCATTTACTATTTGGCCAGAGAGAGGAAACTGGCCAACTGTCGGCTGTGGCTCAACTGACTCCAGAATTGACAACACAGGAGAAAACAAACTTGGATAAACAAACTGAATATTTATGCACTTTGACGGCTCCCTCCTCTTTCTCTTTGAAAACAGAACAAGGCGAAAAGGCGAGCAAAGAAGAATCCTAAATGGAATGCTGAGGTGAATGGAAAAGCAGATAACCCTGTCCTTTCAGTCAGGAATTCTGATGGGTTTTGTTTGTTTTTACGAGGCACAGACAGTGTTTAACAGGGCTCAAGGAGGTTTTCAGGGGACGGGCCATAGATATGAGTACTGAGTGAGAGCCGCAAGATTTAGAGCCAATGTGGTGCGGATCAGGAATGTAGAAACACATCAGAACCATCCTATTTTCCTTTTCTTTTCCTATATTTATGTTGATTCGATCTCATTCCAAAGATTTTCCTTATGAATTGGTTGGTGGCTGGCAGTGGTGATTTCCAAAATGTAAGCATGTTTTTTGTTTTTTTACATAACATCATATTGTGTCTCACTGGGACTCTCTCATATCCTGCGTTACTGTGGGCTGTGTAATTCCCCAGACAGCTCTTTTAATCCATCATACCTTCCGCATTGAGGCTAAACTTTCAAATGTACAGATGCAAATCTCAGTATGTCATATCCTGTCTGTCTATCTTTGGCATTTGTCCTTCCCCCCCACCATTATCTTGCCTTCTCCACTATTTCTCACACCAGGATGCTCTATTATTGCATCCTTTCTCCCCCACGGACCAATCAGCACAGGTGTTACAGCCCGACTCACCTCAGTTATCACTCAGCTTGTCATTCTCCTTCTCTGACTCACACATTGAGAAACCCAGCATGCTGGAGCTGGCTGACCTCCCCCCAACAAACAGTTCTCACACATTTAAATTCATTCTATTTTCAGACATGCACACCCATGGGTAGGTAGAGGTATGTTAGACTGGGACCTGAAGCCTAAGGAAGGAACCAGGAGAGGATGCAGTGCGATGTAAATCATTGTCCCAAAGCCTGCTATGCTGGGTAGCCAAGCTGAGCGGAGTGGGCTTCACACTGCGAGACACAACGCTCAGTGTTCCAGCCCTCAGGCATGGCCGGAGCCTGTGCAAGACAGAGGATTGAGATGAAGGAGGGCTGGGAGGTGGAAGGGAGTTTGAAGTGCATCCCAGGATTGGTATATGGAAAAGAAGGACGGGTTGGGGAATGGTGGGGTGGGGGGGGTGGGTATAGCAGGCAGCTCCCCGCTGACAGAGCCAGGCGCTGGACAATCTATCAGCAAGCTAATCAGACTGATCTAGAGCACACAGGGACCCACGTCTCTGATGGCGGCGAGAAGTGCTAGAGCTACAGCTTCTGCCGCTACAGATTGGCCTGATTTAGGCTGCTCAAGCAGTGCTCTTATCAGGACCTGCAGTATTAAAGAGATTCTTACTAGGATGATCTCACTGCCCCCCACCTCCCTGCTGAGATCTAGGGCACCCTGAGCATCAAGTTATGTTGTTACTGTATGATTCAACCTTCAGAGAAGGCTTTGAACGTGCTGCTGCAAAATAATTCTGTCAACACAAATTGAGGAGGATTGGACTCGCATAAATTGGACCTAGGATGTGTTATCATTAAAAATCAAAAGGTCTAGCTTAAATGTTAAGATATTGAGAGGATTGAAGCTGTACTGAGTACAAGAGGAAAACTGGATGGGTGGGAAGCAGATGCAAAAAGAACAGAACTGATGGAAAAGATAAGACAGAAGTGGCTTGATTGAAAGCAGTCAGAAAGTAACACAGGCTGCATTTGGAAACTGAACACAGACCAGAGGGATCTGTTCAAGAAGCTCCACGGGGGAGCTGTTGTGGAGATTGCTTGGGGAAAAGCCAAGGCCTCAAGGTAGAGGCAGATGCTATACTTGATGCAGTGTTCACTAATTCACCAGAGAGCTATGTAGTGTACCATGGGAGGGCGGAGACAACTCAAGGTGAATGTGGGGTGCCATCCGTCGGGAACATCCAAAGCCTAAAGGTGTGCATGGCTACGCTTGGGAAGCGCCAGACAGACACAGTCAGACAGACAGCTGTGCCGCATTGGGGTTCCTCTGCAGCTTTAAGACACGTATTCAGTTATAAAAGGGAAACCTGGCAAAAGAGGTGCATTCAATACACGTTTTAGCTGTGAAGACTACAGCTGCTAAATGATCAGGAAAGGAAAGGGGTCCTAAGCCCATTCCTGAGACCAATTAGCCATGGTCTGTCTGAATAAATCAGGAGTAAATGAATACATAACCACACCAATAATGCTTCCAGGTCTGCTTTTGTGAGGAGAACAATCTATTAAGATACTCTCCACTGTGGCAGTAAAGGAAGAGAGGTAAACACACTTTTTGGGGGTCTAACAGTGCTCCCCTTCTGTGTAACTGTGTCAGCATGGAGGACAGGAAGGCTAAGTATATTGCTTTTACATCATATTAAGATAACTATGATGCTGTGAGAGGCCTTATTGGATCTCCAGCGGATCGCCGCAGGACAGCGTCGAAGCTTCGCAGCATCTGCCTGAGTAATTAGGACTTCAGGGGATGATAGCGGACAGAAAGGAAGAACAACAGAAGAAACAGAAGGAAGCTCAATAGCACAGTGATGGAGACGTCAATGATGGAAACCCTGAAATGTGATTATTATGACCATGCAGGCTGAGAAGACAACTAAGTGCTCTAGATAGATGTTCGTTTTAAATAAACAATCACATGTGCTGGTTTGATGGCAGTGAGAAAGAGACAAAGTGAGATTAAAAAAAATCCTTAAAATATAGTGGCTTGTATGCATGACCAGTCTATTCAATTTTGATGTTGCATATACGTTTACACTAAAATGGATAATGCATACGTTACATGGATGCATATCACATGTGATTGTCCTACAAGAATGTAAGCGTGCGTTGGAGTGTGTATGTAATGTCATGTACGATATACTCACTTGTGCAGGGCTCATCCGGCTGATCAGCATCACCACGGTAATAACCATTGCGGCACACGCAGATGGTGGCGGCCTCAGCTGTGGAACGGCTGTTCGGAGGACACTGTAGACACAGACCTGGACCCTGGGTTGACTTGAAGGTACCCGGCGGGCATGCTGTGAGAATATAAATAAACAATGTCAGAAAATGAATGAAAAATAAATAAATCCACAAGCCAAGTACCATGCATGAGCCAGGCATCTGGGTTTAATATATCAGCTGGAATGGTGAGCAGAGATGAAAACAGACTGAGACAGAAAAGAGTCCAAATTGAAACTGACTAGCAGTAGTCCTACACATAACCCTCATGAGCTTAATAGGTGCTGGTGGGTGGATTTTGTTACCTTTGGACAGACCTAGGCTAGCTGTTTCCCCACCAGTCGTTATGCTAAGCTAAGCTAACTGGCTGTATAGCTTCATATTTGACATAATAAGACATGATAGGGGGTCAATCTTCTTATCTAACTCTTGGCAAGAAAGCTAATATTTTTATTACTAAGTCAACAATCATTAAAATCCCCTTAATGTGCACAATCAGCAGGCTGTTAGTATTTTTTGCATTGTGGTGGTCGCCATTGGCACATATTCAATCATTTCAGCTTGTTAAATCAATGGCCGAGGCAGTCGGTAAGGGAGAAATGTCTGACTGGCTGTTCAGCCTATAGCATAGCAGTGATTTCACCCGGTTCTGTCTTATGTTCCCACCTCCACCATTCCTTTTCTCCTTTCACAAGCAAAAGACCACAGGCTGACAACACCAGTGTAAAGTAAAGAAATAAAAAGCAAACACAAACTTTACAGTGCCTGTTGCAACATTTTATGAGACAGCTGTAGGATTTGCAATATTTGAAAGTACAAATGTTAAGACTAAGACATGAGGCAACGTGAGGTACAATCGTTACTTAGTTGGCTTTATGTGGTTGAGCCCTAAATTCTAAAGGCCATGTTGGAGGACAGAGATTATTGTGGTTGATATAACTGCGCCTAAGTCCAGGCAATAACCTAATCCATTTACTCTCACATCCCAAAAGAATACAAAGCAGAGGGGTTTCTGCGCTGTGTGGAAGGATTTACTGACTATAATAACCATGATAAATGTGTGATATTTTAGCAGGCGTACTGATGGGGCAGGAAGCTGTGGTGCTGCTCCACTCCAGAATGGGAGGGGTTATAAATTTAATGGGACAAGCATCTTACAGTTTCTCCAGCTGTGTCTATTTGCCTGAATAAAATGTTGTAAAGGCTTGGCTGCGGCTGGATTGGATTGTAGGGTATACTCATACTTAAGTTATATTCCTTTTCTCTCAGATTGAACTGTGACATCAGCATTTGGGCAGTATGTAAAAGGGAGAATTGCTCTGAGAAAACAAAGTATGTGCAGCAAAGCTGTGTATCAAGAAAGAAAGGTTTCTGCAGATAATGACAGACGTTAGAAGGTAAACAAAATAATCAGCCATCGGTTAAGTGTTTTAGATATTCAATGCAAAAGAAATATGTTAAAGCAGTATTGAATTTGCTTCCTACAAATGGTTATATTGTATCTGATTAAGAGCCCTCTAGTCCAATAGTTATGAAGAGCTCGCATGGAGAGTTATTTAAAGCAATAATGGACAAGGAGTTGCCAGATCAAACAGTGGAGAATGTGGCACAGTAGCTATGTGAGGAAAACCTTTAGACCTTTGTATCAACAGGCTTTTAAGATTTAATTAATGCATTTTATGCTTCATTAAAAACTGCACTGAGAGGCTGGGTTTGAAAGCCAGAGTCTACTTTACTACATTGTAAAAAAGGGCAGGTTCCCAGTTTTTATGACTCTTTCATTCACACCATGCAGCCGGCCATCTCTGGTGGTCTGTTAGAGATGGGTAGAGAGATAAAGAAAGAACGAGAAAGAAAGCAGGTAAAGGAGAAAAAGGAGGCATCATGCACACAATTCAAACTGCTGCCCCCAACGGCGCCTGCTCTCCCATCTCAAAGGCTAACTGACTGACCTCATGACTAGTCACACAACTCTGTCCATACACAGCCAGACCATCACATACAAACACACATACATGACCACACCACAACAACCACAGCTTATAAAACAACCCAAGGTGCTGTAAAACATATCACCGGTGCAATGTGCAAGGATATACCCCTGAGTAAAACACATTGCTATGCTGTGGCTACTCCAGAGCTGTCTTGGAACTACAGATGCATGTATGGAGGAACATAAAGTTCTACAAGGTTTGTAAGAGAGTACTATAAAGGTAATAATGTTTCTGTAGGGGAGTGTGAGCCTCTATTTTAGTATACGGGAGGGGAAATTTGCGACCTTTTTTGACTTGTAATACACAGATTTCCTGTGTGAGAGGATTGAGCTCCATCCAACACAAGAACATTGAGACTCTTAAAAACGCTCCCTGGGTAAGCACAAACCAACTGCAGAGCCATTTTTATAAAGCAATAACTTCCAAAGATATCAGAGATTACAAGACGATAAAACACAGATCAAAAATTCATTTTCAGCAGGAGAGGGGGAGAGAACTTATGTGTCATCATCTTTGCTATATAAAATTCTTACATCAGGGCAAGCAAAGAAGCAAGCAAATGGCCATCATGCACACGCACACACACACACACACACACACACACACACACACACACACACACACACACACACACACACACACACACACACACACACACACACACACACAAGCAAGCAAGAAAGCCCCACATCTATAGCCCTGACTGTTATGAAAAGGGATCACAATAAGTTGTTCAGTGTGTGTTTAATGGGGTGTGAGCAGAATATGTGCAGTGGGTTCTGCCCTCGGGTTGTGTGTTTACAGACAGACAGTAGCTAGTTTGAACATTTATAAATTGGCAAAAGTGAAGAGAGAAGCAGGGAAGGCTGTGCTGATTCAGCCATCTGAGATAGCATTGCTGCAAAAGTGCCTCAAGGCGAACTTTTGAGCAAAAGAATGCATCTACAGTACACACATACACTCTACTCACCTCCAGAATACATTTACTAAACTGATTTACACAGGGACACATGTAGCCACCGCCGACCCCATTAAATGAAATGGCGCACGCACATTTTCCGGCACTTGACTAGCATATGTTCTACAGAGCCTGAGATAATTTGATGCTTCTCCTTGGACAACTGAAGATGCTGCGATCAGCATTACAGGAGGGGAGATAAGTGACAGCCACGCAAAAACAAACCGGCAGCAACACACACACACACACACACACACACACACACACACACACACACACACACACACACACACACACACACACACACACACACACACACACACACACGCGCGCAAACACTTCACACCCAGCACAGGATGAATGTCCATCTAGATTATAACTCCTACCTTGGAGCTGAGGCTCTTTCTCTAATTGACACATAATATTTGCATGAATCCTAGCATTAAACTCATTAATTAGCTGCTCACTGATCTGCCTCACAGAGTGAGCGGGAGGAAGAAACAGAGATGGGCAAAGACAGAGAAAATGAGGAAAGTGATGCGAACCCTCAGAGGTATCATTCTAAGGGCGGGCAGCGGTGGGCTGAGTAGCATTACGCTTCATCAAATTTGGAACTGAGCCCAAAGCCTTTTCTCCTGATTTGTGAATATTTAGATTGGAGGAGGGCAAGAGTTCCTGTCCTGCAGAAAGAAAAGCACATAGGCCCATCACTCATCGACTGTGTTGGTTTTCGGGTACATGAGGGGATAGAACATTAGATCAACAAGCAATTAGTCTCCCCAGTGGGAGAATAACCCACAACTGAACTGGCTGCATGCAACAACAAAAAAAACATTCCTCCCTTTCAAGTGGTCTCTACAGGATTCTGTCTCCTCCTCTCCTTCTCACTTCTTCTCTGACCTCACTTTTTTGTCTGTCCCAGTGGAAATGAATTGCTCTCTCTCTGTCTTCTCCCACCTTTCCTCCCCTTGTTGCTTTCTTGTCTTGATTGACAGGCTCGAATCCTTGTTAAGGTTGGCTGTCT
Organism: Zingel zingel; assembly: GCA_023566125.1. Classification (NCBI taxonomy): domain Eukaryota; kingdom Metazoa; phylum Chordata; class Actinopteri; order Perciformes; family Percidae; genus Zingel; species Zingel zingel. The sequence goes on along the minus strand of CM042324.1, from coordinate 24,398,300 downwards.
TTCTCTCTTTCTCTCCTCTTGTCTCGAGTTCACTTCGCAGTGAGTTGACGGAGGTATGGCAGCTGCGGATCGCTGCTCGCTACTCATCAAAGTCTAACAGCGATGACCTCATGTCACAGCAAGCCTGACCGAGAGAGATGAGATGATGATCTCTTCACTGTCAGTCATTTTCCCAGCAGGTACTCTTTGTCTTTACATTCCTGATTATGACAACAATCTTAATCTGAATGTAGCTCGTAAACAAGCATATTGAATGACTTTGTCTACCACACATTTCCAAATTTTAAATGAATATGGATAAAACTCTAATCTCTACACAGCAGTGATGTATTGATTGGCCTGGGCAAGTGCTACATGAGAAGATTTGCAACATGAGCTAAACTCTGAATAGGCTTTAACAATAGCTGATATGCATAGCCGGAGGCTAGACTAAGTGTGTTGCTGAGCGTATAATAGTGTACACTGCAGGCAATACATCATATATGGAAGCAGGCTAGCTCTGTCACATAAGTTGCATGTGTTTAGAATGTGCAGTTGCAAAATGTATATAGCCCATCAGAATCCAGTGATTGGAGACATGGGATTTATGGAGGAAGTGGAATAAGACTTATAGTAGCAAGCATCACCAGGTGTGTGTGAGATAAAATGTAAATGTACAGTTAGGAGTTGCAGGAAGCCAATGCAAAGGATTATGACCAAGATGGGTTTGGAAATGGCTTTCCTACTCAAACCCAGTCAAAGTTTCAGTACACTAAGTCCTCCCCTGACTTTTCCTTTGGCATCACACTAAAGTATGTATGAGGTTTTAAATCACCACAAATGGCTTGTGGGCAATGCAGTCAAACGTTTGCAGCAGTCGGTGTGGAAAGGTACTGTGATAAAGCTGAGATGTAAAGGAAAGAGTCCCATCTTGGAGATTTTTTTATCACAGCCCTCCAATATTGGCACGTAGAGCATGTTAAAGTAACTCATGTTTTGACATTTTCTTTTGTAAAATAGCTCTTTGCTTAATGAATTCCACATACCGTTTCACGCCCCCAAAATGTAGTCTTTTAAAATTAAAAAATTCAACAAACATTTTTCTTCTTTTTTTTTTTAACCAGTTTCAGCTTAGTAATACCTAATCGTCTCGTCTGAGGTTTAACAACATTGTGCAGAGAGGTCTGCGTGACCCACAGAAGAGCACAAGTAGTGAGTTAATGTCAGTGACCCTTAAGTACAACACTTAGCCTCCCAATACACCCTTAACCCTGGCTCTCATCCATCACATGATGGATCAGAGTCTTTAAAGGCTTTGGAGTTATGCCCCCCACACACACTCATACAGACAGGCTTATGATCAGGACAAGACCCCAGTTGACCCCTATTTTCAAATTGTTGCTCAGTCACTCAGAAACACAGCACTCAAACCACAGGCTGCATACATGCAAAGTGCATGTCTGTATAGATTTGCTTTATGTGACAAATCAGAGAACATAAATCGAGTGATGACATGAACACGTTTGCTTGACAGAGGGGACACGAAACGTGGCAAGACAGCCAGCATCTTAAAACAAAAAGGCAATCAGGGCTGCAGCCTATTAGCATTCAGTCTCGCTCGTCTGTCATTGTTCATTTTCCAGCCACAATTCACGTAATGAGCTGCTTTTCCAACCCAGGTGTTCCATTTCTGCACAAGGTCATTGAAAAACAATACAATAATTTGAGACAGAGGCATGGCTTTAAACAAAAGCATGTCAGAATCATCAGAAAATGTCTGCAGGATATTAAAAGCAGTCGCAGTAAAATGCCTTTTAGGGTTATATTTTATTCTTTCACAGACACTGATTCAAGAACAATTTCACATATTTCTCATAAACTGCCAACACGGGTCAACAGCGACTCATGGTAAACATTTCAGTACAAGATCTTGGACTAAAAAGTATGTCACTTGTGGTCATTTCTACTTTACTTGAAGGCATCCAGGGTTCACAGTGCTGACATCACTTGGCAAGTCTGGTCAGTGTACGCCTCCACTACGGCCTGTCATCACAGTCTAATCTCAGAGAAAGAGAGAATGCGAGGAGAAATAAAAGAGGGCCAGAGAGGTTTTCTCAAGGAATAAAGGGATGGTTGAAAAAGTGCAGTGCTTGGAGCATACCCTCGTCGGCTTTTGTTGAGAGCTGCGCTGCTGAAGAGTTCCTCCCACAGAACACTCCCCCTGATCATTAATCATCTGTCCATTCTGGCTCTGTCAGAGCCTCTCTACTGAGCTAAAACATGCACCTACACCCACACCCACCCACGTACACAACCACCCCCCCCCCCAACCACACACACACACACACACACATAAATTCACACACATGCAACTCTTCGAAACTTTCTGCTGCCTTAGTCCAAACAAACACCGATCATCTTGACATACCTGTCCTCTCACCTAGCCAATGCAGCATTGCCTGATGCTGCAGAAACCCCAGTGAACAATACTTAAACCCCCCTGAGAAAGCTGAGATATCCTCCAATTAGGCTACCTTTGAAACTCCACAGTGCTATATTGCTGTCTTGTATCAGAAGATATAGGCAATTAAGAACACATAAGGAAATAAAGAAATAGACAGCAAATCATTTCCTCTGATAAATTTTTGACACCCATTAATGTACCAATATTCGTTAGACTAAATAATATCAGTTCAGCCCTTCTCCGTACTCTTCCGTGTGAGCATGTTTGTAGAATGAAACCATGTCTGACTGGATTCAATAGAGGGCAGTGCAGCAGTAAAATACCTAAAAGATGAGAGTGTCCAGATAAAGAAAATAAATAGGCCTGTGTGTGATTTTTCCAATTTTTGCTTCACATAAGGATGTGAAATGAAACGTCTGACTGCTAATGCTAATGAACAGAGCAGGTGTCCGCTAGACAATGAATGTAGGAAGACACATTCTGTTGAATTTAAGGCGTTATGCGTGTGTGTGTGTGTGTGTGTGTGTGTGTGTGTGTGTGTGTGTGTGTGTGTGTGTGTGTGTGTGTGTGTGCGTGTGTGTGTGTGTGCGTGCCTGTGTGTGTGCGCATGTGTGTGTTTGTGTGAGCCTTAACAAACCAGCGCACAATTTAGCAGACAGCCCACGCCCCTGGGCAGGCTGTTACCATAGTAACCTCACAGCCAGTATTTTTTGGCCCACACTTTCCCTTTGAACAGCCGGCCAATGACAGACCAGCCGACTGGGAAATCTGGCTTACTGAAAGCACATACACGAGTCGTGTGCCTGCATGTGCATGCACGTTCAAATGTACGTATGTCTGTGTACGTGCGTGCACGTGTTATATGAGAATGATACAGATCGAGAGAGCTACAGTGAGGAAAATAAGTATTTGAACACCCTGCTATTTTGCAAGTTCTCCCACTTGGAAATCATGGAGGGGTCTGAAATTGTCATCATAGGTGCAAGTCCACTGTGAGAGACATAATCTAAAAACAAAATTCCAGAAATCACAATGTATGATTTTTTTAACTATTTATTTGTATGATACAGCTGCAAATAAGTATTTCAACACCTGAGAAAATCAATGTTAATATTTGGTAAAGTAGCCTTTGTTTGCAATTACAGAGGTCAAACGTTTCCTGTAGTTTTTCACCAGGTTTGCACACACTGCAGGAGGGAGTTTGGCCCACTCCTCCACACAGATCTTCTCTAGATCAGTCAGGTTTCTGGGCTGTCGCTGAGAAACACGGAGTTTGAGCTCCCTCCAAAGATTCTCTATTGGGTTTAGGTCTGGAGACTGGCTAGGCCACGCCAGAACCTTGATATGCTTCTTACAGAGCCACTCCTTGGTTATCCTGGCTGTGTGCTTCGGGTCATTGTCATGTTGGAAGACCCAGCCTCGACCCATCTTCAATGCTCTAACTGAGGGAAGGAGGTTGTTCCCCAAAATCTCGCAATACATGGCCCCGGTCATCCTCTCCTTAATACAGTGCAGTCGCCCTGTCCCATGTGCAGAAAAACACCCCCAAAGCATGATGCTACCACCCCCATGCTTCACAGTAGGGATGGTGGTCTTGGGATGGTACTCATCATTCTTCTTCCTCCAAACACGGTTAGTGGAATTATGACCAAAAAGTTCTATTTTGGTCTCATCTGACCACATGACTTTCTCCCATGACTCCTCTGGATCATCCAAATGGTCATTGGAAAACTTAAGACGGGCCTTGACATGTGCTGGTTTAAGCAGGGGAACCTTCCGTGCCATGCATGATTTCAAACCATGACGTCTTAGTGCATTACCAACAGTAACCTTGGAAACGGTGGTCCCAGCTCTTTTCAGGTCATTGACCAGCTCCTCCCGTGTAGTCCTGGGCTGATTTCTCACCTTTCTTAGGATCATTGAGACCCCACGAGGTGAGATCTTGCATGGAGCCCCAGTCCGAGGGAGATTGACAGTCATGTTTAGCTTCTTCCATTTTCTAATGATTGCTTCAACAGTGGACCTTTTTTCACCAAGCTGCTTGGCAATTTCCCCGTAGCCCTTTCCAGCCTTGTGGAGGTGTACAATTTTGTCTCTAGTGTCTTTGGACAGCTCTTTGGTCTTGGCCATGTTAGTAGTTGGATTCTTACTGATTGTATGGGGTGGACATGTGTCTTTATGCAGCTAACGACCTCAAACAGGTGCATCTAATTTAGGATAATAAATGGAGTGGAGGTGGACATTTTAAAGGCAGACTAACAGGTCTTTGAGGGTCAGAATTCTAGCTAATAGACAGGTGTTGAAATACTTATTTGCAGCTGTATCATACAAATAAATAGTTAAAAAAATCATACATTGTGATTTCTGGATTTCTGGTCTCTCACAGTGGACATGCACCTACGATGACAATTTCAGACCCCTCCATGATTTCCAAGTGGGAGAACTTGCAAAATAGCAGGGTGTTCAAATACTTATTTTGATGATCTCTTAGCTCCACACAGACTCGTCATTACGTGGCGTTGGCAGTTGGCCGCTCTGCATCGAGCATGGCACATTGGCTCAGGTCAACTTTATTTTCCAGGAAGATGCGCCAAGGCACTGAGCATATCTTTCAGAAGAGTGGTCAGAGAGGAGCGGGGGTAAATAGATAGAGACGACAAGAAGGCATTGGTATTTCAGGACACTCAACTGTGCTGAACTATCCCTGTCTGGCAAGGTACTAGAGAAAACGGCCCTCCGAAACATATCGCCGCTGAGCAGGCAGTAACATGTGCTTGCGCTACAATCTACACTGTAATCAGAACCTACTGAACAGGGGACTGACCAGGCTCCTTGCCCACTGCCAACCAACAGAGAAGAAAAGGCGAGGGGGTTTGACAGACAGAGATGAAGAGTTACTTGATGATGGGTGAAATCAGTCAAGGGAAGTTATGTGAGCCAGAAGCATTTTATTGCCAGTGTTTGATTGCAATATGATTTCAGTACTGATTCGATCAATCTAACTCAGCTAGCAAACAGTAATCACGGTCTACTAGAATACCAATGCAGACACATTAATCTGATGGTGTCAGGATGTTCACATTTACTGACAAATTAAATCCTGTTTGTCAACTCTCTCACAGAAAATAGCTACTCAGCTATCTGGAGTTTATAATCAGAAAGCAGTTGTTGTATGCTGTGTTGAGTCGTCTGTGGATCCTGACTTGCAAAGAAGGATGATCGGAATGAGGTAATAAAATCAGCAGTTACAGGCCCCGTCAATTACCTTGTGATTCTGTCACACGGTGAATAAAGTATATGTTCCAAGATAAATAGATTTCTCTTTCTTACCACTCCAAGTTGTGAGAGACCATTACCTTGCTCTGTCTCAGCACTTGTCTCTTTTAAAAAGGATCTAGCTCATTAACTTCATGGCTAGATCAATTAATCTATAGCAGTTAGCCAAAGATGCCCACTCTTGCTCTTTTTGCTCCTTTGCCGTTGCCCTGCTCAACAACGTATATTACATTTACAGCCTTCAAACCCTTTTTTTCACTGCTCATAGTTCTGTCACGAGCAGAGCCTAAGCTGTGGAGAAAGTGTAGATTGTAAATGAAATAGTAAATCATTATGCTGGGAAGGAATTAGGGACAGAGAGAAAAGGCTCACTCATCCAGAAATGTACCTTTGCCTTCTGTATACAATTAGAGACTTGGATAGAAATGACAGAAACACAAAGAAGTGATGAAATCAAGTTGGACTTTCATCAACCACTCCAGCCATTTGGACCATTTACCTGTGTAGCTTGGCCTCATGCATAATGCATACTCTCTGGTGGCAAATTAGATTTTTTTGTAATTTCTTCGCAAAGTGTGTAATTGTAAATGAAAGCGGATGAGAACAAAGATTCAGGTGGCGGCTTCAAGCCATATGGAAATACCTTGTAGTGATACAGTACTGTGAGATGCACAGCACAAACACTTTAGAGCATCCAGAGTAATCTATGTCAGTCATTACATAAATCAACAAAGGGAAAGGATAGACTACGCAGGTGTATGTGTTGCGGAAATGAAATCTTGGCATGTAAACTAGAATTTTGTTTTTCCATTTGTGATCAAAGAGAGCCGCTAGCTTTTTGATAGCCTTTGTTTTTTTATATAATTAAGTGTCTTTATTGTTTTATTGGATTAAAAGAAATGTGTTCTCCTAATAATATAAACAAAAAGCTGGTGAATAGCATCATCTCTAATCAACTACAAAACAAATAATATATCTTGCTGTTTATAAATAAAAATGTGTTAATTCTAATTTAAGATGCTTTTGCATTTGTATGTATATCTCTATAGAGCACATGGCTACAGTTAAGTTGCTTGGCATTAAAACAATATGCCTGTCATATTTTAATGCACAATGTAATAAGAGTCTGTTGGAGTAAGTTGGGTTTTGACAGATCCACTCCCTGGCTGCTTGTTTCATTCCTATGGACTATAATTAAGAAAAAAAAAACACTTATTGCATTGATCTTGTGTGTCTAAAATATCATTAAAATGAATTTGTCCTAGTTGCCTATTTTGCAATCCAAAAGCAGTGAACTCTAAATAGTCAAAGTCACAGCATTCTGTGTTCAAGCAATCAATCAATCTACCTGTTGGTACCCAGAGAGAAGTCAAATTTAAGACTTGTTAAGACCATAGTGAATGAATATCAAGACCTTTATCACAAAATCAACTAAGCCCACAATTCAGTTTTTTTTTTCAAGCCAAGCATTGCTAAACTTGCACTTCCCCCATAGCTGAAGAATAAAATCCGTTTTATGTCTGTGGTACAATCCGAAACTCGCGCCAATAACACAAAAGCTGATTGGCTGCAACATAAGTTGCATGTTGGTCTCATTTGCAGTCGTAACACAGTGTAATTATATTTGGACTAGTGAAAGAAAGAACCACGAAAAAATAAATAAAAAGAACATTAGAGGTAGCGTTGCATGGACGTAGGGAAATTAAGACCTGTTTAAAATTATTTAAGACCTAGAACACAATACTTCAGCCAATTTAAGACTTTTTAAGGCCTGCAATTTTGATTTTGAAATGTTAGACTTTTTAAGACTTTTTAAGACCCCGTGGATACCCTGGTACCTACAAATCTGCTACAAGAGTCGGTTTCACCCAAACAGACCCTTAAACTACGAGTCAACAGAATTGGTATAAGGTTGTGTTCTTATGATATGATCTGTGAAAGAAGATAAGGTGGACCAAACATCACTTGGACTACATACACACAATACACAAATGGTGAAATCTTGTTCATATAAAATACTGTAAACTGTTATGGCAATTTGCATTTTCTTAATTAATTGTTGTAAGCACGATGATCTATTTATTCATGGGAACATTAGCAAAGGGAATGCCTTTGATCTTAGAGAGGAAGTTGTATTATTCATTCCATCGGCCTAGCTTTAATGCAACATTATCTCATTCACTTTACACACATCTGTATGATACTTTTAACTACATGACATGATAGTGTCAAACACAAAGCATTTGGAAAACTAGAAGCGATGTAAGGAGAATGTAAACCGAGTTGTTTTATTTGATCTAAATGTGCACATTTACATTTAGATTAAAAACAGAGATGAAAAAAGAAAATCTGAGGCTAATGCACTGGTAACAACCCATATTCTAATCTGGATGAAATCTCAAACACATCATTCCTTACCAGCCCATTTCATGTTAAAATGCTTTGAGAATTGTTCTACCAAGGCTTAACAGTAGCTTTCAAATACCCATGTATCCTAAAATACCCAGCCCCTTGGCTCAGGGTTGAGGCCCCGCTAATGAGTGTAGAGGCCTGTGAACGGGGATGAGTAATTATGCACATTTGAAGGAAGCAGAGGAGAAGGATGCTAAAACAACTGGAAAACAATGGTCCCTTCACTGTTTACCACTCCCTAATTTGATTCCTAATTGAGCGTACATAACACAATGTTTACACCAAAATATTCTGGCAAAGACAAGCACCCATGGCAGAATAACACAGCTGAACACGGCCTACTGTTCCCTCCGATGATCTCAGAGGGTGTAACCTAGGAGGCTCTTCCATCCCCAACACCAACACCACAAAGAAGTGTGGTGCGGTGACACCGAGTATAACCCAATAATAAGCCTCTGCACCATGAGGTCTACGGCCTTTCATGCGGATGCTGACATTTTTTACACATGGCAAAGAGGCTGTCAGACGTAGTAGGAGGTCAGAGGTTAGAAGTAGAGAGGAATTGGAATTGGGACAAGAAAGGAAATGGGAGGAGAAAAATATTAGTGGCATTTTTAAATTTAGCCTGTATCACTGACGGCAGGACAAGAGGTGGATAGGTAAGGTTGGAGAACAGAAGAGGGGATGGGTGGTGTGAGCATTACAGTGATGGAGAGGTCATCAGGAACAGCACTGCACACTAGGATGGCAATGACATCCACTATCAAAAAAACAGCTGCATCAATACAATTAAAGCATTCACCGGCAAGATTTTCGTACTAGCATATCCGCCGTTCATCGCCCCTGTTGCTATTATGCCTAATGGGAAATAATGATTTAAAAAAAGCTCTGCATCCAAAGAGAAGATACAATCTATGTGTGAAGCGTGGGAGAGGGAAAGTGACCAGAATCAGGGAAATAGAGAGTGAGAAAGGGAGATAGAGAGGGGGAAAGTGAGAGCACAACAAAGTGAGAAAGCATTCAGTAGTGCATCTTATCAGTCAAATTGTTGGTGGCAGAGTCCCATAATATGCGTGTTGTGCAAACTAAGCAGCTATTTCTCATTGCATACTAAGTGACGGCAAAGCTATTATTTCTAAAGCTGACAATAGGCAGCAGGGAATAAAAAAGGCTGGATAATAAATGCTGTTCAGAGGAACTATGCATCAACGTAGACAGCTCCATTCATGGTTCAAGATGGGTGTGCCTTTCATACATACAAAACAACCATTCGGTTGACATCAGATCCAGGCATGACCAGAAAAGCTCAATCGGTAATGACGTACACGGAAATGTATTGCGTTTATATTGTACAAAGATGGATGAGTGTCATCAAATATTCTTTTGCATAGTGTGAATGAGCAGTGGTTGACCCAATTCCCTGGCACGCAATGCACCTGCAGCCCTGGAATCCTCCAAAGGTACTCGAGCCCACAGCACATCTATGTATTAATGTCATATTTACATCTGCGTGACCTCTACAGAACCTTATCAGACAGCTGAATTCCCTTCTCGAGAAACAGACACGCACCATCACACAGAACCAGTGTGTGTGATGGTGAATTACAGCCCCCACCCCACCTGTCCAATTCTGGACAGTAGTGACCTTTATCACGCAGGCTTAGTCAATATGCCCTGAGCTATTGAAACTGGCAAACATATGCGTTATTCCATTTTTGTATGTGTGTGTGTGTGCGTGCGTGTGTGTGTGTGCCTAAAGGGGCTGTGGCCATGTGGGACCTCCTTGCGCCGCATGAACCTCTTCGCCCATTGTCGGGTTGATGGAGACCAGAAGTCATTCATTTGGATGAAGAGTGAATGATGGACAGTGGTGGACAGACAAGTGCATCACAGCAGTCTCACAGCGAAAGGTTTGGCATTGGTTTATACTTATGGTTTCTGATAATATAGCCCTATTAATCATAGAAATGATTAGTCAGACGTAGTAGGAGGTCAGAGGTTAGAAGTAGAGAGGAATTGGAATTGGAACAAGAAAGGAAATGGGAGGAGAAAAATATTAGAGGCATTTTTAAATTTAGCCTGCATCACTGACGGCAGGACAAGAGGTGGATAGGTAAGGTTGGAGAACAGAAGAGGGGATGGGTGGTGTGAGCATTACAGTGATGGAGAGGTCATCAGGACTGTCAATCGATTAAAAAATGTTATCTAATTAATTACATACTCTGTGATTAATTAATCGCATACATAATTAACTGTGCCTGAACCGATACTTTTTAAGAAAGTTTAAAAAAAAAAAGAAGAAAAAAAAGAAGGGTACTAAACAACAGTCGGTGACATTAAAGAACGGCTTGTTTATTGCTAAGGCCATATGGTCAAAATGAAATGATTTAATAATAATGTAATAACTATAACAATAACTTATTTCACCAGTAAATTGCTGTTGAACGACAAAAACAACCACCAGATGGGAAAAGGACATTTAACAATAACTTTGAATGCACCACGAGACTGTAGTTTAGCAGTTTCATTGAACGCACCGTCTGTGTTGTTTTTCCGACGGCAGCTGCAGATTGTTACATACCGGTGTTGAATCCTCTACAGTAAAACACAGTCAAACTTTACACCGTTTAGCGTTAATCCAGCTACTAGCTAGCGGTAGGCTAACATTAGCTGCTGTCGAGTATAGTGTTAACTAGCGTCACATGCAGCGGTTTTTGTGTTGCCTGTATCGTCTGTTTCAGAGCATCTGAGAGAAGCGCAGACATATCAGTGGCACCAGATTTCGGTAGCCAACCCTATTCAGGAAGAAGATTTTTACAAGTAAATGTTCCAATCAATGATCCAGGTAGTGCATTCTCGTCTCCCTCCTTCATTTTACAGTCGATGGTGGCTAGAACGGCTCCGGGTCAAACGTCAATATGGAATGGATTAATCTGCGTATATTTTTTTAACGCGTTATTTTTTCTTAGATTAATTAATCGAAATGAACGCGTTATTTTGACAGCCCTAATGATGATATAAATCAATCTTATCTAAAACTGAAGACTAAAAAGGAATACAAAGAAAATTGGCAGGCCACTTTGTCACAGGACTATTGCTGTTTGGAGACATATTTAGAGCATCCATTTGTTTTCACATATCACCAATCTCACAAGGAAACATGGAAAACAAATTGAAGGGATTGTCAAATATCATGGAATGGAATCCGTGATTTTAAGCTGTGATGTCTAGCTGTTGTGCACTCATTGGCAAGTATTCAGGGGTTAGGAAAAAGATAGTTTATAGTGACGTGTATAAGAAAAGGTAGTGGATGTATGGCTTACTTAAAAGTGTGTGTGACACATCCTCATTAGATCTTTGTGACATTGTGGACTTTGTGAAAGACATCAACACCTTGTCCAGCAGAGAATTAAGGGGAAAACACAACACGATCAACTGGGAAAATGGATTAACTGTATAACTGGCAGAAAGCCATTAACATGAGGGTAAGGTCTAACAAGGTACAGTAGCGAGTAGAAGTGTGCGT